>CM053036.1:164255548-164350811 GCA_028564925.1 Lithobates sylvaticus | reverse complement strand
TCTCTTTGTTCTGCCTCTCTCTCTCTTGCTGGTTGGCAAATCACTGTGTATGTGCCCGACGTACAATGAAGGCAATTCACACAGTCGAGCCAACCTGCCACAGTACAACTGCAGTGGCTGGTCAGCAAGCAGTTAAATACATACACTATATTCAGTGTTGGTCATCTTACTTTAAAGCGGGGTTTCACCTAAAAAAAATAATTTTTAAAAGTCAGCAGCTAAAAAAAAAGTCGCTGCTGACTTTTAAAAAGTACACTTACCCTCCCAGGGCGCCCGCGATGTCGTTCGTGGAGGCCGAGATGTCCCTCGGCTATCCGGATCCAGCGCCGCCATCCTGAGTAAGGGAAACGGCTTCTCGTTTCCTACTGCGCATGCGCAAGTCGGCGCGCGGCCTACTGCGCATGCGCGAGTCGGCGCGGCCAACTGCGCATGCGCGAGTCGGCGCGGCCAACTGCGCATGCGCGAGTCGGCGCGGCCAACTGCGCATGCGCGAGTCGTATTTGTGAATGGGGAACGCGGTGTGTTGTGGGACACAGTTCCCACAACACACCGCGCCCCATTCACCTGAAGACGGAAGAAGAGAAGATCACTGCGGCGCTGGAGGAGGCAGATTAGGACGATCTGCCTAGCAACAGCCATTTCTGGTAAGTAAAAAAATATTTTTTTTTTTTTTTTTTTTTTTAATTGTTACTAACTTTTTCTCAAGTTTTAATTTTCAGGGTGTCCCACCACTTTAAAAAAGTAATTAGTTAAGTTACAAATTACTTCTCCCAAAAAGTAATTACGTTAGTAACTCAGTTACTACATTGGAAAAGTAATTAGTTACGCAGCAAAGTAACTGTGACTTTTTTTAATATTCTATACGTGTAACTAAGGGGCGGATCTAGTATTACTGTAAGCAAGGGGCTCATTTATTATTATTGTTATATATCGTGTAACCAAGGGGCTGCTCTATTATTACTCTTACCAAGGGGCAGATCTGTTATAGCGTGTAAACAAGGGGTGGGTCTATTATTATTATATCGTGTAAGGGGCGGATGGCTACAGAAGAGGGCGAATGTTAAATTAATGGGCAGAGCTCGATATATAACAATAATAATAAATGCGCCCCTTGGTTACAGTAATACTAGACCCGCCCCTTAGTTACACAATAGACGCCCCTTGCAGAGTAGCATGAGCATCGGGAGCGTACGGCATCGCCTCGTACAATTACATGTTAACTGCGCCTGCGCGGTGTAGAGTTCACTCAGAGCTGTTTAGGTTCGGCAATATTCGGAAGCTCTGTAGTCCTTCGTACTGCGCAAGCGCTGCGCCTGCGCAGTACAGGGTGTCCTTATCTGGCGGGGGAACTTTTTTGGAAGGACACCGGAATTACACTACTGCCATCTAGTGGCAGTAGATGTAATTGAGGTAACTCTGCCCAAGTAATGGGAACTGCGTTACCATAAGGGGAAAAGTAATCAGTTAGATTACTCGTTACCCTCTAAAGTAACTGCGTTAAGTAACTCCGATTATTTTAACTCAGTTACTTACATCACTGACTATATTACCAAATGTATTGGGACGCCTGCCTTTACACACGTGTTAACTTTATTGGCATCCCAGTCTTAGTCCATAGGGTTCGATATTGAGTTGGCCCACAAGGTATGGTCCATGAAAACATGAATGAGCGAGTTTGGGGTGAAGGAACTTGACTGACCTGCACAGGGTCTTCACCTCAACCCGATAGAACACCTTTGGGATGAATTAGAGCAGAGATTGTGAGCCAGGATTTCTCATCAAACCTCAGACTTCACAAATGTGCTTCTAGAAGAATGGTCAAACATTCCCATAGACACACTCCTAAACCTTGTGGACAGCCTTCCCAGAAGAGTTGAAGCTGTTATAACTGCAAAGGGTGGGCCAACTCAATATTGAACCCTACAGAATAATGCCCCGTACACACACACGATCGGAAATTCGGCCAGCAAAAGACAGGTGAGAGCTTTTGGGCGGAAAATGCGACCGTGTGTATGCTCCATCGGACTTTTGCTGGCGGAATTCTTGCCAGCAAAAGATTGAGAGCAGGTTCTCTATTTTTTCGGTCGGAAAAAGTTCCTATCCGAAAATGCGTTTGTTTGTATGCAATTCCGACGTACAAAATTCCTGCGCATGCTCGGAAACAATTTGACGCATGCTCAGAAGCATTGAACTTCATTTTCTCAGCTCCTCGTAGTGTTGTACATCACTGCGTTCTTGACGGTCTAAAGTTCAGAGAACTTTTGTGTGACCGTGTGTATGCAAGCCAAGCTTAAGCGGAATTCCGTCGGAAAAACCATCCAAGATTTTTCGGACGGAAATCCCGCTCATGTTTACGAGACATTAGACTGGGGTGCATTAAAGTTCATGTGCATGTAAAGGCAGGTGTCCCAATACTTTTGGCAATACATATTTGAGAGGAAACATATGTACAACCTTTCCCACCAGTAGGCCAAAATCTTTTCCAGGGTTGGTAGCATATTAACCACTTCCCGACCGGCGCACGACGATGTACGTCGGCAGAATGGCACGGACAGGCATAAGGACGTACAGGTACATCCCTTTAAGAATGCCGCTGTGCCATTGCTTGCGCGCGTCGGCCGGGACCCCCGTGAGTCCGGTCGCAGGTCCCGCAGACTCGATCACCGTGGGGATACCCGCGATCGTCTCGCAGAAAGGCTGAATGGGGAGATGCCGAAATAAACAGCATCTCCCCGTTCTGCCTAGTAACTAGTGATGCCGATCTCTGCTCCCTGTGATTGGAGCAGAGATCAGCATTCACTAGCTGACAGCCACGCCCCCCAAAGTAAGAAACACACCTCTAGGCACATGTAACCCCTATACTGCCACCTAGTGGTTAACCCCTTCACTGCCAGTGTCATTTACACAGGAATCAATGCATTTAAATAGCATTGATTGCTGTATAAATGACAATGGTCCCAAAAATGTGTCAAAAATGTCTGACGTGTCCGCCATAATGTTGCAGTCACAATAAAAATCGCTGATCGCCGCCATTACTAGTAAAAAAAAATATTAATAAAAATGCTATAAAACTATCCCCTATTTTGTAAACGCTATAATTTTTGCGCAAAACCAATCAATAATTGCTTATTGTAATTTTTTTTACCAAAAATATGTAGAAGAATACGTATCGGCCTAAACTGAGGAAAACATTTTTTTTTTATATATTTTTGGGGGATATTTATTATAGCAAAAATTAAAAAAAATAATGTTTTTTTTTCAAAATTGTAGCTTTTTTATTGTTTATAGCGCAAAAAATTAAAACCGCAGGGGCGATCAAATAACACAAAAAGAAAGCTCTATTTGTGGGGAAAAAAAGGACGTAAATTTTGTTTGGGAGCAACGTCGCACCGCGCAATTGTCAGTTAAAGCAACACAGTGCCGAATCGCAAAAAGTGGTCTGGTCTTAAGCCAGCAAAATGGTCCAGTCTGAAAGTGGTTAACTTATATCACCAGATCTTCAAGTTAGAATGAAATTGTTGTAGGCTATACATATTCTACCTATTCTAACTTCGTACACAGTACTAGTATGGCATTAGTGCCAACTGTAAGATATCACTGCTGTATGATGTCCAGCATAGTCTGGTTGGATGTACAAATATTGTGTTGCTGTGTTTTACATACCGAGTCTGGTTTACAGAAGATATCTCTTTCATGATATATATATATATATATATATACGCCATGTTTTGAATTCTCACTCAATATATACAAACCTTGATCCTTTCTGAACAAATGTCCCTTTGTAAGCTCTAGAAACAAATGAACATGTTCTATAGGGAATGCCTATTAGCTGTTATTGCACAGTAATGTGCTAGGTTCTATCTTTTTCCTAACCCTTGACTTAGACTGACCTGATCTTAACCTATATCTTTTACCCGTGTTATCAATTATAGCCCCTGCTGCAGTAAACCTGGCTGTATAATGAGCCAAACCACCAAACAAATAGCTGCTGTACTCATAGTCAGAAACTCAGCAGGTTTGCCATTTCCCAGATGAATAAACAATACAGGTTTTAATGGAATGCTCACTTTCTCTCTATGAATGTATGCTTTCCCCTAGGACCAAAGACACATCAATTTTGCATGCACCAATTACTTCATACCATTTAAAATCTTAATGGCAAAATGTAGAACAGGTTTATCTCTAAATTATAAACTCAATGTACTGCTTTGAGTTAAAGTATATTATTTAGGGGCCTTAAAATATTTTTTCAGGAATAAAAAGGCAACACAATGAAATATACTTCTATTATGTAATTTTAAGTTACTGCGTATTAAATATCTTTACCAAACTGCAAAGCTCATCTATTACATCAACCACAACCCGTCGCTGACTCATAATTGTCAACAATGTAAAAGACTTAGCGGGCGCACAAAGCTTATGACAAAGAGCAAGTGCATGCTGCAGATTTAAAGCAGTATTGAACTCATATTTGTAAAAAAAGGCTGACAGGCAGGGTTTTTATAACAAGAGACCTTAAAGAGGAAGTAAACCCTGATGGGTTTACTTCCTCTTTGTTTCCCTGCAAAGGTAAAGCATAATGGACTACTACGCATCGCATAGTAGCCCATTATATGTCACTTACCTGACACAGGAGCTTGCAATGTTACTGCTGTCCCCTGTTGCACGAAGCATCCCTATTCCTTCCGGGTATCGCTGCTCTGGTGCTGTGAGTGGCCGGAGCAGCTATGACGTCACTCCGGTGCATGCGCGCGGGATCCGTAAGTGACGGCATGTTTGCCTTCACTTGCGGCATGCCCAGTGCGCCTGCACCTTTGTCTACAGCGTGCAATCGCCGTAGACAGCAGTGCCCTTTATTTATTTGTTTATTTGTATCACTGCACTGGCGCTCTGAGTGGCCGGAGCAGCTATGACGTCACTCCGGTGCATGCGCGCGGGAGCCGTAAGTGACGGCATGTTTTCCTTCACTTGCGGCATGCCCAGTGCGCCTGCGCCTTTGTCTACAGCGTGCAATCGCCGTAGACAGCAGTGCCCTTTATTTATTTGTTTATTTGTATCGCTGCTCTGACGCTGTGAGTGGCCGGAGCAGCTATGACGTCACTCCGGTGCATGCGCGCGGGAGCCATAAGTGACGGCATGTTTGCCTTAACTTGCGGCGTGCCCAGTGCGCCTGTAGACAGCGGTGCCCTTTATTTGTAAAATATCTCCTTAACCGTGTAGGTTAAGGAGATATTTCTTGGATAAGCCTTAATCTAGGCTTATCTGTAGGTCAAAGTGGTCTGTAATGCCGCGTACACACGATCGGAATTACGGCCAGAAAAAGACAGATTAGAGCTTTTCATCGGAAAATGCGACCGTGTGTAGGCTCCAATCGGAATTTTGCTGGCCTAATTTCTGACAGAAAAAAAATGAGAGCATGTTCTCGATTTTTCAGACGGAAAAGGTTTCTATCGGAAATTCTGATCGTCTGTAGCAATTCTGACGTGCAAAATTCCTACGCATGCTCAGAAACAATTTGATGCATGCTCGGAAACAATTTGACGCATGCTCAGAAGCATTGAACTCGTCTCGTTGTAGTGTTGTACGTCACTGCGTTCTTGAAGGTTGGAATTTGGTGTGACCATGTGTAGGCAAGACAGTTTGAGCGGAATTCCGTCGGGAAAACCATCAAAGCTTTTTCCGACGAGAATTCCGATCGTGTGTACGCGGCATAAGGGTTTACAACCACTTTAATGGTCTCTTCCATTACAAAGGCCTCCCTTACCTGTTTGTGGTAATATGATCTGAGCCACACATGAGCAGCTCAGGCCATATTTACGGCTGTGTGTCATGGTGTATCACTGGTGATATGACTCCCATGTGCGTGCAGTCATTCAAGTGGCCACTAGGGATGGGCCCGGTGCTCGATGCGAACCCACGTTCGCATCGAGCACCGGGCGTTCGCTCGCTCGGCGAGCCCAGAACTATTTTGGCCGCTCGCATCACGTTCGTGTGAGGCGCGCGGCCCCGCAATGCATTGCGGCCGGCGCGGCCGGCGCAGTGCATTGCTGGCTGATGATTGGCCAAGCATGCACTGTGACCCCGCATGCTTGGCCAATCACAGCCCTGGAAACTCGAAGAGCCATAATTGGCTGCAGGCAGGACGCCTGTAGCCAATTACAGCTCAGGGGCTGTAGTACACGCCCCCCCCTATAAAAGGCCGCCACGCCGTCTGCGCCGGTCACATGCTGTTCCGGCGCAGATAGAGCAGGCTAGATCTGTGACACTCTGCTGGATTTAGTTAGTTAGAGAGATTTACTTAGAGAGATTGAGTTAGATAGATTCATTCATTTAGATTGATTTAGAAAGAGGGGCTTGTAGTGTGTTCGTGGCAGGCAGGCAGAGCTCCTATATTTTGTTCCCAGAAGCACCTATAGGACTTGTAGTGTGTTCCTGGCAGGCAGGCAGAGCTCCTATATTTTGTTCCCAGAAGCACCTATAGGACTTGTAGTGTGTTCGTGGCAGGCAGGCAGAGCTCCTATATTTTGTTCCCAGAAGCACCTATAGGACTTGTAGTGTGTTCGTGGCAGGCAGGCAGAGCTCCTATATTTTGTTCCCAGAAGCACCTATAGGACTTGTAGTGTGTTCCTGGCAGGCAGGCAGAGCTCCTATATTTTGTTCCCAGAAGCACCTATAGGACTTGTAGTGTGTTCCTGGCAGGCAGGCAGAGCTCCTATATTTTCTTCCCAGAAGCACCTATAGGACTTGTAGTGTGTTCCTGGCAGGCAGGCAGAGCTCCTATATTTTGTTCCCAGAAGCACCTATAGGACTTGGAGTGTGTTAGTCCAATCACACAGAGATCATATATTTTGTTCCCAGAAGCACCTATAGGACTTGAAGTGTGTTAGTCCAATCACACAGAGATCATATATTTTGTTCCCAGAAGCACCTATAGGACTTGAAGTGTGTTAGTCCCATCACACAGACCTATATTTTCTTCCCAGAAGCACCTATAGGACTTGAAGTGTGTTAGTCCAATCACACAGAGATCATATATTTTGTTCCCAGAAGCACCTATAGGACTTGAAGTGTGTTAGTCCCATCACACAGAGATCATATATTTTGTTCCCAGAAGCACCTATAGGACTTGAAGTGTGTTAGTCCAATCACACAGAGATCATATATTTTGTTCCCAGAAGCACCTATAGGACTTGAAGTGTGTTAGTCCAATCACACAGAGATCATATATTTTGTTCCCAGAAGCACCTATAGGACTTGAAGTGTGTTAGTCCCATCACACAGAGATCATATATTTTGTTCCCAGAAGCACCTATAGGACTTGAAGTGTGTTAGTCCAATCACACAGAGATCATATATTTTGTTCCCAGAAGCACCTATAGGACTTGAAGTGTGTTAGTCCAATCACACAGAGATCATATATTTTGTTCCCAGAAGCACCTAGAGGACTTGAAGTGTGTTAGTCCAATCACACAGAGATCATATATTTTGTTCCCAGAAGCACCTATAGGACTTGAAGTGTGTTAGTCCAATCACACAGAGATCATATATTTTGTTCCCAGAAGCACCTATAGGACTTGAAGTGTGTTAGTCCCATCACACAGACCTATATTTTCTTCCCAGAAGCACCTATAGGACTTGAAGTGTGTTAGTCCAATCACACAGAGATCATATATTTTGTTCCCAGAAGCACCTATAGGACTTGAAGTGTGTTAGTCCCATCACACAGAGATCATATATTTTGTTCCCAGAAGCACCTATAGGACTTGAAGTGTGTTAGTCCAATCACACAGAGATCATATATTTTGTTCCCAGAAGCACCTATAGGACTTGAAGTGTGTTAGTCCCATCACACAGACCTCATATATTTTCTTCCCAGAAGCACCTATAGGACTTGAAGTGTGTTAGTCCAATCACACAGAGATCATATATTTTGTTCCCAGAAGCACCTATAGGACTTGAAGTGTGTCAGTCCCATCACACAGAGATCATATATTTTGTTCCCAGAAGCACCTATAGGACTTGAAGTGTGTTAGTCCCATCACACAGAGATCATATATTTTGTTCCCAGAAGCACCTATAGGACTTGAAGTGTGTTAGTCCCATCACACAGAGATCATATATTTTGTTCCCAGAAGCACCTATAGGACTTGAAGTGTGTTAGTCCAATCACACAGAGATCATATATTTTGTTCCCAGAAGCACCTATAGGACTTGAAGTGTGTTAGTCCCATCACACAGAGATCATATATTTTGTTCCCAGAAGCACCTATAGGACTTGAAGTGTGTTAGTCCAATCACACAGAGATCATATATTTTGTTCCCAGAAGCACCTATAGGACTTGAAGTGTGTTAGTCCCATCACACAGAGACCTATATTTTCTTCCCAGAAGCACCTATAGGACTTGAAGTGTGTTAGTCCAATCACACAGAGATCTTATATTTTGTTCCCAGAAGCACCTATAGGACTTGAAGTGTGTTAGTCCCATCACACAGAGATCATATATTTTGTTCCCAGAAGCACCTATAGGACTTGAAGTGTGTTAGTCCCATCACACAGAGATCATATATTTTCTTCCCAGAAGCACCTATAGGACTTGAAGTGTGTTAGTCCCATCACACAGAGCTCCTCTATTTTCTTCTCAGCAGCACCCACAGGACTTCTAGTGTGTTAGTGGCATCACACAGAGCTCCTCTATTTTCTTTGCAGAAGCACCCACAGGACTTCTAGTGTGTTAGTGGCATCACACAGAGCTCCTCTATTTTCTTTGCAGAAGCACCCACAGGACTTCTAGTGTGTTAGTGGCATCACACAGAGCTCCTCTATTTTCTTTGCAGAAGCACCCATAGGACTTCTAGTGTGTTAGTGGCATCACACAGAGCTCCTCTATTTTCTTTGCAGAAGCACCCACAGGACTTCTAGTGTGTTAGTGGCATCACACAGAGCTCCTCTATTTTCTTTGCAGAAGCACCCATAGGACTTCTAGTGTGTTAGTGGCATCACACAGAGCTCCTCTATTTTCTTCTCAGCAGCACCCACAGGACTTCTAGTGTGTTAGTGGCATCACACAGAGCTCCTCTATTTTCTTCTCAGCAGCACCCACAGGACTTCTAGTGTGTTAGTGGCATCACACAGAGCTCCTCTATTTTCTTTGCAGAAGCACCCATAGGACTTCTAGTGTGTTAGTGGCATCACACAGAGCTCCTCTTTTTTCTTTGCAGAAGCACCCATGGGACTTCTAGTGTGTTAGTGGCATCACACAGAGCTCCTATATTTTCTTCTCAGCAGCACCCACAGGACTTCTAGTGTGTTAGTGGCATCACACAGAGCTCCTCTATTTTCTTTGCAGAAGCACCCATAGGACTTCTAGTGTGTTAGTGGCATCACACAGAGCTCCTATATTTTCTTCTCAGCAGCACCCACAGGACTTCTAGTGTGTTAGTGGCATCACACAGAGCTCCTCTATTTTCTTTGCAGAAGCACCCATAGGACTTCTAGTGTGTTAGTGGCATCACACAGAGCTCCTCTATTTTCTTCTCAGCAGCACCCACAGGACTTCTAGTGTGTTAGTGGCATCACACAGAGCTCCTCTATTTTCTTCTCAGCAGCACCCACAGGACTTCTAGTGTGTTAGTGGCATCACACAGAGCTCCTCTATTTTCTTTGCAGAAGCACCCATAGGACTTCTAGTGTGTTAGTGGCATCACACAGAGCTCCTCTTTTTTCTTTGCAGAAGCACCCATAGGACTTCTAGTGTGTTAGTGGCATCACACAGAGCTCCTATATTTTCTTCTCAGCAGCACCCACAGGACTTCTAGTGTGTTAGTGGCATCACACAGAGCTCCTCTATTTTCTTTGCAGAAGCACCCATAGGACTTCTAGTGTGTTAGTGGCATCACACAGAGCTCCTATATTTTCTTCTCAGCAGCACCCACAGGACTTCTAGTGTGTTAGTGGCATCACACAGAGCTCCTATATATTCTTCTCAGCAGCACCCACAGGACTACCGACTACAATGGCTGGAAGACCGCCAAGGGGAGGCAGAGCGTGCAGAGCCAAGAACACAGGGCAGGCAGGCTCTGTTTCTAGTGGACGTGGCCGTGGACGTGGACGTGGTCGTGCATCGTCATCAGCACGTGGCCATGGGACACGCGCGTCTTTGTTTTCGGCAGCTGGACATGTGGAGCCGCATCATGCTGAAGGCTTGGTAGAATGGATGACCAAGCCCTCCTCATCCTCCTCATCCTCTCTCACCCAGGCTCAGGGTACTGGCAGAGCATCATCAGCCACCCCTTCCCTAGACCCACCATGTCCTCCTGAGGAGTCCCCCGAACTCTTTGAGCACAGTGTTGGGTACATGCTCCAGGAGGATGCCCAACGATTCGAAGGCTCGGATGATGATACCCAGCTTGAGGAATCTGGCAGTACTGTTCCACCAGCTGCAGCTTACTGCCAGGTTTGCTCTAGTGGTGAAGAGGGAGGGGATGATGAGGTCACTGACTCCACGTGGGTGCCTGAAGGGAGAGAGGATGAGGAGGAGGACGAGGAGGAGGAGGATGCGGCGTCACATGTCCAACGAGGCAGGGTGCCCCCTGGAGGCCAGGTAGAGGCCAGCACAGCAACTGTACAACACCGCAGAGCTCCGCCTGTGCAGGGCGCTGCCTCTGCACGTTATCAGAAAAGTTCTTTGGTGTGGGCCTTTTTTGAGACGAGTGCAGCAGATCGCACCACTGCTATTTGCAATATTTGTCTCAAGCGTATCTCGCGTGGCCAAAACATCAGCCGCTTGGGCACGACAAGCATGACCAGACATATGGCGACCTGCCATGCAGCTCGTTGGCAGGCACACATAAAAGACCCACCCCAAAGAACTAAGCGGACCTCTCCTTGCTCCTCCTCAGCTGGGATCTCCATCCCCACTACACCTTCAGTCCTCTCTGAAAGCTGCTCTGAGAGGACTGAAGGTGTAGAATTAGGTGTGTCACAACCAAGTACTTGCAGTACACCGACGTCCGATTGCAGCAGGCAAATTTCCCTGCCCCAGCTGCTGGACCGTAGAAAGAAGTACACTCCCAGCCATCCACATGCCCAGCGGTTGAATGCTAGCCTGGCTAAATTGCTAGCACTTCAACTGCTGCCTTTTCAGTTGGTAGACTCGCCCCCTTCCGTGAGTTTGTTCAATGTGCGGTTCCTCAGTGGCAGGTTCCCAAACGCCACTTTTTCTCACGGAAGGCGATTCCGTCTCTCTACCGGCATGTGGAGGGCAATGTCCATGCCTCGCTGGACAGGGCGGTCAGCGGTAAGGTGCATATTACCGCTGACTCATGGTCCAGCAGGCATGGACAGGGACGGTACCTTTCTTTCTCGGCCCATTGGGTCACTCTATTGGCAGCTGGGAGGGATGCAGGACAAGGTGCAGTAGTGTTGGAGGTTGTTCCGCCACCACGCCTCCAAAACGCTACTACTGCTACTGGTTGTGACACACCTCTCTCCTCCACCCCCTCCTCTTCTTCTTCCTCCAGTGCTCTGTCCTTGGAACCAGCAGTGCTCCGTAGGCGTACAAGGGGCTACGCAAGTACGCAGGCAAAAAGATGCCATGCCGTGCTTGCGCTGGTGTGTTTGGGGGACAGGAGCCACACTGGGCCAGAGGTTCTGGCAGCTCTGCAGGGGCAGGCCGAGAGGTGGTTGACGCCACGTCAGCTTAAGCCAGGAATGGTCGTTTCTGACAATGGCACCAACCTCCTCTCCGCCCTGCGACAGGGGCAGCTCACCCATGTGCCCTGCATGGCTCACGTCCTCAACCTGGTGGTGCAGCGGTTCTTGGGCAGGTTCCCAGGCTTACAGGATGTCCTGAGGCAGGCCAGGAAAGTCTGTGTGCATTTCCGCCGATCTTATAATGCCAGTGCTCGGCTGACTGAGCTGCAAAAGGAGCTGAACCTGCCCAAGAACCGCCTAATATGTGACATGCCCACCAGGTGGAACTCAACGTTGGCCATGCTGCAGCGACTGCACACGCAGCAGAGGGCCATCAATGAGTACCTTTGCGACTACGGCACCAGGACAGGGTCAGGGGAGCTTGGTTTTTTTTCCCCACGTCAGTGGAGCATGATCAGGGATGCATGCACTGTCCTCTCACCATTTGAGGAGGCCACGAGGATGGTGAGCAGTGACAGTGCATGCATCAGTGACACTGTCCCTCTTGTCCACCTGTTGGAGCATACGCTGCGTGGGATAATGGACAGGGCACTTGAGGCAGAACAGAGGCAGGAAGAGGAGGACTTCCTTGCCTCTCAAGGCCCCCTTTATCCGGACAGTGTTCCTCCTGTCCCACCCATCACACAGGAAGAGGATGAGGAGGAGGAGGAGGAGGAGGAGGAGGAGGAGGATTGTGTGAGCATGGAGGTGGAGCCTGGCACCCAGCATCAGCAGCAGCAGTCTTTTAGGGATGATGTACAGTCCCAACAAACCAGTGGACTTGTACGTGGCTGGGAGGAGGTGGCTGGCGATCATGTCATCCTCAGTGACCCAGAAGACTCCGGACCGAATGCCTCAGCTAACCTACGCTGCATGGCCTCCCTGATCCTGCAAAGCCTGCGGAAGGATCCTCGTGTTCTTCGGATCAAGGAGAGGGACCATTACTGGCTGGCCACTCTCCTTGATCCGCGGTACAAGGGTAAGGTTGCGGACCTTATCTTGCCGTCGCAGAGGGAGCAGAGGATGAGACATCTCAGGGAGGCCTTGCAGAAAGGTCTGTGCAACGCGTTCCCAGAAACTGGGAGGCTACAAACTCCTGGTCCTGGGCGACGAGTAGCTGAGGCTTCGGTCAGTAGCAGAAGGAGCGGTGGGGAAGGTGGACGTCTGACCGATGCGTTCAGACAATTTTTTAGTCCGCAGCCCCAAGGTATGATCGGTTCCAGCAACCATCGCCAGCGTCTGATATACATGGTGCAGGAATACCTTGGGGCAAGGTCAGACTTGGACACCTTTCCCACCGAAAATCCTCTGGCTTACTGGGTCCTGAGGATGGATCACTGGCCAGAGCTTGCACAGTATGCAATTGAGCTACTGGCCTGTCCTGCCTCCAGCGTTCTGTCCGAACGCACATTCAGTGCTGCTGGAGGATTTGTGACTGATCATAGGGTGCGCCTGTCCACCGCCTCGGTTGATCGACTGACCTTCATCAAAATGAATCAGTCTTGGATCACCACCAGCTACCAGGCACCTGAGGCGGATATAACCGAATAATTTTTAATGTCACATCACATCCCTTCAAGACTGCCTATGCTGATGCTGAGTGACTGTCCTCTTATGTTCACTGACTATCCTCTTCCTCCTCCTCAATGATCCATGCCACCACACCAGTGCCTAAGGCACAATTTTTCAGCCCCTGTTTAACAGGGGCGTGTACATACAATTTTTATAAAAAAATGCTTCGCAACACTGTGCTCCAAGTACAGTATCTGTGAGGGGTTGCAGTGTTGTGGCACCAGCACCAGTGCCTAAGGCACAATTTTTCAGCCCCTGTTTAACAGGGGCGTGTACTTACAATTTTTTAAAAAAATGCTTCGCAACACGTGTGACTGCTGTGCTCCAAGTACAGTATCTGTGAGGGGTTGCAGTGTTGTGGCACCAGCACCAGTGCCTAAGGCACAATTTTTCAGCCCCTGTTTAACAGGGGCGTGTACATACAATTTTTATAAAAAAATGCTTCGCAACAATGTGCTCCAAGTACAGTATCTGTGAGGGGTTGCAGTGTTGTGGCACCAGCACCAGTGCCTAAGGCACAATTTTTCAGCCCCTGTTTAACAGGGGCGTGTACTTACAATTTTTAAAAAAAATGCTTCGCAACACGTGTGACTGCTGTGCTCCAAGTACAGTATCTGTGAGGGGTTGCAGTGTTGTGGCACCAGCACCAGTGCCTAAGGCACAATTTTTCAGCCCCTGTTTAACAGGGGCGGGTAATTACAAATCTTGATCTAATAGTTCACAGCAGGGCCCATTCCTGCGCCCACCAAGAGTAACTATGAGGGCCTACAGTCTTGTGGCAACACCGTCCACCACCACCGCCAAAGGCCCAATTTTTCTGCCCTGTTCATCAGGTGCCTATGCTGATGCTGAGTGACTGTCCTCTTATGTTCACTGACTATCCTCTTCCTCCTCCTCAATGATCCATGCCACCACACCAGTGCCTAAGGCACAATTTTTCAGCCCCCTGTTTAACAGGGGCGTGTACATACAATTTTTATAAAAAAATGCTTCGCAACACTGTGCTCCAAACATGTTATACTTCAGGTACTCGGCTGGCACAACTGGCTCCTCCCCTAGATAAGTAGGATAGATCAACTCTAGTGGGGTATAGGAGACATTGCTCGCATTCCTAATATGAAACACAGAAAACAAAAAGAAGACCCTCTGGTGGGACTTTAAAGGGAAATAACTCCAAAAATGGCGTATGCAAAATATGTAAAATATAATTGTTTAATATTACAAAGTATAAAATATAAGACACAACATTGACTATGTCAGACAAAATACAAAATTGCATGGAACATGTGTAACATGAGATCATAACCACTAATTTTGATTCACTCTTGTACTAATAGATAATAGAGTGATGCCTAACATGTTTTGAGGTCATGTGTTATTCTTCTTCATCAGGAACAAGTGGTATGGGTGTCTATGATATCTACAGATATTGCCCAGAAGGACTGGAGACAAGAGCGGCCACCCATTATGACAGCCAAAATGAATGGGGGGGGGGGGGGGGGGGCCGCGGCAGGCAACACCCGGCCCAGAAGGAAAACCCACACCAAGGATCAAGATGGCAGAAATCTGACAGCAAACATAAAATTATATTAGTGAAAAAAATATACGGTATATGGGACGGGTGTTCCCTCCCTCGCCCCCCCCCCTTTTGGCCACCATTCGGGGTGGCCGCTCTTTTCTCCAGTCCTTCTGGGCATTGCAGGGCTAGTACAGCCATATCTCCTTGCTGTTAAAACTCTTGATGAGACATATCAAGACACTTGCTTCTACATGGTCAGTAGATACTGGCTTTATTTAATGTAATGGTTGTTTGCCTGTGTATATGTCTTTGGATAATGATCTGTATGTGTATACCCTTTACCTATTGTTTTTCTTTTTTGCCCTACAAACTGTAGATATCATAGACACCCATATCACTTGCTCCTGATGAAGAGGAATGATGCATGACCTCAAAATGCGTACAAGAATGATGTAAAATTAGTGGTTATGATCTCATGATGAACAATATCTTACACATTTTCCATGTAAATTTGTATTTTGTCTGACTAATGCTGTGTCTTATATTTACTTAAAGTCCCACCAGAGGGTCCTGTTTTTGTTTTCTGCCTCCCCCAAGATAAGTGCCCCCATCAGGGGCGGACTGACCATTCGGCCACTCGGGAACTTCCCGAGGGCCCCGGGCCACTAGGGGGCCCCATCAGGGTTGCCAGCCTCAGTAAAACCAGGGACAGTATGTAAAAATCTGTGTTTTTTTTGCATCTGTTTCTGAAATGTCTCTTACCGACATCCTTTTGGTCTAAAAATGCAGAGATTATAGCTGCCCCACCTCTCCTGTATCTTCTCAGCCAATAGAAACATGTCTGTGTATACTGTGTGTGTGTATACTGTGTGGCCCCATAATCTTTGATTGCCTGGGGGCCCCATAATCTCCTATTGCCCGGGGGCCCCATGAGTTGTCAGTCCACCCCTGACCCTGCATAATCACTCCTAAACCCTGCTCTGTGTGTCCTTTGACACCCCCATTCCCTTGTCACTGGCTGTGATTGACAGCAGCAGGAGCCAACGGCTCCCTCTGCTGTATCTGAGCCAATGAGTAGTGAGAGCCAAGATTTCTTCAGCTCTTGTGCACATGGTTGGATTGTATGTATTTACAGGTTTTTTTTACCTTCTGCCTTTACAAACACTTTACAAACACATAAAATGTAGTATGTAGGCCCTCAGGCAGAAGGTTGAGGAAGGGAATTGCTGAAGTATAGGGATGGAATTTTTAAAGTGGTTGTAAACCCTTAAATACACCCAGTGAATGGACTAGCCTTGTGTGATACACAGAGATTAATCAAATCCCCATACAAGATGTGTACCTGTTGATCAGCAGCCTTCTCTTCTCTACATCTGTTCAAAGTCCAGAATCTATAAAGCTTGTCTGAACTGTCATAAAACAGGGAATAGGGAGCAAAAATTACACTCTGCAGAGCTCAGTGAGAGCTCTGAGAGCTGATTGGAAGGAAAGGACACCCCTTCTTCACACAGCATACAGGAACAGAGCTGGGATTGTCATTCACAAGATGTGAGATCCCTCCCCTGTAACATTTTTTTTCTTGGGGTCAGGAACACTTGTCAGAAGTGATTCATGTTGATAGCAGAGAAACAAAGCAGCAGACAGAAATTACACTTAGTGCTCTTAATTGAGACAAGTACACACTAAAGAGGTTAACAACCACTTATCCTTATCCTTTAACTACAGCTGCAGAACAGGGCTGAGAAGCACACATTGCTAACATTAAAAAAGAATTAGTAAATAAGTAATATTAGTAATTAGTAAATATTTTCAAAAGGAACAGGAGTTGTACCCTGCATCTTGCCTCGTACACACGTACGGACTTTTCCCGGCGGACCTAAGTCCAGCGGACAATCCGCTGGACTTTCCCGCTAGGTACGCTGGACTAAAAAGCGAACGGACTTGACCACACACGATCACGCAAAAAGTCCGGCGGTTCACGCGATGACGTACAGCACGTACAACGGGACTAGAAAAAGGAAGCTCGAGATCCCAAACGACACCCTTTGGGCCCCGTCAGCTAATCTCGTGTGTATCGCGTGTTAGTTGACGTTTGGTTAGAGACGATTCGCGCTTCTCAGACTTCTGCTTAATTCGTTCGCTTCTGCCGTTCAGTTTGTGCTTGTGAGGTTTGTATCTGGCTTTCAGTGCGTGTGGATCAGTTCCTACCTGTTCTCAGGCCGTTCTGGTCCGCTCGTTCCTGTTTTTCAGGTCGTTCTTCATAGGCCTTGCTGTTCTTCAGTGCGTTCTGTTAAGTTGTTTGTTTGATCAGCCGACCGTTTTGAAGCCATGGAGTGTGGACGTACTCGGGAACGAGTTCGTGCTGTGCAGGGGCTCGGTGTTGCGGTTAACACCTTGGCACGAGCCCGGTCCATGAACAGGGTGAGGAGGAGTTCATGGACCAAGAATTGGTTGCGCCAGCGTGACCAATTCTCGCATATGCCTTTGCTCCGTGAGATCCGTGAGAATAATCCTGATGATTTCAGGAATTATCTCCGGATGACGGACCCCATTTTTCACCGTCTGTTGGCTTCGCTGTCCCCTTATATTAGCAGGCAGAATACCTGCATGCGGCAAGCCATCAGTGCGGAGCAGAGGCTAGTCGCCACGTTGCGTTACTTGGCGACGGGGAGAAGCTTGCAGGACCTCAAGTTCACGACAGGCATCTCCCCCCAGGCTCTGGGGCTCATTATTCCAGAGACCTGTTCTGCCATTATCCACGTCCTGCAGGAGGAATACATTAAGGTAAGTCTTCTCTTTTAAAATTACCTATGTCTTGTATGTTTGTTAATGTAGTGCATCAATGTCATCATTAGCTAATTACCATGATAGGACTATTCTATGAATGTCCCCTATTCCTTTTATTTTTGGATTTTGTTTTTTTGTCTAGTATTTTATGGTTGACTTATCGAAATAGCTTTAAGAATGTATTATTTAGTGGGTCACATGCATATTTGCTTGCACCAACCTCCCCAGCATGGAAGCTTGGCCCCCTAAACACCCCTAGCCTAGTCACTTTCTTTGGTTAAAAATGTATATTACCAGCTCCATTGTACAGCTTTACTCACCCCCCCTTTCACCCCCCTTGACCCTCAATTTTAAATTGATTGCATGTGGTTTTGGTCAGCTTGTAATTATCCCCCCCCCCACACCCCCTGATAATTAATAGCATGTGGTTTTGGTCAGCTTGTAATTATCCCCACCCCCCCACACCCCCTGATAATTAATAGCATGTGGTTTTGGTCAGCTTGTAATTATCCCCCCCCCCACACCCCCTGATAATTAATAGCATGTGGTTTTGGTCAGCTTGTAATTATCCCCCCCCCCACACCCCCTGATAATTAATAGCATGTGGTTTTGGTCAGCTTGTAATTATCCCCCCCCCCACACCCCCTGATAATTAATAGCATGTGGTTTTGGTCAGCTTGTAATTATCCCCACCCCCACACCCCCTGATAATTAATAGCATGTGGTTTTGGTCAGCTTGTAATTATCCCCCCCCCCCACACCCCCTGATAATTAATAGCATGTGGTTTTGGTCAGCTTGTAATTATCCCCCCCCCCCACACCCCCTGATAATTAATAGCATGTGGTTTTGGTCAGCTTGTAATTATCCCCCCCCCCCACACCCCCTGATAATTAATAGCATGTGGTTTTGGTCAGCTTGTAATTATCCCCCCCCCCCACACCCCCTGATAATTAATAGCATGTGGTTTTGGTCAGCTTGTAATTATCCCCACCCCCACACCCCCTGATAATTAATAGCATGTGGTTTTGGTCAGCTTGTAATTATCCCCCCCCCCCCCCACACCCCCTGATAATTAATAGCATGTGGTTTTGGTCAGCTTGTAATTATCCCCCCCCCCACACCCCCTGATAATTAATAGCATGTGGTTTTGGTCAGCTTGTAATTATCCCCACCCCCACCCCCACACCCCCTGATAATTAATAGCATGTGGTTTTGGTCAGCTTGTAATTATCCCCACCCCCACACCCCCTGATAATTAATAGCATGTGGTTTTGGTCAGCTTGTAATTATCCCCCCCCACACACACACCTTTAATTAATTGCATGTGTATTGTGTGACCTTACAATTATTTACTCCCCACCCACATCCCCATTATTATCTTCTCTGGTCCATCAGAGGGGTCATCAATCAGAGATTTGTCCCTTTTATCCTTAATCTTTTGGCTTTATTTCAAGGATTTACAAAATAAATACATATGTTCTTCCAAATTGTTTGTTAATTTGTTGCATTTAGTTTGGTGTTTTGCCTGGTTTATAATTTAAATTGTATCTTTCTGTTTGACTTCACAGTGTCCCTCCACGCCACAGGAATGGCAGACTGTGGCTTCCCAGTTTGCTGCCCGTTGGGACTTTCCCAACTGCGGAGGGGCGATTGACGGCAAACACGTGCGAATTGTGCCCCCACCCCATTCGGGGTCATACTATTGGAATTATAAGGGGTTCCATAGTATCGTGTTGATGGCGGTGGTGTCGGCACAATATGACTTTCTGTATGTGGATGTGGGGAAAAACGGCCGGATGTCGGACGGAGGAGTCTTCAACCACACGGAGTTCGGTCATCGTCTCCAGACTGGTGGGCTGGAGCTGCCACCAGATGAAGATAATGTGGAGGGACTCCCCTTCGTCTTCATTGCCGACGAGGCGTTCGGTCTGGGTGACCATCTGATGAGGCCATTTCCCCAACGATCCCTCACCCCTGAGAGGAGGATTTTTAATTATCGGTTGGCCAGAGCAAGAAGGGTGGTGGAAAATGCCTTTGGTATTATGGCCAACCGTTTCAGATTGCTCCTTACATCCCTACATCTGGCAGAGTACAAACTCAATACTATTATCCTTGCATGCTGTGTCATGCACAATTATTTACGGAAACATTCAGGAACATACTCCTTACCAATTGGCCCTGAGGCCGGAGTGGAAGGCAACATGACAGGGCTGGATAATCGCCCTCTTGGTTCGGCACCACAATCAGCCCAGCAAGTGCGGGACCTTTATTTACAGTATTTTAATGGTAGGGGGGCCATTGAAATGGCAGCAGACCCTTAAACCATCTTTTTGATTTACAAAGAATAAATACAGTTATTTATGTTTGAAATATTTGTAGTTTCGTATTGTTTTGCTTTTAATTTGGCCTGTTTTATATGTTGTCCTAGTGCACATCTTAATAGTGGCAAACTTGTTTAGCGTTTAGTAAATAAGCCCCTTTGTCAATGAACCACAACATGTTTTTGTCAAACTGGTAGTATGTAAAAAGAAGAAGCCACACATTTTTGAATTTGTGCAAACATTATTTTTTTTATTATAGTGCACATCCAAAACTTTTTTTTTTTTTTTTTTTTTTTTTTTTTTTTTTGTTGTTTTGGTTTTTTTTTTTTTTTTTTTTTTTTTTTTTTTTTTTTTTTGAACAAGATTTTTTTTTTTTTTTTTTTTTATGTTATCTTTTTGACATTTTTTTGGTGTTTTTCTCACAACATATTTTTTTTTTTTTTGGGATTGATTTTTTAAAACAAACATAAAAACATGTTTAAAAATGTTAAAAAATTTAGGCTTAGCATTTGAAATTATTTACACAATGTAAAAGTCCAGAACTTACAAAGTTCAACAGGTAACCCATGAACAGTAGAAGCCAAATTTTGAATATGCACACTAATTTAACTGGAAAATGGGTAATGTCAACATGTGCTATGTTCCATCATGGGGAATCAATGGACGTGTTTTGTGTGTGAAACCCCTTCCCTCTCACCTACTAGCATTAGGGGTTGCAAACACCAAATGCGTCCATTGAGATCCCCTGATGGCACATAGCACATGTTGACATACCGTGTGCATATTAAAAATTTGGCCTCTAAAATTAGTTAAACAGCGCATCAAAAGGGGAATGAAGGACATGATTGATGTTAAGAAATGTAAAAGGGGTCTTTAGATTCTCCCCAAAACATCAATCATGTCCTTCATTCCCTGCTGCATGGTGGCCATCTCCTTCTGCATATTTTCCAGCTGCAGATTCCAGGCCATGATCTGGCCAATAAGCCTGTGGGCACTGTCAGTGGAAAATGGCTCCGCAGCTTGTCCTTCCACAAACAGATCAGCATCACCTAAAAGTTGGGTAGATAAAACACAAGAAAAAAAGTGTCAAAAACATGCAGACCTTAATTTATTAGCTCAATCTGTGTTCTGAGACACTCACTTGGTGGGGTGCAGATTTGATCCACTTCAACGACCTGTTCCGCCACATCCACGCGCGGGCTTGGGCTAACTGCCCAATTAGTCTGGTGATGCCGGGAGGTCCTCGTAGGTTCGGACTGACGTCTGAGTCTTTTGCCCCCTATGGTAATGGAACACAAAAAGGTACACTTTTGAATCACACTGATATTTGAGTGCCAAAATAGGATTAGTAAACATTGTTTAAAAGTCTTGCCAATTATTAGCAGTTTGTTAGAAGATCCTACTTGAAGACAGAATTGAAATGTCTATCTAATGAAACTCCAATACTTAAACCGCCCTTCAACCCTAAATTTGAACTTCCGCTCATTGGATCCCTGCACCCCTGTGGTGTCTTATTTTGAACCTTTTAGGGGGGATGGGTTGCAGATACCTGTGTAACGCAGGTATTTGCACACACATCCGGCCCTAGACTCCCACAGAAGTATACGCCACATCCCGTCCCACCGTGCTGTCTGCTGGGACACACAGGGGTCCCCGAGCTTGCGCGGACCAGTCCTATTGCATTGCGCAACTGGCGCATGCCCAATAGTGACCCGGGAAGTGAAGCCGCAAACATTAATTTCATGATTGCAAGATCAGAGATTGTAGCTGCACCATCCAAGGGACAGGTGAGTGTACTTCTTTGAAAAGTCACCACCTACAGTATTTAGAGATGATGAGCATTTTTTGGGAATTGTGAGCATGAGACCCTGCTTAACATATTTATCCCCCCCCCCCAAAACAGCCTCTGGAGTCCCTGTGTAAGTTACCCCTAAAACCCTTACTACAGCAGTAATTGTATAGATAGTGACAATAATAAACAACCTTACAACTCCAACAACCCAAAGCCAGGTAAACTCAATAAACGTTATGAAGACAAACGGAACTTTCATCAAATATGCGCAAGTTTCACGTACGAATGGTAATTACATCTGCGCAAGTTTCAGGTACGAATGGTAATTACATCTGCGCAAGTTTCACGTACGAATGGTAATTACATCTGCGCAAGTTTCACGTACGAATGGTAATTACATCTGCGCAAGTTTCAGGTACGAATGGTAATAACATCTGCGCAAGTTTCACGGACGAATGGTAATTACATCTGCGCAAGTTTCAGGTACGAATGGTAATAACATCTGCGCAAGTTTCAGGTACGAATGGTAATAACATCTGCGCAAGTTTCAGGTACGAATGGTAATTACATCTGCGCAAGTTTCAGGTACGAATGGTAATAACATCTGCGCAAGTTTCACGGACGAATGGTAATTACATCTGCGCAAGTTTCACGGACGAATGGTAATTACATCTGCGCAAGTTTCACGTACGAATGGTAATTACATCTGCGCAAGTTTCAGGTACGAATGGTAATAACATCTGCGCAAGTTTCACGTACGAATGGTAATTACATCTGCGCAAGTTTCAGGTACGAATGGTAATAACATCTGCGCAAGTTTCACGGACGAATGGTAATTACATCTGCGCAAGTTTCAGGTACGAATGGTAATAACATCTGCGCAAGTTTCACGGACGAATGGTAATTACATCTGCGCAAGTTTCACGTACGAATGGTAATTACATCTGCGCAAGTTTCAGGTACGAATGGTAATTACATCTGCGCAAGTTTAGACATATCAAGTATAACCATAGTAGCGCACGTGCTTGACTTACTTTTTTTGATGGCTTTTCGAATTCTCCTATACTGATCGTGCTCCCTGGATTTGATGTCGGACCATCGCTTGCGCAGTTGATCCTTGCCCCTTCGTACGCCGAATTTCTGCTCCAGGGTGCTGACGATTGTAGTGAGAATCTTGTCCTTGCGCAAGTTGGGTCGAGGGTACGGGCCATTTTCCCCGTCGTAATCTTCCCTTTGGAGGATGTCCACCATCTCCACCATCTCTTCAAAGGCCATATTGGTGGCCTTATATCTGCTGCTGGATGCAGATGTGTTGGCTTCTTGGCTTTCCTCCGCGCTACTGGCTGAGAATGTGTCCGCCATATTCATGAATTTATTCACCAACAATGCAACGAGGGGAAGCGGGGCGGGGAATACTCGTCAGGAGGAACGTCATGGGTGGGCGACGCGGAGGACGCAGGCGGACTTCGACGCGTGCGCAGTGTATATAAGGCTGTTTGAGGGGCCCACGTGTTCCCGAACGGAAGTAGCGAGCGCTCTGTACGAAGGTAAGTGTTTTCTAGGATGCATTACTGTGTTTTTTTTTTGGGTTTTGGGCCAGCATTTTTTAAGGATATGTGTGTGTTGCTGCCTGTGTGTAGGGGTTGCTGCCTGTGTGTAGGGGTTGCTGCCTGTGTGTAGGGGTTTGCTGCCTGTGTGGATGTGTTGCTGCCTGTGTGTAGGGGTTGCTGCCTGTGTGTAGGGGTTGCTGCCTGTGTGTAGGGGTTGCTGCCTGTGTGTAGGGGTTGCTGCCTGTGTGTAGGGGTTGCTGCCTGTGTGTAGGGGTTGCTGCCTGTGTGTAGGGGTTGCTGCCTGTGTGTGGGTGTGTTGTGTAATGTTTGGTAAGAAAAACTGGTTGTGCGTTTTAAGTAACATTTGTGTTTTTGGTCTTTTGTATTGCCATTACTAACAAAACAGAAACAAACATGTCAGCACCCCAGTTGAATCCATTCAAGGACCAGCAGTTCATGTCCGAATTCATTGCCCTGTACAGAAAAAATACCAACCTGTGGCAGCTCAAGAACCCTTTATATGGCAATAGGGATGTCCGGAAGGCAACACTGGGGCCACTTGTGGCTTTTGTGAAGACTAAAGTCCCCAACGCAAACACCAAGTTTGTGGAAGCCAGAATTGCAAGTTTAAGGCACATGTACAAGCGGGAGCGCAAGAAGATTGAGGAATCAGTCAGATCAGGAGCAGCAGCAGAGAATGTTTATGTACCCAAGCTGTGGTACTACAACCAACTGACTTTTATAGGTGACCAGATGGAACCCAGGCAATCACTGTCGACTCTTCCCTCCACCCTTCCCTCCACTCTTCCCTCCACTCTTCCCTCCACCCCAGCTGAGGCTTCCACGGAAGGAGAAGACCCCTCCACCTTGGAGCAGGCTGATGCGCCCAGCTGGAGCCAGGTATATATTTAGTAGCCTAAATTGTGATTGTGTGAATATTAATGCTGTAAAGGTTAAAATGTGAAACAATTAACACCCTGAACTCAGAATAGTGAAAAAAACTGACAAAAATTCTGCACACTTCTAAAAAGTGTTGGTGCAACATATCGATACATATATAGTGTATACATACATCCAGTAGTGGCAAAAAAAGCGTTAGACAACATTGGTGATCTGCTTGGAAAATGCAGGGGTCCAAATGATAGCCTTTTGGATCTTTTGGAAAATTTAGATGCTCGTTCCTAAGTTTACAATTGGATGATTGAGGAGGCCAGAAACCACAAAACAGGTGTTTGATTTTTGTTTTTATTTGCACACAGGATGAGCTGACCCAGGATGATGCCGGGACAAGTGGTATGGAGGAGGAGGACATGACCAGCGAGAGCCAGGAGGTGGCTGGGCCCAGCACGAGCCAGAGTGACAGCCAGACCCAATTAAGAAGTCTACCTCCACCCCTGCCCTTACCCCCAAGAAGGCCCAGGAGGATGACCATTGTTGAGGAGGAATCACTCCAACTGATTCGGAAGGCGAGTGCGATTCTCGACAAACCCCCCCTTCCAGAAGAGGCCTATGCCAGCTACTTGTCCAGCAGGTTGCTGGAAATGGAGAGGGGCCAACGGCACCTGTGTGAGAGCCTCATTTCTGAGGCAATTAGGGGGGGTTTGAGGGGTGAATTACGAGAATCCACCCGCCTGACCCATGAAGGCCCGACACCAACTTCTCCTCCTCCTCCTCGTCTTCCTTCTTCTCCTCCTCCTCCTCCTCCTCCTACTCCTCCTCCTACCACAAGTCAGCCTCCAAGGAAGCGTGCAGGGAAGACTGCAGGGAAGAGTGCAGGGCAGCGTGGTGGGAAGAGTCGGAAGTGATTGCCTGGCTTCAGTCTGGTCTCACAGAAGACACAGGCTGTTGTAGTGCCACAGCTTGGGGACATAGATGTCATCTGCTGCTGTTCCTGGTCTGTCTGATTCCTGGTCAATCTTCTTGTGCTCCCTATATTGTATGAAATGTGCCCAAGCTTAATTTTTGGCTTCACAAACTTGGTGTCTGCCGTTGGGGCAAAAAGTCTTCACAAAATCTACAAGTGGCTCCAGTGTTGCCTTCCTATTTTGTTTTGCCTTGTTTGTTTTAACCAGAATAAATGGTCATTTAATTTTCATCAAATAATGATATACGTGCTTGTTATTCAAAAACATAGTTTCTTTAGGAGTAGGCAGGTACATGTCTAAACATTCATTTGACAATACAAGTGTAAAGTGCAACTTCAATGGAACTGCAAGTGCAGTCGCTGGAAAGGTGAGGGTTAAGATCTGAATTAAGGGCAAGCTCTGCTGACTCCACAATTGTATCATGTGTAATAACTAATCCTTTTGATAACCAACAAATAATAAAAAATATCTATATAGAGATATATGTACATATATATATAATATATATATATATATATATATATATATATATATATATTTTATACACGTATAGATCTATATATCTATATATATTTAATATATATATATATATGTAGATATCGATATATATTTTTTTGGGCTTATTGAGAAATATAGATATATTTTTCATTTGGTGATTTGGATATCTATATCTATATCTATATCTATATATATATATATATATATATATATATATATATAGAGATAGATATAGATATAGATATATATATATATATATACAAATATATAACTTCACTAAAGAATGCTGAAGAAAAAACGTTCGGGAGTACTCTGCGTGAATATACAAGCAGCAAGGCAAAATCATTCTTCAAGTACGATAACATACAAATCCCGCTGTCAAAAAAAAAAAAAAAAAAAAAATTCAGCAGCGTGACGATTGTGCGAGCTTCAAAACGAAGGCTAGTTTTACCAGACCGAGCGAGTCCGTGACATAATAGCTACTGAGCATGCGTCCTTTTTGGTACGCCGGACCATACTACACACGACCGGATTATCCGCTGGACTGCCAAGTCCAGCGGATAATTTGAGAACAAAACCTGAAACTTTAGTCCGCCGTACTTTGGCCAAAAAAAGTCTGCCGGCGCCCACACACGAGGGGATTATCCGCTGGACTTCGGTCCAGCGGATAATCCCGCGGGATAGTCCCTTCGTGTGTACGCGGCATATGACTAACAAAAAGGTAGTAGATGCCAATGTTTAGGGCAGAGCTTCTGTAAGTAATCCTTACCTGCTTTTTAAACATAACATGTTCATACAATACTTCACACTAAGTAAGTGCGCAGTGTACACCAAAAGCGAAGGAATATGCACAAGGAAATAGGGATGGGCGAAGGGTTCGGCCCGAGCATAAGTTCGGGTGAACTTTCATTGTTCAGTCGTTCGGGTAGCAGTCAAACAAACGGGTCATTGTACCGAAGGTTCACCCCCCAAACCGACCACAATGCATTGCGGCACTGAACAGTGCATTGCAAGTCCTGATTGGCTAAAGCAGTAAAAGCTTCAGCCAATCAGAGCACAGAGCACTGTCAGAGTCATGATTGGACACTGTCATAATGACTTTATTCAATCATGGCAGATTCTAGACATGTGCAATTCGTTTTCGTTTTTTTTTTTTCGTTATTTTCGTTCATTCGTTATCGTACGAATGAACGAACGATTCGCTAAAAATTTTAACGAATAACGAATCGTTCGAATCGAACAAATCCGAAAATAACGAAAATCCAAAAAAAACAAATTAGAAACAACGAATGTACGAATGAAAAAAATCCGAAAAACGAAAACAGGAACAACGAAAATGAAAATGAACGAAAAAATTCGTACATTCGTACAACTTTTTTTTTTGTTGAATTGGTAATTTTCCGTGTCCCTTACAATGGTGCTGCTTAACGTGCTTCGAATAGATTGAACGAAAAAATTTGTACATTGTAACTTTTTTTTTCGAATCGTAATTTGCCGTGTCTCTTACAATGGCGTTGCTTAACCACTTCAGCCCCGGACCAATTGTCAGCTTAAGGACCAGAGGTTTTTTTCAATTTCGCACTGCACTACTTTAACTGGTAATTGTGCGGTCATGCAATTTTGTAACGAAACGAAATTTGCGTCCTTTTCTTCCCACAAATAGAGCTTTCTTTTGATGGTATTTGATTGCCTCTGTGATTTTTATTTTTTGCGATATAAACGGAAAAAGAGCGAAAATTTTGAAAAAAAAAGAGATTTTCTACTTTTTGTTATAAAAAAAATCTAATAAACTCAATTTTAGTCAAACATTTGGGCCAAAATGTATTCAGCCACATGTCTTTAGTAAAAAAAATGCCAATAAGCGTATATTTATTGGTTTGCGCAAAAATAGTTATAGCGTCTACAAACTAGAGTACATTTTCTGGAATTTACACCGCTTTTAATTTATGACTGCCTATTTCATTTCTTGAGGTGCTAAAATGGCAGAGAAGTACAAAACCCCCCCAAATGACCCCATTTTGGAAAGTAGACACCCCAAGCTATTTGCTGAGAGGCATGTTGAGCCCATTGAATATTTTTTTTTTTTAGTCCCAAGTGATTGAATAAAGACAAAAAAATAAAAAATAATTTTTTTTTTCTTCAAAAAGTTGTCACTAAATGATATATTGCTCACACATGCCATAGTTATATGTGGAATTGCACCCCAAAATACATTTTGCTGCTTCTCCTGAGTATGGGGATACCACATGTGTGGGACTTTTTGGGAGCCTAGCCGCGTACGGGGCCCCGAAACCCAAGCACCGCCTTCAGGATTTCTAAGGGTGCAAATTTTTGATTTCACTCCTCACTACCTATCACAGTTTCGAAGGCCATAAAATGCCAAAATAGCACAAAACCCCCCCAAATGACCCCATTTTGGAAAGTAGACACCCCAAGCTATTTGTTGAGAGGCATGGTGAGTATTTTACAGCTCTCATTTGTTTTTGAAAATGAAGAAAGTAAAGAAAAAAAATTTTTTTTTTTTCTTTTTTCAATTTTCAAAACTTTGTGACAAAAAGCGACATCTGCAAAATACTCACAATACCTCTCAGCAAATAGCTTGGGGTGTCTACTTTCCAAAATGGGGTCATTTTGGGGGGTTTTATGCCATCTGGGCATTCCATGGCCTCCGAAACTGTGATTGGCAGTGAGAAGTGAAATAAAAAAATTACTCCCTTAGAAAGCCTGAAGGCGGTGCTTGGTTTTTGGGGTTCCGTACGCAGCTAGGCTCCCAAAAAGTCCCACACATGTGGTATCCCCGTACTCAGGAGAAGCAACAGAATGTATTTTGGGGTGTATTTCCACATATGCCCATGACATGTTTGAGCAATATATCATTTAGTGACAACTTTTTGTAAAAAAAATATATATATATTTTTTTTTTTTTCATTATTCAATCTCTTGGGACAAAAAAAAAAAATATTTAATGGGCTCAACATTGCTCTCAGCAAATAGCTTGGGGTGTCTACTTTCCAAAATGGGGTCATTTGGGGGGGGTTTGAACTGTCCTGGCATTTTATGCACAACATTTAGAAGCCTATGTCACACGTCACCCACTCTTCTAACCACTTGAAGACAAAGCCCTTTCTGACACTTTTTGTTTACATGAAAACATATTTTTTTTTTGCAAGAAAATTACGTTGAACCCCCAAACACTATATATATTGTTAAAGCAAAGGCCCTACAGATTAAAATGGTGGGTGTTGCATTTTTTTTTTCCACACAGTATTTGCGCAGCGATTTTTCAAACGCATTTTTTTGTGGAAAAAATACACTTTTTTTTATTTTAATGCACTAAAACACACTATATTGCTCAAATTTTTGATGAAATAAAAAATATGATCTTAGGCCGAGTACATGGATACCAAACACGACATGCTTTAAAATTGCGCACAAACACGCAGTGGCGACAAACTACATACATTTTTAAAAGCCTTTAAAAGCCTTTACATGATACCACATTAGATTCACGGAGGAGGTCTACTGCTAAAATTACTGCCCTCGATCTGACCTTCGCGGTGATACCTCACATGCATGCTGCAATTGCTGTTTACATATGCCGCCAGACCAACGCTTGTGTACGCCTTTGCGCAAGAGAAGGGGGGGCAGGGGTGCTTTTTTTTTTTTTTTTTTAGTTTTTTTTTTATTTATTTAGCTTTTTTATTCTATTTTTAAACTGTTCCTTCCATTTTTTTTTCTTTGTTATGATTTTTATTGTTATCTCAGGGAATGTAAATATCCCCTATGATAGCAATAGGCAGTGACAGGTACTCTTTTTTTGAAAAAATTGGGGTCTATTAGACCCTAGATCTTTCCTCTGCCCTCAAAGCATCTGACCACACCAAGATTGGTGTGATAAAATGCTTTCCCAATTTCCCAATGGCGCGGTTTATATCCGGGAGGGGGGACATTCCCTCCCACTGCTTGTAAAAGCAGTCTAGAGGCTAATTACCCGCTAGAATTGCTTTTACATGAAAGCCGATCACTGGCTGAAAAGAATGATACCAAGATGATACCTAAACCTGCAGGCATCATTCTGGTATAACCATTCAAAGTCCAGCAACATACTGGACATATATTGTAATCTTTTTTTTTTTCATGCAGCCTCTTGGCTGAACGAAAAAAAGAGATTGATTGGTGGGTATGCCCACCATTAGAATACCTCCCTTCATCCACCCACTTCTAATGATGGGCATACATGCACCATTTATATATGCCGATGCATGGGGGCATCCTCCCGCAAAAGTTATGCCGTGTACACACGGTCGGAATTTCGACCGTATGTACGTGGCATTAGGAGCCAATCGCTCCTCCGCCCCCCCTGCTGCCCCCATGCTTCGGCACATATGCTCTTTTTTTTAACTGTGGTGGTGAAATCACCTCCTACAGCGTTGGAGTCGCGGCTTTATGTATCGTGGGAGCAAACGCTGTTGCTGTCAAGATAAATAAATCCGCGCTGCAACTGAATGGCGCACCTGAAAACAAAAAAATGCTTAACACTAAAACACAGTAAACAAAATTACATACCTGAAAAGCAAGCATGATAAAACATGATAAAACATAATAAAACATTGCAGAATAGAATGGAGTAAAAAAAGAGCAACAATAGAGAGAGAGAGAGAACAATAAAACGACAACTATTTTTGTTTTTTTTATTTTTTTGAGATTCACAGGTAAAAAAGCTCCTGACTGTTAGCGACTGAATCAAAACGCTACCACAAAAAAAATGTTAGCGATCGCAGGGATCAGGCCTGACTCTGCGAACGCTGCAGTTATGTGTGCTTAGTGTTTTGTAAGTGACAGTGATCGATCGATACTGCACTTGGGTGGGCTGGGCTGGGCTGGGCGGAGGGGGAAAACGCAGGTGCTAGCAGGTATCTGGGCTGATCCCGCTAACAATGCGTTTTTTTGGAACCCTAAACTGCTGGGACGCTAGTATAGATCTGATCAGATCAGATATTGATCTGTTCAGATACTATACCACTAAGGGAGGTGTATGCTTTGCGCGTGGGTGTTTGCGGTACTGGCACTAACCTGGGGCGACGCAGACCTTATTTGACCCTAAAACCTAATTGATATCACCCGCCGGGCGATCAGGGGGTTAAACCGTTATTGGGTAATAAATGGCGGGTGCCCTGACAGTATAAAAAACAAGCTAACTAACCAGCGTCACCCGTAACAGTAATACAAAAAAAAACTGGTTACCTAGCGACACTAATGCAGCGATCAGAAAAACGATCGCTTAGTGACACTGGCAAAAGGGGGTGAAAGGGTTAACTAGGGGCAATCAGGGGGTTAAACCTTTATTAGGTAATATATGGGGGTACCTGACGCTATATAAAAACCTGACGGGGAACCTAAATAACGAAATAACTAACTGGCTAACCAGCGTCACCAGTGACATTTTATACGGTGATCACTGGTGAAAGGGTTAACTCTAGGGGCAATCAGGGGGTTAAAACCTTTATTTAGGTTGTAATATGGGGGTACCTGACCTATAAACCTATTTATGAACCTATATAAACATGGCGGTTAACCTAAAAAAAAAAACTGGTTACCTAGCGACACTAATGCAGCGATCAGAAAAACGATCGCTTAGTGACACTGGCAAAAGGGGGTGAAAGGGTTAACTAGGGGCAATCAGGGGGTTAAACCTTTATTAGGTAATATATGGGGGTACCTGACGCTATATAAAAACCTGACGGGGAACCTAAATAACGAAATAACTAACTGGCTAACCAGCGTCACCAGTGACAGTTATACGGTGATTACTGGTGAAAGGGTTAACTCTAGGGGCAATCAGGGGGTTAAAACCTTTATTTAGGTTGTAATATGGGGGTACCTGACCTATAAAACTATTTATGAACCTATATAAAACATGGCGGTTAAAATAAAAAAAAAATGGTTACCTAGCGACACAATGCAGCGATCAGAAAAACGATCGCTTAGTGACACTGGCAAAAGGGGGTGAAGGGGTTAACTAGGGGCAATCAGGGGGTTAAACCTTTATTAGGGGGGGGTAGGGGGCTACCTAGGACCTAAAACTAACTGCCCTGACAGTTATTACAGTCACACTGACACTAAATGCAGTGATCAGTAAATAAATGATCACTGCAATTAGTGACACTGTGCCTGGGGGGGGAGGGGGTGATCTGGGGGGTGATCTGGGGGTGACAGGGGGGTGGATTGTGTGCCTATGTGTACTGGTGTCAGTGTACTGTTGTGCACTAACCTTTACATGTTCTCTGCTCGGCGTTCCGGTCACATAGACCGGCGCACCGAGCGTGACATCACTTCCGCCTTCCTGTCTATACAATAGACAGGAAGGGGAAGGTTTTCATTCGCCAGGAGCGATCGCGAGGGGGTGGCCAGAAACCACTGGCCGTCCCCTCGTCCCGGATCGCTCCTGAAGCGATGCCGACCGTCCCCGCCGGCGGAGGGGGGTCCGATCGGACCCCCCAACCGCCTGAAGAATGGCACGTACAGGTACGTGGTTCTGCCTGTACGTGCCATTCTGCCGACGTATATCTACAGGGGGCGGTCGGCAAGTGGTTAACGTGCTTCGAATGGATTGAACAAAAAAAATTCGTACATTCGTAACTTTTTTTTTTTTTCGATTCGTAATTTTCCGTGTCTCTTAAAATGTAATAATAGCATACACATTACATACAATTATGAATTATGCTCCGACTACGAATCTACGAATGTTCCGAATGTACGAATAAATACGAATGCGTCCGAATTTCGAATAAAGTAATAAACGAAAATTAAACTAACGGAAAAACGAATCAACGAAAAAATAACTCTATGAAAATACGAATCGTTACGAATACGAACACCGGCGACTTACGAATGTACGAATCGTTACGAATACGAACACCGACGACTTACGAATTTACGAATCGTTACGAATCAACGGAAACAAAAAAAACGAAACGAAAATAAACAAATTTTTTTGTTCTGCACATGTCTAGCAGATTCCCGCCCCACAGTATAAAAGTATTCTTTCGATGGCAGCCATTTTCAGTGTCATTTCGGCATGGAGAGAACAGGGCTCTGTTCGGTGCTATTAGTTAGTTAGTGTGCTATACTGTGCTATTTTTCTTCAATTGTCAATGTAGATTATTAGTTTAGTGTCAGTCTAGGGATAGTGTGAGTGTAGTGAAGAGGACCATCATTCAGCTTTTCCTAGTGTGCAGCTAGAGTAGGGACAGCTCAGATAGTTTCACTATAGTATAGTGAGACTGTGTCATTCATACATACAGTTTAACGCCATATAGTTCTGTGTGTGTTACTGACAGTTTAACGCCATTTACTTCTGTGTGCGTTACTGCCAGTGTAATGCCATATTGTTTTGTGTGCGTTACTGCCAATTTAACGCTATATATATTGGCTTCAGCCAATCGGAGCACAGAGCACTGTCAGAGTCATGATTGGACACTGTCATCATGACTTTATTCAATCATGGCACATTCCCGCCCCACAGTATAAAAGTATTCTTTCGATGGCAGCCATTTTCAGTGTCATTTCGGCATGGAGAGAACAGGGCTCTGTGCGGTGCTATTAGTTAGTTAGTGTGCTATACTGTGCTATTTTTCTTCAATTGTCAATGTAGATTATTAGTTTAGTGTCAGTCTAGGTATAGTGTAGTGAAGAGGACCATCATTCAGCTTTTCCTAGTGTGCAGCTAGAGTAGGGACAGCTCAGATAGTTTCACTGTAGTCTAGTGAGACTGTGTCATTCATACATTCAGTTTAACTCCATATAGTTCTGTGTGCGTTACTGACAGTTTAACGCCATTTACTTCTGTGTGCGTTACTGCCTGTTTAACACCATATAGTTCTGTGTGCGTTACTGCCAGTTTAATGCCATATTGTTTTGTGTGCGTTACTGCCAGTTTAACGCCATATAGTTTTGTGTGCGTTACTGCCAGTTTAACGCCATATAGTTTTGTGTGCATTACTGCCAGTTTAATGCCATATAGTTCTGTGCATCACTGTATGTTTGGAGGATTGTATTGCAGTATATTAAAGTGTATCTGTGGAGTGTGCCTGTGTAGTGTGAGTACTCAAATTAAAGTGCACCAAAGACCTCTTTACATTGATTAAAGTGCATCTACGTACAGATTTCAACTTCTTCTTTACATTTGCTTATAAGCACCACCCCCTCCCTCCCAATAATGTCTGGGAGGACAATAAGGAGAGGCAGACGTTCCCTTGGCACTGTAAGGGGGCCAGCAACAAATGTGTCCACAGGAAAAGGTGGATGTGCTGGTCAGTCTTCAGGAAGGGCATCATTTCCTCTGGTGAGTTTTCCTGTGCTATCCAGCTACAGCATGCAGAGGAGGTGGTGGACTGTCTTACTAAACCTTCCTCATCCTCCTCATCCTCTGTCACACAAGCAGAGAAAGTGTGCATTCCCCTGCAGTTGCCAGAGTGGATAAACCTGCCACCTTGTCCACATCTATTCCTGCCATAGCCCCAACATCAACCATTGAGGAGTCAGCTGAGTTATTTGACCACAGCATCAGCCACTTTTTCCTTGATGATGCCCAGCCATTACTGGATTCAGATGTTGGTTCTGAGGTTGAGGATGACAGGAAAATGAGCCTAGAGAGAGGGAGGAACACTGGTAGACAAATTTGCATTCATGTTCCCCAAGCCTCAGCGTATTGCCAAGTTGTCTCCAGTGGTAATGATGACGATGAAGGCGATAGAGATGATGATGATGAGGTCACTGATGCGAATTGGGTGCCAGATACAGCAGAGGAGGAAACTGAAGGTGATGAGGCGGCACAACCCCAAGGAGGCCAGCATCAAGAATGAGTAGAGAGCAGCCACCCTATTCCATCACATTCTGCAGCTGATATCTCCCGGCCCACTGCCCAAAGCTCAGCTGTCTGGGACTTTTCAGCACATCTGCAGCAGATCGCATTGTTGCTATCTGCAAACTATGTCTCGGGCACATCAAACGTGGCAAAAACACCAACCATTTGGGTATCACATGCTTAACAAGGCATTTAACATCCAACCACTCAGCCCGTTGGCAAGAGCACCTAAAATCAACACAAAAGGGGCACAAATCTGTCCCTCCTCCTTACCCACTTCAGTCTGCCCCTGCAATACAGAGTCATTACCGTTCAGCAGCCTCCACTGACAGGGATGATGGTATAGTACAGGGTGTCCCAGGTCCTAGCAGCAAATCTGCCAGCAGCACACCACCAGCTGTAGACTGTAGCCGGCAAATTTCTCTGCCCCATCTGCTGCAGTGGAAAAAAAAATACAGTCCCTGCGTCTGAATGGAAGCTTGTCAAAGCTGTTGGCTCTCCAACTTCTGCCTTTCAGCCTGGTGTATTCTGCCACCTTCCGTGAATTTGCACAATGTGCTGTACCACAAGGGCAGGTTACCAGTCGCTACTACTTTTCATGTAAGGCCGTTCCATCTCTCTACCATCACATGGAAGGGAATGTTCTGGCATCGTTGGGCAAGGCAGTCAGCCGTAAAGTTTACCTTACTGCTGACACGTAGTCCAGCAAGCATGGGCAGGGACGATATATTTTGTTCACAGCACACTGGGTAACGCTGCTTGCAACTCGAAAGGATGCAGGACAGGGCTTGGTGCTGCAGCTTGTTGTGCCCCCACTTCTCCATACAGCTGGTGGTGATAATGCTAGACCTGTGAGCTCTACCCCCTCCTCCTCCGCCACCTCCATGCCCTCTTCTGCAGAATTGTCCTATGAACATCAGGTACCCCCTAAGCGTTCAAAGGGCTATTCCCAGAGTCAGGCTAAAAGGTGCCATGCAGTGCTTCAGCTGGTGTGACTAGGGGGCAGGAACCACACTGGAGCAGAGATTCTTGCAGCTCTGCAGGGACAGGCCCAGAGGTGGTTCACACCATGCCAGCTGGAGCCAGGAACGGTGGTGACCGATAATGGCTCAAACCTCCTGTCTGCCCTTAGACAGGGAAAGTTGACACATGTGCCATGCCTGGCACATGTCCTCAGTTTTGTGGTGCAGCGTTTCCTAAGTACGTACCCAGGGTTGCAAGATGTACTAAAGCAGGCCAGGAGAGTCTGTAGCCATTTCAGGTGGTCATACACAGCCAGTGCTCGGTTGGCTGAAATTCATTCCACCTGCCCGCAAAATGCCTGATTTGTGACATGCCCACCAGGTGGAACTCAACTTTGGGAATGCTGCAGCGGCTATACATAGTAGCAGAGGGCCGTCAATTGGTACCTGTGCCAGTACGGCACGATGACAGGCTCAGGCCGCCTCTGCTTTTTTTCCCATGCCAATGGCAGATCATTAAGGATGCATGCACTGTATTGTCACCATTTGAGGAGGCCACAAGGATGGTGAGCAGTGACAGTGCATGCATCAGTGACACAATCCCTGTTGTGTTCCTGCTGGAGCAGACTCTGTGTGGCATTATGGACAGGGAACTGGAGGCAGCGCTGCAGGAGGAAGAGGAGGACTTCCTTTCCTCTCAAGGCCCACATTATACAGACACCATCATTCCTATGTCACAGAACACACAGGAGGAGAGAGGGGAGGAGGATGAGGAGAAGGATTCTGGCACTTTCATAGGCTTCGAAGAAGAGGAAGACATGTGTCAATCTGTAAGAGAGGGCTTTCCAACCCCAGGACCCTTAAGAGTAGTACGTGGCTGGGAGGAGGAAGTTCCAGATGATGTCATCCTGAGTGACCCAGAGGAGTCTGCTTCTCAAGCCTCGGCAAATTTGAGGCGCATGGGCAACCTCATGCTTCAAAGCCTGCGAAAGGACCCAAGAATACATAGCATACAGGAGAAGGATGATTACTGGTTGGCAACCCTCCTTGACAGCCGTTATAAAGGGAAGGTCTCAAAACTCATCCCGTCCCCACAGTGAGTATAAAATCTCTTAAGGACACGTTAAAGAGGATTTTATTGAACGATTTTCCTGACTCCAGTAGGTTACAGTGTCGTGGAAAACGTAGCTTGGAGTCTTCTGTTGGTCAAAAGAGGAGTGTTGGAGAAGGTGTAGGCCTAAGTGATAGACTCTGCCCATCGGCAGCATCTGCATCACATGGTGGACGATTATGTCGGGGGCCAAAACAGAGATTTCCAGCTGAAGACATAACATAGGTTGGACTTGATGGACCTTGTGTCTTTTTTCAACCTCACAGACTATGTAACTATGTAACTAAGATCCACTGACTTACTGGGTCATGAGAATAGACCACTGGCCAGAACTTGCCCAGTATGCTATTGAGTTGTTGGGCTGCCCTGCATCCAGCGTGCTTTCAGAACGGGCATTCAGTGCTGCAGGAGGTTTAGTTACTGATCATAGAACGTGTCTGTCCACAGACTCCGTGGACCGTTTGACTTTTATAAAAATGAATCAGTCCTGGATTACCAGCTATGAAGCCCCAAATGCCGATGTCACTGATTAAGTCTTTTTTGGATATGGAATCTCTGCAGGACTTTGAGGCTGCCTAGCTTTTAGGGTGTTCAATCATTTCATCTGGAAGAATGTTTTTGGTATAGGTTTCATGGGCACAATTAACACCCAAAGACCAATTTTTCAGCACCTGTTTGACAGGTGCATATCATTGCAATTTTTTACAGCAAGGCCAATTCTTGCTTTCATCAAGAGTACCTCTATAGGGTAATGGTGGGAACGCGCCACCGACACCCAAAGCCCAATTTTTACGCACCTGTTACTTCTATCCAAAGTCAAAGTGACACCAGAATGTATCCAAAAAGTGTTGAATCTTGTTCCCAGTGCACTGCATTGTGCCCTCATCATACACACTGCCTCTCCAGCTGTTGCTGAGCAAAATAAAGGTAGCTTGCAAGGAATGTTTTTTTTTTGGCTTTATAAATGCAATTATTGCTGCAGCAGATTCTAGACATGGTACAGATCTTCCACTTTACAGGTCAACTAAGGGGACACCCCCAGGCACTAAATTGGAAGGAATTTTTCATTTTTATGCTTTCACTTTAAAAATCAAAAAAATCACTGCTCATTTAAAAATTAAGTTTTTCACAAACTTTTTTTTATTGATACATGTCCCCCAGGGCAGGACTCAGAACCCTATAACCATTGTATGCCCAATTACATGCATATACAGTAAGCCTTCAAAATGGTCACTTTTGATTTTTGACGGTCGGGTCCAATTAACTTTAATGGGGTTTGTTATTCGTGTCCGAACCTTCGCGGTGTTTGAAAGTTCTGGTGCGAACCGAACAGGGGTCCGTTTGGGCCATCCCTACATGGGAAATCCAGCTGTTGACATGTCATATATGAAATATTTATTTTGTGTTGTGGATTAAATTACCAAACAGTTTAAAGCGGAGTTCCACCCAAAAATGGAACTTCCGCTTTAAGTGATGTTGACCCCCTGACATGCCACATTTGGCATGTCATTTTTTGGGGTGGGGGCAATTTCTTTAGAGGCATTTAGCTCCCACTTCCTCTCGAGGCTTCATGGCACCAGAAGGAACTTCACCTCACCCCCTTCCCTCTCTGCAATCTTCAGGGACACGTCACAGGTCCCAGAAGATTGCCTGTCCATTTACAGTGCGCAGCGCGGATCACGCATGAAGCCACAGACGGGCGCACACAGTAAGAATGCCAGTGCCGTAAGGAGGGAGAGGAGCAGGGCTTCGTACGCCCACATCACTGGACAGAAGTGTCCTGCGCCCCCCAAAGCAGTGTCCTCTGCCCCCCCACTGTAGTGCCCTCTGCCCCCCATAGCAGTGTTCTCTGCCATCCTCCTCCACTGTAGTGCCCTCTGCCCGCCATAGCAGGGCCATCTGCCATCCCCCTCCCCTGTAGAGCCCTCTGCCCCCATAGCATTGTCCTCTGCACCCCCCTCACACACACATTGTTCCTCTGCCCCCCCATGGTGCCCTCTGTCTCTCTATAGCAGTGTCCTCTGCAACCCCCACAGTAGTTTCCTCTGCCCCCCTGTGGTGCCCTCTGTCACTCCATAGCAGTGTCCTCTGCCCCCCCATAGCAATGTCCTTTGCACCAAGCCCCCCCAGTAGTGTCCTATGCCCTTCCTCCATTGAAGTGTCCTCTGCAGCAGCACCCCCCCCCACAGTAGTGTCCTCTCCTCTGCCCCCCACCCCCTGAATAGCACTATCCTCTGCCTTCCCCCATAAGTGTCCTCTGCCCCTCTATACCTGCCCCTCTATAACCTCTGTCGCCCCAATACACCGATGTAGGTAGCTCTCTCCTACCTTACAGCTAGGACCGCCTATCAACCAATAACTGGCTAGTTAACCTGAAAAGTTAACTAAAGCAGCGCCCAGTTCCGCCCTCCATCCGGTACCGTTTTGCCTCTCACTTCTCTCTGCTAGTGAAGGCAGAGCAATGCTGGTGGGGCCTGGGGGAAGCATTGGCATAGCCCTGATTGTGATCTACCTGTCAGCTTCCTACAATCAACAGGTATATTGTGATTGATGGGTTGCCGACCCCAGGTATAACTTGTGTGTGAACTTGGCTACTGAGGTGCAGATCTCTTTTTCGAATGGTGTAACAGCCAGAGACTAATATAGACTATCAGCAAATGGATTTTTTTGGGTAAACTCTTTACAAGGCCCCTTGCTTGGTTCATTTGTGAACTCAATGAGCACTATACAGTGGTTCCAGCATTCAGATATGCACTGCCATAGCAGCCTGTTTTTTGTAAAGTCTGCTGTAGGGTGACATCGCTCAGCCGGTCCAGGCTCTGGTGGAATACCGACCTTAATGTCCACCCAGATGCCTGAGCAGCATCAAGCTAAGTCTTTCACCATCCCCTCCACAGCTCGGTGCTCCAGTGAGCGCTTGAGGGGCAGAGCAGAGAGTCGGTGACTGACAGTCACCAGATTTCTGCTCACTGAAGACCAAGAACTGAGTGATCAGTAGTCTATGATCGCTCAGTTCTTGGTGTAAAGCCGGTGAGGACTGGGCGGCACAGTGGTGTAGTGGTTAGCACTCTCACCTAGCAGTAAGAAGGGTCGCTGGTTCGAATCCCAACCACGACACTACCTGCCTGGAGTTTGCATGTTCTCCCTGTGCCTTAGTGGGTTTCCTCCGGGTACTCCGGTTTCCTCCCACAATCCAAAGACATGTAAGTAGGTTAATTGGCTTCTGTCTAAAAATTGGTCCTAGTATATGAATGGGGAACTTGGATTGTGGGCTTCTTGAGGGTAGGGACCAATGTGAGTGTGCAATATGTACAGGGATAGGGACAATTGTAGACACTCAGGTTGAACTGGATGGACTGATGTCTTTATTCAACCTTACTAACTATGAAACTATGAAACACTATGAGTATATATGTTTGTTATTTTGAAATCCCACACTTCTCTTTGAAATTATTTTTTGGAAAATTACCATTCATTTAACTGAGTTCCCAGCTGTCATGACATTATATTATTATTGGATTAGCTTACACAAAAGTGAAGGATGCATGCAGAGCAGGAAGTGAAGACAGCACTGCAGGAAGTGAAGACAGTACTTCCTGCTCTGGGATAAGATGATAAGAGCTTGCCATGTGTATACTCAGAGCAAGAGAGTGCTTAATTCAGCTAGCCAAAGATAGACTGAAATTCAGCCAGTTCAGAACGGACCAGACAAATTTCAATCCATGACTGGATGTCCCTGTTCACCAGAAGTCAATTGTCAGGTTGCCTTCTTCCGAGTGGGAATGTTGGAAAACTTGTGACTAAAAAAAAAAATGACCCATCCACGGCCAGCTTTAAAAGCATGGGCTGAATGATGCATCAGCCTTTAGAACTCTGAAATCACAGATTTAAAGCTGGTCTCCAGCTTTAATGAAGTGTAAATAGTTTGTTTGGCCCAAGCTGGTCCAAGTGACCTACAGTAGTTACAGAGGTGGTTAAGGGCATTCAAATAGCTTAGTTTTAACATTTGAAAAAGGAATGCTTAGATCTCTAAAACTAGGGATGGGCCCCCCGTTCGGCTCGCACCAGAACCCGCGAACGGACCTAAAGTCCGTGCGAGCATTAGAACCCTATTAGTTACAATGGATGCGAACGTTCAAAATCAAAAGTGCTAATTTTAAAGGCTAATATGCATGTTATTGTCATAAAAAGTGTTTGGGGACCTGGGTCCTGCCCCAGGGGACATGTATCAATGCAAATTTTTTTTTTTTAAAACGGCCGTTTTTTCAGGAGCAGTGATTTTAATAATGCTTAAATTGAAACAATAAAAGTGTAATATACCTTTAAATTTCGTACCTGGGGGGTGTCTATAGTATGCCTGTGAAGGGGCGCATGTTTCCTGTGCTTAGAACTGTCCCTGCAAAAAGTGTAATTTTTGCAGGAAAAAAAGCTATTTAAAATCACTCGCGGCTAATGTATTGACGGCTCCCGTAACACAGAGAACAGTCATTCATTGAAAGCCATTCATAAAAAAAAAGTCATTGAAAAAAAAAAAAAAAAAAAAAAAGCGTGGGGGTCCCCCCAAATTCAATAACCAGGCCCTTCAGGTCTGCTATGGATATTAAGGGGGACCCCAGCCAAAAAAAAAAAAAAAAAATGGCGTGGGGTCCCCCTCAAAATCCATACCAGACCCTTGAGGTCTGGGATGGATTTTAAGGGGAACCCCAGCCAAAAAAAAAAAAATGGCGTGGGGTCCCCCTCAAAATCCATACCAGACCCTTATCCGAGCACGCAACCTGGCAGGCCGCAGGAAAAGGGGGGGGACGAGAGCGCCCCCCCCCTCCCTCCTGAACCGTACCAGGCCACATGCCCTCAACATTGGGGGATGCTTTGGGGGTCTGAGACCCCCAAAGCACCTTGTCCCCATGTTGATGAGGACAAGGGCCTCTTCCCCACAACCCTGGCCATTGGTTGTGGGGGTCTGCGGGCGGGGGGCTTATCGGAATCTGGAAGCCCCCTTTAACAAGGGGACCCCCAGATCCCCCCCCCCCCCTGTGTGAAAATGGTAAGGGGGTACAAAAGTACCCCTACCATTTCACCAAAAAAGTGTCAAAAATTGTAAAAATGACAGGAGACGGTCTTTGACAATTCCTTTATTAAAATCTTCTTTCTTCTTGTCTTCCTTTCTTCATCCTTCGGTTTCTTCATCTTCTCCTTCCGGCATCTTCTTCCATCTTCTTCTTCCATCTTCTTCTTCTTCCGATCCGCTTCTTCTTGCGCTGGTCTTCTCGTCCTTCTCGTCCGGCATCTTCTTCCATGGCGTCAGCGTCTGTTCTTCTATCGGGCCGCTTCTAGCAATGGGAGGCTCCCGCTGTGTGAGGCTTCACTCCAACTGACAGGTCTTTTATAACGGAGGGCACCTGGTGACCCCGCCCCCCTCTGACGTCATGGGGAAAGCCATAGGGAAGTCCCCATGACGTCCCCGTGCGTCAGAGGGGGCGGGGTCACCAGGTGCCCTCCGTTATAAAAGACCTGTCAGACGAGCGAAGCCTCACACAGCGGGAGCCTCCCATTGCGCGGATCGGCCCAGAAGAGACGCCGACGCCATGGAAGAAGATGCCGGACGAGAAGACCAGAGCAAGAAGAAGCGGATCGGAGGAAGAAGATGATGGAAGAAGAAGATGGAAGAAGATGCCGGAAGGAGAAGATGAAGAAACCGAAGGATGAAGAAAGGAAGACCAGAAGAAGACCAGAAGAAAGAAGATTTTAATAAAGGAATTGTCAAAGACCGTCTCCTGTAATTTTTACCATTTTTGACACTTTTTTGGTGAAATGGTAGGGGTACTTTTGTACCCCCTTACCATTTCACACAGGGGGGGGGCGGGATCTGGGGGTCCCCTTGTTAAAGGGGGCTTCCAGATTCCGATAAGCCCCCCGCCCGCAGACCCCCACAACCAATGGCCAGGGTTGTGGGGAAGAGGCCCTTGTCCTCATCAACATGGGGACAAGGTGCTTTGGGGGTCTCAGACCCCCAAAGCATCCTCCCAATGTTGAGGGCATGTGGCCTGGTACGGTTCAGGAGGGAGGGGGGGCCGCTCTCGTCCCCCCTCTTTTCCTGCGGCCTGCCAGGTTGCGTGCTCGGATAAGGGTCTGGTATGGATTTTGAGGGTCTGGGGTTCCCCTTAAAATCCATCCCAGACCTCAAGGGTCTGGTATGGATTTGAGGGGGACCCCACGCCTTTTTTTTTTTTTGGCTGGGGTCCCCCTTAATATCCATAGCAGACCTGAAGGGCCTGGTTATTGAATTTGGGGGGACCCCCACGCTTTTTTTTTTATTTTTTTTTTTTTTTTTATCAATGACTTTTTTTTTTATGAATGGCTTTAAATGAATGACTGTTCTCTGTGTTACTGGAGCCGTCAATACATTAGCCGCGAGTGATTTTAAATAGCTTTTTTTCCTGCAAAAATGACACTTTTTGCAGGGACAGTTCTAAGCACAGGAAACATGCCCCCTTCACAGGCATACTATAGACACCCCCCAGATGTGATACTGCAATGCTGTACTAACAGCCTGCACACACTAATCCCCAGAATCATAGCACATAATGTCAGCAGTCAGCAGCACATAACACTGACACTGACGCTGGAACACAACACAATATGCGAGGCCGCCGGCGCGGCGGCCTTTTATACTGTGGGGCGTGTACTAAACCCCCTGAGCTATAATTGGCCACAGGCATCCTGCCTGTGGCCAATTATTGCTCTCCTCGCCGCTGGCTCTTTGATTGGCCAAGCATGCGGGTCACAGTGCATGCTTGGCCAATCATCAGCCAGCAATGCACTGCAACTGGCGCAGTGCATTGCGGGCCGCTCGCATCACACGAATTTGATGCGAGCGGCCCAAATAGTTCTGGGCTCGCCGAGCGGGCGAACACCCGATGTTCGATTCGAACATGGGTTTGAATCGAACACCAGGCCCATCCCTAAAAAATTTATTTTTTGACTGAAGATGCTTAAAAAAATGATGTCATCAGTTTATCCCGCCAGCAAAGAAATCCGCATAAATGCATGCTACAAGTAGCATGTTAATATCAAATTTATACTGTATTTGTGATTAAAATCAAATATTACTTGCAATCCAAAACCATATATTTTTAGCTATAATACTTGACTGAGAAATGTTATTAATTTTTAATGTAGATTTCTAAATGTATACCTTTAGTGAAACATATATGTAGCATCAGGTTTTTCCTTCACACAAGAAAACAGAGGTGTCAAAGTGAGAAAATGTTATGTAACCTAAGCAACTGTGTTTTATCTGAAATATAATCCGAGTGCTTAGCTGTTTTTTCTTTCACCAAGTTAGGTATTGCCAGGTTCATTTTTGCTAGCAGTCAGTGAGGGCAATTGACTATGAAGGTCAAAATTTGCAAAATATCAAATTATCAAAAACAGCCCAGCCAGTGTATAAAATAAAAAACTGTGCCACCTGCAATGTTCACCTCTCTGGTGCTGTTCCTTTACAATAATTCTAATATGCACCCTGTTGTTCCTGGTTGACGACATCCAGTGTCTTTCAACCTGAAAGGCTGGGGATATACTGTGAGTGCAGAGGACTGACCACTACCAGAAGAAGATCCAATTTTTTTTTATTTATTATAGCAATTAAATGTGTTTCCAAATAGATCAATGGGGTTGATTTACTAAAACTAAAGAGTGCAAAATATGGTGCAGTTGTATATGGTAGTCAATCAGCTTCTAACTTCAGTTTGTTCATTTCAGCTTTGACAATAAAACCTGGAAGTCGATTTCTCAGTTTTTATGCAGAGCTGCACCAGATGCACCAGATTTTGCACTCTCCAATATTAGTAAAGCTACCCCAATGTGTTCTGAAGGTTTGCCACATAAATTTAAAGGCCAACTCCACCTTTTGTACAGTGTTACATGTCACACCTGTATTTAGGGTGTAACATGTAACATGATATTACGTGAATTAGGGACCCCCACCCCCAATGTGTGGGGTTCTTCTCCCCTAGCTGGTGTCACTTTTTAGATCTATGAATGAATAAACTATAAGTTCCATCTGCATTTGTGGTCTATTGGCACTTCTCCAACTCAGTAACTGAAAGTCCGTTCCACAGTACGGAAGCTGTAGCGAGCTGGAGGAAGTATATTCAGGAGTATATTCAGGAGCCTGCCATTGTACCCATGAACCACACTGATCATGGTTAAACTTGCAATGCTTTGTAGGCTGATTTGCAAAAAAAATAAAAAAATTCCTGCAAATATAACTCTGCATTTATTATTATTATTATTATTATTATTATTATTATTATTATTATTATTATTAGTAGTAGTAGTAGGAGTATTACTATTAATATTATTTTATTTAACTTTTTTTTTTTAAAAAGGTGGAACTAGCCTGTAAAAGAAAAATGTGATGACTTAAATATGGAAGCTACCATTTCTTAATTGCCTGATATAGTAGGCTGAAGCCTCCAGTGCCAAAAAAAAATTGTTGGGGCCCTTCCTTTCCTGGGGTTTGCTACTGTAAAAGTTTTTCTGACCATTCAGTCTGGAGATTTACACAACTCTGCAACATAGATAGTCTGATCTTTTTGTGCTGCAGTGTCACTTTCACTTACAAGTCTCCTCCCCATCTCATACCTGATTGGATGCTTCTGCAATTCCATCTACCTTTCTGAACTCTTCTGTACAAGGATTGCAAAAGGCTATAGCAGGTCAGATTCAGGTATTTATGCTGATTTCATTAAAAAAGAACACAGAACTGCATTCAGTTTTAGGTATCCTGTTTATAATCATATACACTTTCTTTGATTCGTTTTTCCTGTGTGGTATGGATATTTAAAAATGCCAACAGTGGTTTATTAATGCCAAAACATTATAGAAAATCACATTTTTATTTTAGGCATACCATGTTTTGTCTGGCATACATTTCGACATCTGTCCAAAATGCAGCACATAGTAAATTCTGTGAAGAAACAATTTGTGTACAATTGATACCCCGCATAGGCACAAATTATTAAGTACATTTGGCATATATATGTAAAAAATGCATTTAAAAATTAATAAATTATATTGGGGAGGTTTTAACACAAAGAGTTTGAACAAAGTAGGGCTCAGATTGCCAGAAATGGGGGCAGCTATTAAAAAAAAAAAAAAAAAAAAAAAGAGGGCGCACAAGCCTAGTGCATTATCCCACAACATTAATTTAACATTAACATGAAAAATACTCACAAGCATGCGAATTAAAATCACTCATCAAGCTACTCATCTGTATAATCCCCAATCCACATTAAATTAGTAGGTACGATGCCAGGCAAGTGTGGAGATGCAACTCGGTGTACATCTTGCGGCATGTATGGGTTCCTTGATCATCCAATCGAGGGCGAATTCTGCTATGCAAAATGTAAGCACATTGTTTCCCTGGAGGCCCAGGTTCTGAATCTGGGGAAGTAACTGTCAGCACTGAGAAGACCCTCCATACTAAAGGAGGGCCGGGAACATACCCGGCAGGTGCCAGCAGGGGCCAGCACAGAGGCGGGTGGAGACAAAGAGGTGCAGGCACTAGAAAAGAGTAGATGGGTGACAGTCAGGAAGGGTAGAGGGGAAAGTACCAGGGAAGCCAATCCAGGGCTGGAGCATCCCAATAAGTACGCTCCATTGAGTGACATTGGTGAAACCAGTCAGGGACCAGCACTGCTGGAGCTGAGGAACTCTCCTAGCTGCCGGGGGAAGAACTCCTCCAGTGAGAGTGGGGGGGGGGGGAGCGAAGGGAAAGGAAAGACAGATTCTGGTGGTAGGGGACTCAGTTCTTAGAAGGACAGAGATGGCAATATGTAACAAAGACCTGAAGCACCGAATTGTATGTTGTCTATCCGGCAATCGGGTTTGACACATCACGGATCTGGTGGACAGATTACTGGGAGGGCTAGGGAAGACCTGGTTGTCATGGTGCACGTTGGCACCAATGACAAAGTCAGAGGCAGATGGGGTGTCCTAAAGAACAATTTTAGGGACTTGGTAGCTAAATTGAAGAAAAGGACATCCAAGGTAGTATTCTCAGGAATACTACTGGTACCTTGAGCCACACCAAAAAGGCAAAGGGAGATTAAGGAAGTAAACAAGTGGCTGAGGAGCTGGTGTAGTAAGGAGGTATTTTGGTTAATAGAGGACTGGGCCGACTTCTCAGTCGGTCACCAATACTATAGAAGAGACGGACTGCACCTAAATGAGGAGGGTGAAGATCAGCTGGGAGTAAAGATCGTCAAAAAGTTTGGGGTTTTTAAACTAGGTGATGCGGTACTGCCCAGAGGTAGAGATAGTCAGCACGGAACATATTCCAGAGGGTAGTATTGGGGGCATTAGTGGTAGGTTGACTAAAGCACATAAACCCAAGGTAAGTAGAGTAACAAGTCTGAGTTGCAATCTCAGAACGCCCAATAAGAGGATAGTTTGTGACCGGTCTAAACTACGTGGCATGTTCACCAATGCCAGGAGCCTGGTGGACAAGATGGGTGAACTAGAGATACTGTTGTACGTGGAGGATTTGGATTTTGTGGGAATTTCAGAGAACTGGTTCAACAGCTCTCATGATTGGCTGGCAACCTTTCAAGGGTATACCCTTTATTGCAAGGATAGAGAGGGTAAAAAAGAGCGAGGGGTATGCCTATGTATCAAGAATAATGTACAAGTAAATGTGAGAGATGACATCACTAAGGGAGATAGGAAGGAGGTGGAATCCTAAGAGTAGAGCTCCAAAGGTATGAAGCTAAGGGGAAAATAATACTGGGAGTATGCTATAGGCCTCCTAACCTGAGGGAGGAGGGGGAGACGGATTTCCTTTCACAATCTGGATTAGCAGCAAGGATGGGAAGTGTTATCATAATGGGCTTTAGTAACCAAAACTGCAGTGTTATCCTCATGACACATCACAGGAAGCAGCTCCATGGTTAACAGTGGACAGAATTAAAATTAGACTTGGTAAAATTAACATTAATAAATCACTGGGACCAGATGGCTTGCACCCGAGGGTACTTAGCCACTTCAGCCCCGGAGGATTTTACCCCCTTCCTTACCAGAGCACTTTTTGTGATTCGGCACTGCGTCGCTTTAACTGACAATTGCGCGATCGTGCGACATTGCACCCAAACAAAATTGATGTCCTTTTTTTCCCACAAATAGAGCTTTCTTTTGGTGGTATTTGATCACCTCTGCGGTTTTTATTTTTTGCGCTATAAACAAAAGAAGAGTGACAATTTTGAAAAAAACACAATATTTTTTACTTTTTGCTATAATAAATATCCCATTTTTTAGTTTAGGCCGATATGTACTCTTCTACATATTTTTGGTAAAAAAAAAATCGCAATAAGAGTATATTGATCGGTTTGCGCAAAAGTTATAGCGTCTACAAAATAGGGGATAGATTTATTGCATTTTTTTTTTTTTACTAGTAATGGCGGCGATCTGCGATTTTTTTCGTGACTGCGACATTGCGGCAGACACTTCGGACACTTTTGACACATTTTTGTGACCTTTCACATTTACACAGCGATCGTTTCTATAAAATTGCACTGATTACTGTGTAAATGTGACTGGCAGGGAAGGGGTTAACACTAGGGGGCGCTGCAGGGGTTAATATGTTTCCTATGGTAGTGATTCTAACTGTGGGGGGAGGGGACTTACAAGGGGAGGAGATCGATCGGTGTTCCTCTGTACTGGGAACACACCATCGGTCTCCTGTACACTGACAGGACGTGGATCTGTGTGTTTACACACACAGATCCACGGTCCTGCTGTGTTCCCAGGCAATCGCGGGTGCCCGGCGGACATCGTGGCCGCCGGGCACGCGCACCGGGTCCCGGGAATGAGAGGACGTCATATTACGTCCACCCAGGATGGGAGATCCACCTTGTGGACATCATATGACAGTGCAGGGTATTGAAGTGGTTAGGGAACTCAGTCAAGAAATTGCCAGACCATTGTTCATAATTTTTACTGACAGTCTACTGACTGGAATGGTACAAGCTGATTGGAGAAAAGCCAGTGTAGCACCAATATTTAAAAATACATCCCTGGGAATTACAGACCAGTTAGCCTAACATCAATAGTATGTAAACTCTTGGAGGGGATGATAAGGGACTATATACAAGATTTTAGTAATGACAATGGTATCATTAGCAGTAATCAGCATGGATTCATGAAGAATCGTTCTTGCCAAACCAATCTACTAACCTTCTATGAGGAGGTGAGCTGACAGCTAGATAAAGAAAGGCCCGTATGCGTGGTGTATCTGGATTTTGCAAAAGCATTTGACACAGTTCCTCATAAACGTTTACTGTACAAAATAAAGTCTGTTGGCATGGGCCATAGGGTGAGTACATGGATTGAAACCTGGCTACAAGGGTGGCTACAAGTTCAGAGGGTGGTGATAAATGGGGAGTACATTGAATGGTCAGGGGTGGGTAGTGGGGTACCCCAGGGTTCTGTGCTGGGACCAATCCTATTTAATTTGTACATAAACAACCTGGGGGATGGGGTAAACAGTTTAATCTCTGTATTTGCGGATGATACTAAGCTAAGCAGGGCAATAACTTCTCTGCAGGATGTGGAAACCTTGCAAAAAGGATCTGAACAAATTAATGGGGTGGGCAACTACATGGCAAATGAGGCTCAATGTAGAAAAATTTAAAATAATGCATTTGGGTGGCAAAAATATGAATGCAATCTATACACTGGGGGGGAGAACCTCTGGGGGAATCTAGGATAGAAAAGGACCTGGGGTCCTAGTAGATGATAGACTCAGCAATGGCATGCAATGCCAAGCTGCTGCTAATAAAGCAAACAGAACATTGGCATGCATTAAAAAGGGGATCAACTCCAGAGATAAAACGATAATTCTCCCGATCTACAAGACTCTGGTCTGGCCGCACCAAGAGTATGCTGTCCAGTTCTGGGCACCAGTCCTCAGGAAGGATGTACTGGAAATGGAGCGAGTACAAAGAAGGGCAACAAAGCTAATAAAGGGTCTGGAGGATATTAGTTATGAGGAAAGGTTGCGAGCACTAAACTTATTCTCTCTAGAGAAGAGACGCTTGAGAGGGGATATGATTTTAATATACAAATACCGTACTGGTGACCCCACAATAGGGATAAAACTTTTTCACAGAAGGGACTTTAACAAGACTCATGGCCACTCATTAAAATGAGAAGAAAAGAGGTTTAACCTTAAACTACGTAGAGGGTTCTTTACTGTAGGAGCGGCAAGGATGTGGAATTCCCTTCCTCACGCGGTGGTCTCAGCGGGGGGCATTGATTGTTTCAAGAAACTATTAGATAAGCACCTAAACGACCGCAACATACAGGGATAAACAATGTAATACTGACATATAATCACAAACAGGTTGGATTTGATGGACTTGTGTCTTTTTTCAACCTCACCTACTATGTAACTATGTAAGGATGTGGAATTCCCTTCCACAGGTGGTGGTCTCAGTGGGGAGCATTTAAAAAAACTATTAGATAAGCACCTGAATGACCACAACATACAGGGATATATAATGTAATACTGAGATATCATCACACACATAGGTTGGACTTGATGGACTTTTTTTTCAACCTCACTTACTATGTAACTATGTAATATACTGTATATAAATTTATGTAGAATCGCTAGTATATTTAATGTTCATTTCAACATTAGTGGCACATTATGGTTAATCTACCACTGATTTGGGGCCTAATATCAATGTAATTTCAAGAGCTGAGATGTAATAATAAAATTAGTAATTACGTAGAATGCAGTATACAGGCAGCTCCCAAGTTACAAACGACTCCTACTTACGAATGGAGGTGGCGTAACGTCACTGCCGGCTGCTTGCATTCCACACTGGTCCTGGATACTGCAGAGCAACCATTTTGCAGCGTCAAACACATCCCACACTGCAGTACTGCATGGCCGCAAGAGCCCCAATTAACATGCCTGCCTGCGCAGAAGCACCCAAAACATTCCACATCACTGCACAGGTTGGAGTTACACTTAGAAATGTACTGTTCCGACTTAAAAACAAATTTGACATAAGAACAAATCTACAGTCCCTACCTTGTTGGTAACCCGGGGGCCGCCTGTATAGTATATATAATTTGCCTGTTATAGCAGAAGCGGGATAAAAACTGATTGACAGGGACATCCCACAACACAGGTCTGGTTCTGGATCTACTTCTTGAATAAAATTTAAAAACACACATTTCACCCATGGAGCCATTCGACATAGATTATGCACATTTCCAGTTCACAAAGGGAAATGTGAAGATTTCTAACGTTGTGTTCTACAAACTATCTAAATCAAATCTCTGTACAGAGACAATAATATTAGTCTCAGAAGGAGAGCCTGTTATCAAAAGATCATCTCACTGTCAGATTCACAGGTCACAGCTCAAGAGCAAAGCAGAAGGAGCAGCCATGCTAGGCTGACTTTGGATACATTTACAGAGCAAGACCGAGCCAGGAGACTGATTTATTCCTGCTTGTGCCACTAAACACAGCTCTTATTTCACAAGCACAACATAAGTGTCCAAGCAATTTACTCTCATGGTCTTGGAAAAGAAATAACACATGGAAGAATGGCTTATTTTCCAGCCAGGGCATGATAATACAGTGCATATCTTCAAACTGGGCTGGATTTAAAGCTGACCTTCTGGGGGAAAAAAAATTACTTTCCACCATCGTACTCCTCCCTGCTTCACAACATAAAAAAGTGGACCATTTTTTTTACAAATTTGTTTCAACTTACCATTTTTCTTTTTTTCACATTATACCTGCCCATAGTTCCCAACTGTCCCTGATTTTAAGGGACCGTCCCTGATTTGGAACAAAGTCCCTCTTCCCTTCTTTCCTACTCATTTGTCCCTCATTTTGGTCTGATCTATATAATTGTATATAAAATGCACTTATTATCTTTTAAAAAGTGTTTCACAGTGCTAAACCTTTCATTTGATTTCTAAATTACTGCATTTATACATTTTAAAATCCAGTATAAAGGAATAGTAGTGGGAAAAAAAAGGCACTTGTGGGTTTTGTTAATACTTTTTTTTTTTGCATAATTCTCCTTTGAAAGAGCATGGAAGGGTGCGTGTCCCATGCCTACTTACCTTTGCTAATAGGTGTCCCTCATTCCCATCTCAAAAGGATGAGAGGTATGCCTACCCCATGCATCTATTCTTGCCCAGGTGAGAATGAGGCATCAGCTCTCTTTCTGCAGCCCCATGGGGTATCCCAAGAGACATAGGATTCCCCTCAGACCAGGAAAATGCATCTGGCATAATCAGGAGGCTGACTGCAAGAACCAGAAAGAGGCAGCCAACTCCCAATGACACAGAAACTAATGATTGAAATGTGGGACAGGGCATGCAACAGATGAGAAGTGTGGGGGGGGGGGGTGAAATCAAGGATAACAATGCAGGAGTCATTGGGCTTGTAAGCATGCATATCCTAGATAAACAAGCATCATAGGTAAGTGGCATATAAGGGATTATCATAGGCATGGGTGAAGTACCTATTTTTAAAGTGCATGTAAATCCAAAATCAATTTATTTTTATTTTCTTAAATGTTTAGCTTCATGTCCTACTGTAAACAGTTTTCTTAAAGCGGAGGTCCACACAAATTCTTAACTTTATCTCAATCCCATCGTTGCATTGAACTCATCGAAAAAAATTTTTTGCTGTGTGTTTACCTTTCTAGCAGTCTTTATTGTGGCGCTTCCTGTGTCTGACCACCGCGGGAGTAGGCATGTATCTTCTTCATCCCCGGCAGTGCATTGTCTCCTGGGAGCTAAGTGTCAGCATTCCCAGGATTCAGTGCAGATCGTGATGGCAACCTGGAAGTTTACAGCGATCTGTGCCATTAACAATGAGCAAGCGCAGGAAAGAGCGGTGAATGCTGGTAGCTCAGCAATGCATTCACTGCATTAACCACTTCAATACTGGGCACTTAAACACCTTCCTGCCCAGACCAATTTTGAGCTTTCAGCGCTGTCGCACTTTGAATGACAATTGCGCGGTCATGCTACACTGTACCCAAATGAAATTTTTATCATTTTTTTCCCCACAAATAGAGCTTTCTTTTGGTGGTATTTGATCACCTCTGCGGTTTTTATTTTTTGCTAAACAAATAAAAAAAGACCGAAAATTTTGAAAAAAAAAATGTTTTTTTTTGTTTCAGTTTCAAAACTTTGTAAATAAGTAAGTTTTCTCCTTCACTGATGGGCACTGATGGGGCTGCACTGATTGGCACTGATAAGGCGGCACTGATGGGCACCGATGAGGTGGCACTGAGGTGGCATTGATGGGCACTGATATGGGGCACTGATAGGCGGCACTGATGGGCGACACGGATGGGCAACACGGATGGGCACTGATAGGTGGCACAAATTGGCACTGATAGGCGGCACGGATGGGCATGGATAGGCGGCACGGATGGGCATGGATAGGCGGCACAGATGGGCATGGATAGGCGGCACAGATGGGCATGGATGGGCACTGATAGGTGGCATGGATGGGCACTGATAGGTGGCACGGATGGGCACTGATAGGTGGCACGGATAGGCACTGATAGGTGGCACGGATAGGCACTGATAGGCAGCATTGTTTGTACTGATGGATGCCAATCAGTGCCAAACAATAATGCATGCCAAATCAGTGATGCCCATTGTGGGCACTGATTGGCATCCATTGTGGGCACTGTGTCATCCCTGGTGGTCTAGGGTGGCATACCTTGTGCTGCGCATCCCTGGTGGTCTGGTGGCGTCCCTGGTGGTCCAGTGTGGGCATCCTCGGGGGGGGGCTGTGCTGATAATCATTCAGCACAGACACCCCCTGTCAGAGGAGCAGCCGATCGGCTCTCCTCTACTCGCGTCTGACAGACGCGAGTGAGGAAAAGCCGATTACCGGCTCTTCCTATTTACACTGTGATCAGCCGTGATTGGACACGGCTGATCACGTGGTAAAGAGTCTCCGTCGGAGACTCTTTACCAAGATCGTAGTTGCGGGGTGTCAGACTGACACCCCGCAACAACGATCGCCGCGATGCGCGCGCCCCCGGGGGCGCGCATCGGCTCAAAATCCTGAGGACGTCCTGGGACGTCCAGTCAGGATTTGACAACCACTTTGCGGACGTCCTGTTGGCACCACCCTTTTACCACATCTTCATTTGAAAAATTCAGGAAGCTGGGTGGAAAAAATCTTAGCTGTAAAGTGTCCCCATCCAACATGGGTGGCACAGGGGTGTAGTGGTTAGCACTCTCGCCTAGCAGTAACAAGGGTCACTGGTTCGAATCCCAACCACGACACTACCTGCCTGGAGTTTTCATGTTCTCCCTGTGCCTGTGTGGGTTTCCTCCTACAATCCAAAGACATGCAGGAAGGTAAATTGTCCCTAGTATATGAATGAGGACCTTGGATTGTGGCCTCCTTGAGGGTAGGGGTATGTGATGTGAGTGTGCTATGTACAGGGACAATTGTAGACACTCACTCAGGATGGACTGGTGTCTTTATTCAACCTTACTAACTAGGAAACCAGATACAAGCACTGTTCAGCATCGTGACAGCTGGCAGCACTGGCTGTTAGAATGATAGAACTGTGGCAGGATATTCATCCACCTGCGCTGTTTAGCATGAATGGAGTAATCTGTAATGCCGCGTACACATAACTTTCCGGCAGACTAGGTCCGACGGACTTTCGGTCGATTTTCCGAACTAACTCCATTCATTTTGAATGTGATGACGTAAACAGAACTAAAAAAGGAAGTTCAATAGCCAGTAGCCAATAGCTTCCCTTGCGTCGTATTTGGTCCGTCGGACGAGCATACAGACGAACGGTTTTCCTGATAGGAATTGAGTCCATCGGACGGATTTGAAACATGTTCTATTTCTAGATCTGTTGTATTTTTTTAACCAAAAACAATCGGATTAGCCCACACACGATCGGATTGTCCGACGGACTAATTCCGACGGACCTAGTCTGCCGGAAAGTCCAGTCGTGTGTACGCGGCATAAGTTTTCTTTTTCTCTATCCACAGGCTAAACCTAAGAAATATTTATTCGTATGAAAAGCTTTACTAGCATGATCTCCAGATAATAAACTTTGTAACATATTTATTAAACATTAATTTGTTAAAGTGTTTCAAAAGCTTGTATTTTTTTTTCTATTATTTATTAAAACACCAACATGTCATACTTACCTGATATGCGCAATGGTTTTGTACAGAGCAGAAATGATCTACCCCTTCTTGGGTCCCCCGTCAGCGCTTCTGGCCCCTCTTCCTTGAAAAGTGCCCCCAGAGTAAGCTGCTTGTGCGTGCTTACTCCTGAGTCGGCTCTGTGTGTCTATGGGAAACACAGAGCGTAGCTCAGTCCTGCCCCCCCCTTCACTGGCTGTGATTGACAGCAGCAGGAGCCAATGGCTAATGCTGTGTCTCAGCCAATAACGAGGGAGAGACCTGGGAGAGCTGCTGCTCTTGTGCACATTGTTGGATCAGGATTGGATTCAGGTAAGTATTATGGGGGGCTGCGGGGGGAGATGCACACTGAAGGTTTTTTATCTTCACCTTTTACAACAAAGGGTGAAGATGAAGTGGTTGTAAAGGGTGACGCAAACCAAGACATGATCACAAACATACTGAAAACTGAATTCAGTGTTTACCTACACTTTAGTTCCAAAGAAGTCTACAGAGACACAACCTTGGGGGCCTAAAGCAATAGCCCATGTTATGTTCTTTGGCATAGAACATTTTTGTTTTACTTGTCTTATCCTAGTTTTGGGATATTGTGGGATACCGTGACACAGTGTATATGTTTATAAGAGATGGCTTTATGTCGACTTGGGGAAAAATAGTGTCCAATACTATATAGTGAAAAGCTGTCTTTTTGCCTACTGTGCCTAATGGTAAATCCAATTCTGTATCCAAACTTATTTTTTTTTGTCGTACTCTGTGCAGTACACACTTCTCTCCCCGATACTCTGTGTGTTATGCAGTCCTGACCACTGTGCTCTATGCATTGCAAACTCTTGACCCATGCAGTCTGTGCATTACACACTCCTGACCCCTGCGCTCTGTGCATTATGCATTGCTGAGTCCCGTTCTGTATACACTGTTGTGTATTTAATATTCCTGACTTCTGCACTCTTTAACCACTTCAGCCCCGGTAGATTTGGCTGCTCAGTGACTAGGCCATTTTTGCGATACGGCACTGTGTCGTGTGGCACTGTACCCAAACAAAATTTACGTCCTTTTTTTCCAACAAATAGAGCTTTCTTTTGGTGGTATTTGATCATCTCTGCAGTTTTTATTTTTTGCGCTATAAACAAAAAAAGAGCGTCAATTTTGAAAAAAACACAATATTTTGTAGTTTTTGCTATAATAAATATCCCCAATTTTTTTTTTTTTTTAAAAGCAAATTTTTTCCTCAGTTTAGGCCAATATGTATTCTTCTACATATTTTTGGGAAGAAAAATTGCAATAAGCGTATATTGATTGGTTTGCACAAAAGTTATAGCGGCTCCAAAATAGGGGAAAGATTTGTGGCATTTTTATTATTATTTGTTACTAGTAATAGTGGTGATCTGCGTTTTTTATTGGGACTGCAACATTATGGCGGACAAATGGGACACTTTTGACACATTTTTTGAACCATTGACAATTATACAGCGATCAGTGCTATAAAATGCACTGATTACTGTGTAAATGTCACTGGCAGGGAAGGATTTAACACTAGGGGATGATAAAGGGGTTAACTGTGTTCCCTTGTGTGTGTTCTAACTGTAGGGGGATGGGACTGACTAGAGGAGATAACAGATCGTTGTTTCTAGCTAGTAGGAACACACAATCTGTCTCTCCTCACAGAACAGGGATTGGTGTGTTTACACACACGTCCCTGTTCTGGCTCTCATGCCCGTGATCACGCGTCGCTGGCAGTCATCGCGACAGCTGTCCATGTGCATCGGCACCCCCCAGTGACTCCCGCTGCTGTCGATCAAATACAACGATGCAGTACTGGGTGGTGGTGCCGAGTCCTGCATTCTGTGTGAATAGACACAAATGCGGCACTCTGGAGTGCACCCGCATGGGTATCCAGCATGTGCTGCCTAAATATTTTACTTTTGGTGCCAAGGATGCAAGACTTAAGCAAAGAAAAGTTCGAAAAAAAGTTGTCAGGAACAGTGCTGATAATTTGGCAGCAATGCAACATACAAAAAATGCTGAATTATTCCTGTGGGAGAACAAATGCAACTGGCAACAAACTGCAATTGATTTCATTTAAATTTACACCAATTTGTCACCAATTTAAAAAAAAATGCTGGAAATGCACAAAAATCGGATATTTTAAAATGCTTTCTTCCATTGCTTTTCTTTTCCATTATTTTTTTTAAAGCTGAAGTTTAGCTAAAAACATCCTTACAACTTTAGTCACATCACTTACCTGTAATAAAGTAGGCTCAGGTTTTAAGCCCCTCCAACTGTTAGAACAATTTTGATATCCTCCACTTTGTGTAGGCAGCTAAATCATAGATGAATCCTCACTGACTGCCCTCTAGTGACCCTCAAATTCTGATGCTGCAACTGCTAAAAGCTTTAAATCTTCAGCTCACTGGCGACCCATCCTATAAGGGCGCCCCCCCCCCCCATCCATGCGTCTGTCCCCCATGCAGGATGCCAGGTGCATGGATACCCATGGGGGGGGTTAAGCACCTGATTAGAGCCAGAGGATCTAATAGGCTTAAAAATAGGGTGGTCTCGGAGCACAAGCACTACAAAAAAAGTCCACCCAGGTTTGGTACAATAGCGAATTAATATTTTTTTATAGTTAAATAGTTACATAGTAGGTGAGGTTGAAAAAAGACACAAGTCCATCAAATCCAACCTGTGTGGGTGATTATATGTCAGTATTAAATTGTATATTCCTGTATGTGTTGCGGTCATTCAGGTGCTTATCTAATAGTTTTTTTAAACTATCGATGCCCCCGCTGAGACCACTGCCTGTGGAAGGGAATTCCACATCCTTGCCACTCTTGCAGTAAAGAACACTCTACGCAGTTTAAGGTTAAACCTCTTTTCTTCTAATTTTAATGAGTGGCCGCGTGTCTTATTAAACTCCCTATTTTTATACGTGGGTCACCAGTATGGTATTTGTAAATTGAAATCATATCCCCTCTTAAGCGTCTCTTCTCCTGAGAGAATAAGTTCAGTGATCGCAACCTTTTCTCATAACTAATATTCTCCAGACCCTTTATTAGCTTTGTTGCCCTTCTCTGTACTCGCTCCATTTCCAGTACATCCTTCCTGAGAACTGGTGCCCAGAACTGGACAGCATACACCAGGTGCGGCTGGACCAGAGTCTTGTAGATTGGGAGAATTATCGCTTTATCCCTTGAGTTAATTCCCTTTTTAATGCATGCCAATATTCTATTTGCTTTGTTAGCAGCAGCTTGGCATTGCATGCCATTGCTGAGCCTATCATCTACTAGGACATCCAGGTCCTTTTCCATCCTAGATTCCCCCAGAGGTTCACCCCCTAGTGAGTAGATTGTATTCATATTTTTGCCACCCAAATGCATTATTTAAAATTTTTCTACATTAAACCTCATTTGCCATGTAGTTGCCCACCCCATTAATTTGTTCAGATCTTTTTGCAAAGTTTCCACATCCTGTGGAAAAGTTATTGCCCTGCTTAGCTTAGTATTATCCACAAATACAGAGATTGAACTGTTTACCCCACCCTCCAAGTCATTTATGAACAAATTAAATAGGATTGGTCCCATCACAGAACCCTGGGGGACCCCACTTCCCACCCCTGACCATTCCGAGTAGTCCCCATTTATCATCACCCTCTGAACTCGCCCTTGTAGCCAGTTTTCAATCCATGTACTCACCCTATGGTCCATGCCAACGGACTTTACTTTGTACAGTAAATGTTTATGGGGAACTGTGTCAAATGCTTTTGCAAAATCCAGATACACCACGTCAATGGGCCTTCCTTTATCTAGATGGCAGCTCACCTCCTCATAGAAGGTTGATAGATTGGTTTGGGAACCAAACACTGATCTTCCTCCCTGCCAATCAGGAAGCGGGTCTTGAGACCCTTCACCCAATTGTCTGAAAGCACAGGCGATCCTATTGGATGCCTAGGAGGAGGAGAGGAGATGCACAGCGGATGCCGCCGTGATGTAGGAGAGGACAAAGGAGGACACAGGAGCTGCTGCCCGCAGCCCGATGCCCACCACTTAGATGGGGTAAGTGCAGGACCGACAGACAGCCGCCTCTTCTTCAGGTTGAACAGCAGTACAAATGGTCTGACTGGCACACGCACCCTCCTTCCTCCTTCCTCCTTCTCCTTTATTGAGAAACGTTATTTAATTGATTACATTGCTTGAGTAAGTCTGATCAGTCAGCCTCCCCCATTCACAGATTATGTTACAAGCAGCGTAATCAGTGAAAGAACTTAATGGAGGAAAAGGAAGGAACGGGTGTGTCACCATAGGAAGAAAGACACACAGCTGGAGAAGGTTTAGTTGCTGCTCACCCCTAAGAGGTAGCAAAAAGGAAAAAATCCCCCCAAAAAGGTTTATGGGGTTTTTAGGCGGGTGTGTCACCATTGGACCATTTGTACTGCTGTTCTGCCTGAAGAAGACCCAAACCTGTTAAGCATACTGCAACCCGATTTTAAAAACCAGGAAGAGGACAGGCATTCCTGCAGTGAAGATTTATCCAGGATCCAGCTGCCTGCACAACATGAGACATACATACATTACAGGTAACTAAGGTAACTAAAGCTGTATGTATTTTTTTAACTAAACTTCAGCATTAATTTACTTGCAATGTGCCTTAGAGCTTGCTAGAAATATTTACTAGTCAATTTCCCAGCACATCCCCGTTGCTTCTTTCATGTCATTACCCTCACTTCTTCCAGGAGTGTCTAATTACTGTCTGTGCTGACCCTTCATTCCTGCCCCCTTCCCTCACCTCCCTACATAACCTTCTACCAGGGGAAGATTGAAAGGGTGAGTGATAGCTCTGAGTATTGCATCCAGGGTGGCAGCACCTAGGAACAGTCTCAGGGCTTTGGATGTCTACACTAGGGGAGCTTTTACAGGTATATTCCATGTATAATATATGTTAAATGGACACATAATATTATGGGAATTTTAATGGTCTGGTGACATGTTCACTGTAACGGTTATCTATACTGTCACCACAATTTTACGACACCGTGATAATACCAGACAAACCATTTTTACAGGCATGCATATTTCTAGGCAGAAATAAAAAGCTCTAACCACAATCAATTAGGCAATAGTACACAATAAAAACAGTACTGACAAGTACATAAATACGGTCTTGGGTGCATTCTTTTTTACTAGATAAGTCACAATTAACTTAATTTCTGCATGTGTCTGACTTAACAATAGATACTTTAAGTCATTTGGTTGACCTGATGTTCCTAGCCCGGTGTTTTCTTATTTTTGGAGGTATTCCAGTTAAGAGAGAGAATAGAAAAAAATTTAAATAAAGACAGAAGCTCTGGAAGAGATCTTCATAATGAAGTCGTTTACAGATAGTTCGATACAATATATGAAGAGAGGATAAAATACAATGTATGTACTTACAATTGTGAGGTTACTGAGCTCCCCTATGGGGAATCAGACAACCTGGGGTGAAAGTCTGCCGGGGAAATAACTATCCCTGTATGTAGTGTGGTCATACTCAATTCTCAGTGGGGTTATCCAGTCAATCAAATGCACTGCAGTCTCTGGATGTTGGTGTATTTACAGCAAGAAATCTTTGAGCTCCAAAAGATAGGAAATGGTGGCAGCATTGGCACCCAATTGTGACCATTACAGTTGATTAATTTGAATGATACACAAGATCCAATTTCGGTATATAGCCAGTTCAAAAAGTAAAAAGGTGTCCCACATGTAGTATCAACATACTCAGAAGGAGTAGTATTGGTTTGGGGTGTATTTCTAAATATCCCCATACTGTGTGTGAGGAATTTTATATTGAATTTTAATTTTCTTTCTGAATATTCTAATAACTTAGAGCAAAAAATTAAGTTTTCAAAAGACTCACCATGCCAAATGTGGAATTGACATTCATGGGAAAAGCAGCAGAATGTGTTTTTGGGTGTAAGTATGTCTATGATATATATTAAAAATATCTCATTAATTGAAAACTTTGTGTAAAAAGATACATTTTCATTTTCTTTGCTGAATTTTTCAAAAACTTTTGGCAAGAAATTACACTTTCAAAAGACTCACTATTCCTTTCAGAAAATACAATGACAGCTTAAAAAACTCAACATGCCTCTTACTAATTACCTTGGACTGTCCACTTTTTAAAAAGGGGTAATTTGGTGGGTGTTTGTACTGTCCTGGCATCTTAGGGCCTCACACATACTGTATATATCATAGTTTGTAGACTCTATAACTTTCACACAGACTAAATAATACAACTGAGTTGGGTTATCTTTACCTAAGAAATGTAGGAGAATACATTGTGGCCTACATTTATAAAGAAAGATTATTTATTTGCAAAATGTTGAAGAGGGATATCCTTGTTATGGCAGCAGCTAGCTGCCCTAACTCTGGTATCCTCTTCTTCAGCGGGTGGTCTGCTTTCAAATAAAAGTGGTCTCTGTGGCAGATTCGCCACAAGATCACTTTTATCGGTGGAGGGAGAGGGCTCCCCCCTCGTGCCCTCCTTACTGGATCCTTCGGTAGCGACGGAGGTGATCGGGTCCTGTCACATCTGTAGTATGGAGATGAGTGAGGGGAAGATGGCCCACCCAGTGAGGGGAAGATGGCCCACCCATCTCCGTACCATTGCGGAAGCGGAAGCAACGTCAAAACCTCACTTCCACCCATAGCTCTTAAAGAGACTTTTTTTTTCAAATTACATTCATTTTTTTCTATTATTGCATTTTAGTGTAAATATGAGATCTGGGGTCTTTTTGACCCCAGATCCCATATTTAAGAGGTCCTATCATGCTTTTTTTTAATTACAGGGGATGTTTACATGCCTTGTAATAGGAATAAAAGTGACACAATTTTTTTTAAAAGAACAGTGTTAAAATAAAAATTCAAAAGTTAAACTAAATAAGATTTTTTTTTTTTTTAAACACGCCCTGTCCCGCCGAGCTTGCGTGCAGAAGCGAATGCATACGTGAGCAGCGCCCACATATGAAAACGGTGTTCAAACCACACATGTGAGGTATCGCTTTGACCGTTAGAGCAAGAGCAATAATTCTAACCTCCTCTGTAACTCAAAACATGCAACCTGTAGAATTTTTTAAACGTCGCCTATGGAGATTTTTAAAGGTAAAAGTTTGTCTCCATTCCACGAGCAGGAGCAATTTTGAAGCATGACATGTTGGGTATCAATTTACTCGGCGTAACATTATCTTTTACAATATAAAAAAATGGACTAACTTTACTGTTGTCTTATGTATTTTTTCCAAAAAAAAAAGTGCGCTTGTAAGACCTCTGCGCAAATATGGTGTTACAGAAAGTATTGCAACGACCGCCATTTTATTCTCATGCTTTGGTAAGTCTTCCTTTGGGACCCGGAATTCAGAAGCTTGGTAAGACTTTGGGTGGAAAAGAACATTAAATCCTGAGTACATGTAGTCCTGAAAGGGTTAACCTGGCTTCAGAGAAGGCTTGAAAAAGAACAAGGAGGAATCAGCACCTGTCGGTGAGGTGGAGTATGAGTAAGGTCATAGTGCTTTGAGCAAGTGTGGGCTGCCTGGGGACTGAGACAGTGTTTGCTGGGCTCTTGCATCCATTGAACCCTGAAGCAGAACCCTAAAACCTGGTGTGAGACGGGTGTATTAGTAGTGAGCCATCTTGTTGTTTTTCAAGATGCCAGAATTATGTACCGTTTACATTTATTTTTAATGAAGAAAGCTTTTTGTTTGCTTGATTTGTTTAAACAAAGACTTTTTCAAGCAGCTGGCTAGTGGTCCCGGGCTTCCCATATTACAATCTACAGTATATGACCTACGTGGCAGATTGGTATAGAAGCTGAATATGGTCATATAAGTCAAATGCTTCTGAGTCTGATTCAGGTCAGCAATCACTACTCGTGAGCATAATAGTCTGCACAATTAGCATAAAATGCACTTTACCGCTTAATCAACCAATGACATTTATTTCTTTCTGAAAGAAATAACAAAAATAACCGTAATAACAGCATTTAGCTAGAATGCTAAAAGTCATTAATAGTTTATGTTGAACGACATTAATTAAGATGCTTAGCTTTACAGCCAGCCTGCCAGGTTTGCAGCACATCTAAGCTCCTCTCCAAAGTTATGACTGACAAAAGAGATCTGTCTTTGAATGTAGCTGAGATAAACATTCTACATGACAGGTATTGTCAAATAGACAAAAGGCATGGCATATGACGTATGATGAAGCATTAAAGAGGAGGCTGTTTCCACATTGATAATTAGCCAATTTGCATGAATAATTCAGTTCAATGTGGTATCTAGTTACAAAGTCCTGGTGCCATGGGTGCGTGCTGTTATTGTTCTCCTCTCTGCAGACCAGTTCACATTACCACACTTCAATATTCCACTCTCCTCAGCATGGAGATGAGGTTCTAAAACATTTAATTTGTTTGCTAATAAACTTCTCTATGCAGACGCTTCTAAGCCGGCAGGTAATGGGAAAACAGTCTGATCGCTAATAAAAGCTGATGGACTGTGGCAATTACTAAGAGCTACTGTTCCTGAAGATACATCCTGCAGCAAAGCTTCTCTTGTTCTCAAGCCACTCATTTAGTGGAAGCGGCTGCCAATCTGACCAGCAGACAAAAGAAGGGAAACAATACAGTGGCAAGTTGGTAACCATTTAATACAGTTTAATAAAAGTTTGATCATTTTACAAATAATATACCAATTACTAGATAGCAGTCATGTTGTGAAACTCCAGAATTCAATAAAATGTAAAAAGCTTTAAAGCAATCTTAGGCGGGTGTTAATTCTTTGTGACAACCAGCCAGCTCAGGACTGGGTTTGCCATCATTAGTGGCTATTACCGTAATCAGCTTGACCATGAGTGACCAAAACATTCCAAGTGCTCCATTTGCATTAAGTGGATAGGCAAGTTCATACTTGGTGTAATTGATAATTAATATTGTGACTGGTTCCCCACTTAGGGCCTGTTCACACTGGTGCGACATGTGCTCCGACTTTAAGAGCACATGTCGCATGACATGTAAAAATCAATGATTTGGTCATCAAAATCAATGACTTGTGTTGGTCCGACATTGTAAAAAGTTCCTGTACTACTTGGTTAGACTTCTGTCTGATTTCAGCCCATAGAATTGAATGGAAGTCAGATCAGCATCTTAACTGATCAGACTTGGGACATGTGACTTGTGCTCAGAGGCAATGTTTGCAATGCAAAATGTATTGGAAAAAAACAGCGTGCCCGCCCCCCCAGGCCATACCAGACCCTTATCTGAGCCCCCCTGCTGAACTATACCAGGCCACATGTCCTCAACATGGGGTGGGTGCTTTGGAAGTGCCCCCACCCCAAAGCACCTTGTCCCCAGCTTGATGGTGAAAAGGGTCTCTTCCCCACAACCCTGGGCTGTGGTTGCAGGGGTCTGTGGGCAGGGGGCTTATTGGAATCTGGAAGCCCCCTTTAAGAAAGGTGGCCCCCAGATCCCACCCCACCATGTGAGTATAGGGTAAATAGTCCTTTACTAAAAATGAATAATGTCCCCTGATCCAACACCAATCAGGACAATGGCCTCCTCCATCAACCCAAAAAAAAAGAAGCCTCCTCCCCCCGATGAATGCTTCTGTTCTGGTAGCTCCTGTGTCTGACAGTTCTTATATAGCTATGGCGCGTGGCCATGCAGAGACATCACCTTGAGACCCCGCCCCTTGTGACACCACAGACCCATCATGCCCAACTCGCATGGAAGTCAGATATATGTCAGACTGAAGTCAAAGAGCAAAGTTTCGTGTTGGAATAGTGTATACCCAGCCTTAGTACTCATGTGTTTGTAGATCATTGCTGAACTGGATTATGAAGTATAGCAAAATTGTATTAAATGTAATTGTAAGGACTGAGAGATACAAGCATTTGAAAATGTTCATATCCGATTATTGAGTCCTATTTCCTACAAGAGTGGTAGTAAGTTAACACAGCATGCAGAGTTTATTTAGCACAGTAGATATCATGTCAAATAGTAGCTTATTCCATGAGTGTCAAATGCAGAAAAAAGAAAAGAGCGGTAATCTAAGCTGTTATGTACTGTATATTGTATATTGTTGTGGTGTTGATCCTAAGGAAAAGCTGGCACCACGGTATGTCAATATGTACTCTATATTAACCACCTGCCTACTGGGCACTTTTACCCCCTTTCTGCTCAGGCTAATTTTCAGCTTTCAGTGCTGTCACACTTTGAATAACAATTATGCAGTCATGCAACACTGTCCCCGTATGACATTTTTATGATTTTTTACACAAATAGAGCTTTCTTTTAGTGGTATTTAATCACCACTGGGTTTTTTAATTTTTGCTAAACAAATGAAAAAAGTCCAACAATTTTGAAAAAAATGTTTGTTATAAAATTTTGCAAACGGGTAATTTTTCTCCTTCATTGATGTGCGCTGATGAGGCTGCACTTATTGGCACTGCTACGCTGCACTGATGGGCACTGATGAGGCGACACTGATGGGCACTAATAGGTGACACTGATCATCAGTGATGAGGCGGCACTGGTGAGGCTGCACTGATAGGCGGCACTGATGGGCACTGATAGGTGACACTGATAAACACAAATAGGCAGCACTGAAGGACACTAATAGGTGGGACTGATGGAAACTGATAGGCACCACTGATGGGTACTGATAGACACTGGTAGGCAGCACTGATAGGTGACACTGATGAGGAGGCACTGATGGGCACTTATTGGCAATACTGATGGGCACTGTGTGGCAGCCATGATTGGCAGCACTGGTGGGCACTGATTTGCACTATTGGTGGGCACTTATTGGTTGCACCGGTGGGCAATGTTGGGACTTCACTGATGATTAGGAGACTGAAGATCAGTACCCTGATTATGAGTTTAGATGTCCTTTTAATACAATTGGATTATCAGCTTTCTTCTCCCATCCTCATGCTGTCAGTGTGAGGAAAGGAAAGCCGATAACCGTCTTGTGTTTACATCGTGATCAGCTGTCTCTGTGGCCCTTTACCATGATCTGTAATCAGCTCAAAATGGCATAAAACTATCCCCTATTTTGTAGACGCTATAACTTTTGCGCAAATTAATCAATAATTGCTTTTTGCGATTTTTTTTTACCAAAAATATGTAGAAGAATATGTATCGGCCTAAACTGAGGAAAAAAAAAATTTATATATTTTTTGGGAATATTTATTATAGCAAAAAGTAAAAAAATAATGTGTTTTTTTCAAAATTGTTGCATTTTTTAGTTTATAGTTAAAAAAATTAAAACCGCAGAGGTGATCAAATACGACCAAAAGAAAGCTCTATTTGTGAGGAAAAAAAGGGACGTCAATTTTGTTTGGGAGCCACGTTGCATGACCGCGCATTTGTCAGTTAAAGCAACACAGTGCCGGATCGCAAAAAGTGCTCTGGTCTTTTGCCAGCCAAATGGTCCGGGGCTGAAGTGGTTAAAATATTATTTTTTTCCAGCAAGAACTCATCTATGGGGTCTTTTCTTAAACTCTCCAGTATCTTCCTGACTATAAAAGTTAAACTAACAGGTCTATATTTTTCCCTAATGACCTATTTGACTTTCAATTACAATATAGGCAAATTCAGTTGTTCATTACTGATGGTTATCCTGATAGGGTGATCTCAGTGTTCATTTCATTTTGTTCACATGGGACTTCCATGTGTGACCTGATCACCCAGGGTTCTGTAACTGGTAAATTTAAAAAGGTTGACTTGTGACAGAAAGCTATAGAAAAACTGAAAAAAGTTAAAGATTGCATTGCAAATATGTTACAGATAGAAAATGTTCATTATAAATAGGAACTTGTACTTGAACTATTGGCCTAACATTTTAAAGTCAGTGGCAAAGATCTTATGTTAGACCAGTTAGCAGAATTGACAGCTGTAGTGTTACGGAACGGCAGGCTCCACTTTTATATAAGACCCTTGTTACATTGCGTACAATATATTTTAACAGTTACCCCATCATTAGCATAGGAATTTACTTTTTATTGTAAAGTTCTTGTATAAAACTAAAGTACAAAAGAACATTTGTAGAGAATGTCATTATGGACAATAATTTAAGGGCAAGTGACATCTTAGACAGTTTTCCTGCTGCTGCCAACATAATGTAAAAAGATAAACATAGTGATTGAAACTGCCCATAAAGCACACAATAGTGGTTCGCTGTTAAAACAGCCATTAAATACTTATGGGCTAGAATGCAAACCCCATTGGGAATTAGTTTACTCTTTGTTCCAGTAGAACTATAATCCTTGCTTTGTGACATTGTATTTAACATAAAACATAACAAGATATTTTCAGTGATCTATATCTGCTTGATTTTTGGCCCCAGTGAACATGCCATAAAACTGCAATTTATACAAACTCCAAGAAAATGATCTAAACTTTTTCTTGCTGTCACACAGTTGAACTATTTTTGAAGCTTATAGTAAAATAATATTTGTCTATTAAATCAATTGAGGATAAAGGAATGCACATTTTGTCAATAGTTGAACCTTTCCCCTTGTATACAGCCCAAAAATTTGCATTGTTTCAAATTTCAGATCAAGCTGGTTCTGATATCTTTAGAAGTGATCAAGTGCCTCCGAGGGGTCACTGCTTAATTAAAATTATCATTGCAGGTCTCAGTTAACCAACAATTAATTACAGCATGAAGACATTCTCTTCCCTCCATCATTCTTCTATCTGACTCTCCATGGGCAGTTTAGCTACAAACATACGTAGAGTGGATTGAATTTAATGGGAAATTAAAATAAACATGTTCTGAACCTGGACAATTCAAATGTGAGCATAAGCTGGGATTACAGTAATTGAAAACTGCATTCCAATACAGTTAGTAGATCCTCTGTTCAAGCTACCATTTACCCCATAAGGGAGAGTACTCCTAAATACTTCTAAAGCATCTCCATTTGCTCAATAATGTAATAAACATATTCATGACCAGTAAAGAAGGTCAGAAGTGTGCAAAACCAAATGTGACTATTACAGGAAAAGGCAACATTTGCACATAAAGGCACAATTTAAAATGTTAAAATGTGTTGTTTATTAATGGCTTCAGCCCCGGAAGGTTTTACCTCCCTTCCTGACCAGAGCACTTTTCGCGATTCGGCACTGCGTGGCTTTAATTGACAATTGCGCGGCCCTGCGATGTCACCAAAACAAAATTGACATCCTTTTTTTTCCCACAAATAGAGCTTTCTTTTAGTAGTATTTGATCACTTCTGCGGTTTTTATTTTTTGCGCTATAAACAAAAAAAGAGTGTCAATTTTGAAAAAAAGCTGCATTTTTTACTTTTTGCTATAATAAATATCCCCCAAAAATATATAAAAAATAAAAAAAAATTTCCTCAGTTTAGGCCGATATGTATTCTACATATTTTTGGTAAAAAAAAAAAATCGCAATAAACGTATATTATGTCTACAAAATAGGGGATAGATTTATGGCTTTTTTATTATAAATTTTTATCGTGACTCCGACATTATGGTGGACACATCGGACACTTTTGACACTATTTTGGGACCATTGTCATTTATACAGCGATCAGTGCTATAAAAATGCACTTATTACTGTTTAAATGACACTGGCAGGGAAGGGTTTAAACACTAGGGGGCAATCAAGGGGTTAAGTGTGTCCTAGGGAGTGATTCTAACTGTGGGGGGGGGGGTGGGCTACCACTGACATGACAGTGATCACTGCTCCTGATGACAGGGAGCAGTAGATCCCTGTCATGTCACTAGGCAGATTGGGGAAATGCCTTGTTTACATAGGCATCTTCCTGTTCTGCGGCTCCGTGACACGATCGCGGGACACCGGCAGACATCAAGTCCACGGAACACCAGCGGACATTGAGTCCCACTAGCCCCCGCCAATTAAAGGGGACATACAGGGGATACCCATTTCCCCACCGCTGCCATTATGCCAATGTATATTGCCGTGCAGCGGACGGCAAGTGGGTAACTCTGTATAGCTTTATATTTTAGATTTAGTAAAAATGTTATAGGATATATTGTGTTTGTGTATTCAAATAATGACTTTAGTGTATTTTTGCTGAAAATACTACTTTGATAATCATTTGTTCAACTACCACAGGATGTACAAAATCGATAGAACCATTTTTTATTCTACTGGTCCTGTACTTTCAAAAAATGTATGGTTTGCAAATTCTGTAAGTGAAAAATGATAAAAAGCAAAGAGCACTGCCCTGGGGAACATGTACCAATGCAAAACTCCATTTGGGTAGGAGCAGTGACTTTTTAAAATGCCTAAAGTGAAACATTAAAAATGCCCAATTCCTTTAACCAATTTTCCCTCCCTTCATGACCAGGCCATTTTTTGTGATATGACACTGCATTACTTTAACTGACAATGCAATGCTGTACCCAAATAAAATGTATGTCCTTTTTTTCCTTACAAATAGAGCTTTCTTTTGATGGTATTTGATCACCTCTGTGTTTTTTTTTTTTGATATAAACAAAAAAAGACAGACAATTTTGACAAAAAAATAAATAATATTTTTTACTTTCTGCTATAAAGCATACCCAATAAAAAAATAAAAAATAAAAAAATTTCTTCCTCAGTTTAGACCAATATGTATTCTGCTACATATTTTTGGTTAAAAATCCCAATAAGCATATATTGATTGGTTTGTGCAAAAGTTATGGTGTCTACAAACTATGGGATATATTTATGGAATTTTTTTTTTTTTTTTTTAGTAGTAATGGTGGAGATTAGTTACTTATAGCGGGACTGAGATATTGCAGTGAACACTAACAAACACTTTTTGGGGACCAGTGACACTAATACAGTGATCAGTGCTAACAAATATGCACTGTCACTGTACTAATGACACTGGCTGGAAAGGGGTTAACATCAGGTGTGATCAAAGGTTTAACTGTGTGCCTAAGGAAATAACAACAATAAAACGCTGTCACTAGAGCTACACACAATTTAAGAGCAGTAATGAATAATAACAATTCCTCAACCCAGTAAAAACTACAGTCACCTAGTCCTGGTGGAGACAGGGTGTGTTCCTCTGAATCAAAACAGCATACAGAAAATAAGGGAAGGACAGCGTTCAAAAAGGGTTTCTTGAAAGAAGAGCAACCGGTAATATCAAAAAAACATGTTCTTTTTTTGAATACAACGTAAAAACTGTATCCTCCACCACATTAAAGAGTTAAAAATATGACAACGTTGTCATGACTGCTGTGCAAAATGTAAGCACATTGTTTCCCTGGAAGCCCAGGTTTTGAATCTAGGGAAGCAACTGTCAGCACTGGAAGACCCTCCATACTAAAGGAGACCCGGGAACATACCCAGCAGGTGCCGGCAGGGGCCAGCACAGAGGCAGGTGGAAACAAAGAGGTGCAGGCACTAGAAACGAGTAGATAGGTGACAGTCAGGAAGGATAGAGGGGAAGTGCCAGGGAGGTCGAACCTGGGCTGGAGCATCCCAATAAGTACACTCCATTGAGTGACGTTGGTGAAACCGGTCAGGGACCAGCACTGCTGGAGCTGAGGGACTCTCCTAGCTGCCAGGGGAAGAACTCCTCCAGTGAGAGTGGGGGGAAGCGAAGGGAAAGGATAGACAGATTCTGGTGATAGGGGACTCAATTCTTAGAAGGACAGAGAGGGCAGTCTGTTACAAAGACCTGAAGCGCCGAACTGTATGCTGTCTACCGGGCGCTCGGGTTCGTCACATCATGGATCTGGTAAACAGATTACTAGGAGGGGCTGGGGAAGACCTGGCTGTCATGGTGCATGTTGGCACCAATGACAAAGACAGAGGCAAATGGAGTGTCCTAAAGAACGATTTTACGGACTTAGGAGCTAAATTGAGAAAAAGGACCTCCAAGGTAGTATTCTCAGGAATACTACTGGTACATTGAACCACACCAGAAAGGCAGAGGGAATTTAGGGAAGTAAACAAGTGGCTGAGGAGCTGGTGTAGTGAGGAGGGGTTTGGGTTCCTGGAGAACTGGGCCGACTTCTCAGTCGGTCACCAGTTCTATAGAAGGGACGTACTGCACCTAAATGAGGAGGGTGCGGATCTGCTGGGAGTGAAGATGGTCGAAAAGTTAGCAGGGTTTTTATACTAGGCGACAAGGGGGGAGGGTCCAGAGTTAGAGATAGTCAGCACGGAACATATTCCAGAGGGTAGTATTGGGGGCATTAGTGGTAGGTTGACTAACGCACATAAACCCAAGGTAAATATAGTAACAAGTCCTATTTGCAACCTCAGAACACCCAATAAGAAGACTGTATGGGATCGGTCTAAAATATGTGGCATGTTCACCAATGCCAGGAGCATGGCAGACAAGATGGGTGAAGTAGAGATACTGTTGAATGAGGAGGATTTAGATTTTGTGGGAATTTCAGAGACCTGGTTCAACAGCTCTCATGATTGCTGGCAACCATTCAAGGGTATTCCATTTATCGCAGGGATAGAGAGGGTAAAAAAGGGGGAGGAGTATGCCTATATATCAAGAAAAATGTACAAATGAATGTGAGATATGACATCAATAAGGGAACTAGGGGGAGGTGGAATCCTTATGGGTAGAGCTCCAGACTTCAAGGGATGAAGCTAAGGAGAAAATAATAATGGGAGTAGGCTATAGGCCCCCTAACCTGAGGGAGGAGGGGGAGACGGACCTCCTATCACAATTTGGATTAGCAGTAAGGATGGGAAGTGTTATCATAATGGGGGATTTGTTTAGAAACAAAGATAATCGAGGAGGGATGGGTTTGCTTTAAGAGCATATTAAATAAGGGCATTAGCCAATGCATCCCATTGGGAAATAAATTTGAGTGAACAAAAGTCCTGGATAGCTTAACTCTAATGTAAAAATGCATATAAAAGCAAAGGAGAAGGCCTTCCAAAAATATAAGGCTGAGGGCTCACCATCAGCATTCAGACTTTACAAAGAATGCAACAAGATAAGTAAGGGTGCAATTAGGACGACTAAGATAGAACACAAAAGACACAAAGCGGAGGAGAGCAAAAAGAATCCCCAAAAATTATCTAAGTATATAAACATTAAAAAAGGGAGGACAGACTATATTGGCCCCATAAAGAATGAGGAAGGGCATCTGGTTACAAAGGATGGGGAAATGGTGAAGGTATTGAATTTATTCTTCTCCTCAGTCTTCACAAGTGAATGGGGGGGCTTCAGTAACCACAACTGCAGTGTTTGTCCTCATGACACATCACAGGAAGCACCCTCTTGGCTAACAGAGGACAGAATTAGAAATAGACTTGGGAACCTTAACATTAATAAATCACCGGGACCAGATGGCTTGCACCCAAGGGTACTTAGAGAACTCAGTCAAGTAATTGCCAGACCATTGTTCCTGATTTTCACTGACAATCTACTGACTGGAATGGTTCCAGCTGATTGGAGAAAAGCCAATGTAGCACTAATATCTAAAAAAGGGCCAAAATACATCCCTGAGAATCACAGACCAGTTATCCTAACATCAATAGTATGCAAGCTCTTGGAGGGGATGATAAGGGACTATATACAAGATTTTAGTAATGAAAACAGTATCATTAGCAGTAATCAGCATGGATTAATGAAGAATCATTCTTGCCAAACCAATCCATTAACCTTCTATGAGGAGGTGAGCTGCCATCTAGGCTTTATGGCTCCTCTTAGGCTGGTTCACACCTCCGTTCAGAACGGCTCACAGCAGGGGTCCGGTACGTTCCCGTTCACTGTTTCAGGTCCGATTTCAGCCCAAATTGTGGGCTGAATTCGGACCTGAAATGGATCAGAAGACACACAGGACTCCTGTGCAATTCGCTCCGCAGCCGCCCCGGGGCTGTGTGAACCACCATGCAATATGTGTAATTACTTTACAGGAGAGTGATTGATCCCACCAAGCAAAAGTTACAAATAACAGACTGCAATAAGGGACTTTGCACAGCAAGAGGTAAGAGTAACATATCCATGCAGGTAAAATATCAATAATCTATGGCCCTACATATGTGAATATAATACACTTGTATGTAATGTCTGATTCCATTGCTAAGCCCCCATGGTACACTTTATAGTTATAGTAATATTATTATGGTATGTATGCTGTTTTTGATTAAGACCCTTTCAAACTGAGGCGCTTTTCAGGCATTTTAGAGCTAAAAATATCACCTGAAAAAAACGACTGAAAAGCGCCTTTAATGCCTCCCCAGTGTGAAAGCACTCGGGCTTTCACACTGGGGAGGCATTAAAGGCGCTTTTCAGTCGTTTTTTTCAGGTGATATTTTTAGCTCTAAAATGCCTGAAAAGCGCCTCAGTTTGAAAGGGTCTTAATCAAAAACAGCATACATACCATAATAATATTACTATAACTATAAAGTGTTTGCAGGACGGGAAAGAAAGTCCTGCAAGCAGCATCTTTGGAGCGGTGTGGGTGCGCTGTATACAGCGCTCCTACACCACCCCTGCCCATTGGAATGAATGAAAGCGCTTTGATAGCGCAGCAACATGGGAGCTTTTAACCCTTTCTTTGGCAGCTAGCGGTGTTAAAACAACAGTAAAGCGCTGCTAAAAGTAGTGGCGCTTTACCGCTAACGTGATGCGCCCCCAGTGTGAAAGTGCCCTAAGTGTTTTTATGCTGGGTGTGGAATTCCTTTTTTTTAATGTGAGGGAGCTGCAACTCTGTTTCATTTTATGATTGTTATTGTAAAATGACAATACATTTTCTGATTCTGATTTGAAGGAGAAGCCGGGCCCAACTCTGTATACCCTTCTTCTTCTATGGGTCACAAGGAATGCACTTTGTTCTGCACTCCTGTTACCCGTTTTCAACCAACAGCTGGCTAAAGCATGCTGTCGGCTGACGTCACAAGGTCAGTCCAGGCTCTGGAGAGATCCCGACTTTAATGTTAGGCTCCACCCAGATGTCTAGACCAGCATCTGGCTCGGTCTCTCAGAGAGCTGATGAGAGCCTGACTTCTGCCCCTCCACAGCCTGGTGCTGCAGTGACCACTGAAGGGGTAGAGCAGAGAGTCGATGGCTGACAGTGGTCTTTGATTGCTCAGTTCTTGGTCTAGAGGTGGTGGGGGACAGCTGCAGCTAGGATCGGCACTGCAGCCATCTAGGTGAATATGATTGTTTAAACTTGCAATATCGGGAGACTGGACACCTATGAATCTTGATATATTTTTGGTGATACAATAAAGCTTTTTATTTCGGAAGATTAACGGGTGTGCCACCTCCTGATATTGAAAGTTTGGATTGGCACAGTGACAAACTGGGCTAGCACCCTGCCTCACATTGGAGATGCAGCTTGTCATTGCTGGCTTACCTGGAGCAGTGTACTTATGTGCATATGATTGTTTGTTATTTTCGATTTCCACACTTCTCTTTTAATGTGTCTATCCAATGACCACTCATCTTTACATCTGTACAGTTCTGTATGTGTGTGCATTTCTGTGAAATATTCTGTTAAATGTAATATTATTTGTATGTGTTGTCTCAAAATAAAATGTCATCAGGTAATAAGGCACAATCAGTCCCTACTAATGTGAAATTTTGATACTGTAGGCCTGGACCATTGTGACCTTTCAACAAATCCAGGCCTGACTGGATAACTGACATGTACTTTATTTTAATATAATGAATGAGTAAATCAATTTTCACAAAAGAGAAAATAATGCAAATCTGTTCATTTGACAAAGACATTTCTGGTGATCCTACTTGTCTAAAGTTGCCTAGTAAGGTGGACTGAAATACATTTTTTCCTTTCTCAGTGTAAAGGAAACAAGATCCTGCTTTTAAGCCCATTGGACTTAATTGGAATCACCATCCCCTGGACACCAATTAATAAAAAAGTAGTGTAATTCTTTATTAGGTGTGATACTAAAAAGTCATGTATTTCCTTAAAAGAGTAGTGGTGTCAGAAGGTGTGTCCCACTCCGCTCCACAATTCATCGATAGGTGGTCGTTGGGCCACTTTATACCAGTCCATTTTTATGTCAGTCACAGCAGAATGCATATTTAGGGTCTGCTCTGCAGAATCACTGGTAAGGCATATTTTATGTTATTCACTCATCTCTAAAGTATATACCTTTTAGGAAATCTGGTAAATAAAGCACAAGGTAAGCTTTGCAGTTGCCACATGTATTCAAATATACATGCTGGAATCAGGATACTTACCCACCAGGAGAACATTTCATGAGTTTGCAAAGTTCAACAGTAAGCAAGCTTACTTATACTATAAAGTATAATATTATTTACATGTTATATATTGTCCTTGTCTTTTTTCTCTGAATTCATAAGAAAACCTACTTACACATTATTATTTCTAAATGTGAAGACAGATAAAGCATGGTATGAGGAGATAATTGAGGCTTTCCAGGCAGAGCATAAAGGATTTTAGTGTCATCCAGGAGATGCTGTAATTGGCCTCAGAAGGACTTGTTTCTAACACCTCACTATCTCCTCAACATCCTGTACTGGGAAAGTGACCTGTCCTTGACTTCATGCATAGTGACATGTAATAGCAGCAGGAGACAACGTATTAACTTGTAGTTCTGGCTAGAATGACACACACCGCTTCAGTCATACATGATTATTAGGCATGAGAAAACTAATGGCAAGCTGAAGATTCAACCAGGATTAGGCTTAATTGCAACCTTGGATATTTGTGCAAATAGAGTCACTAGCATGTATTTAATTCACTAGCTTTTTTTCTTTTTTGAACATTTTTAAAACAGCCAAACTCCACCCTTGACATACAATAAAAAATTGGTGGCTCAATCAATGTGAAAAAAAAAAAACACACATTGTTGCATAAGTACTGTACAGAGTTGGGGTATGTGTATATATAATTTTTTTATGTAATTTTTAAGGATTAGTGTGGCAAACTAAACGAAAAATAGCAGGCAAATGAAATAACAGCAGTTTGGCAGAAGAGAACCACGTGGAAGGGATAATGAACGTCAACTAGGCAAACTGCCAGAAGAGTTCAGTTACAATGTATGATTATTTTCTAAATATTAACTATTTTAAAATAGAAGAAAATGTTATTCCAGAACAGGCAAAATTGGTAACATTACATACAATGCTAAAGAATTGTTTTAATGGGCACTAAGTTCAGTGAGGGTAAGGGGAATCACGGTTGGCAGCAAGTAATGGGGGTATGACAGCTACCAACCAATAAACACTCCAAAGACATGCTGGTAGGTTAATTGGCTTCTGTCCAAATTTCACCCGAGTATATGAATGGGGATCTTGGATTATGGGCTCCTTGAGCGTAGGGACCGATGTGAGTGTACAATGTACAGGCATAGGGACAATTATAGACACTCTCTCAGGTTGAACTGGATGGACTGGTGTCTTTATTCAACCTTACTAACTATGTAACTATGTAACTATATGCAGGGGAAGAGTGCAGAGGGTATGACAGCAGGCAGAATGAGCAAGAGAGGAGTGCAGAGGATTTGACAGAAGTATGTGCAGGGGAAGAGTGCAGAGAATATGACAGTGGGCAATATGTGAAGAGGAGGACTGCTGAGGGTATGTAGCAGGCAGTATGTGCGGGAGAGGATTGTTGAAAATTTGAGGATGGGCAGTATGTGCAAAAATGTAAAATATGATCTAAAGTGAGGCTATAAAGTTTGTGAACCCTTTTTTATTTTTAATATTTGTAATATTTCTGCATAAGTATGATCAGACCTAACACTAGATAATGAGAACCCAATTGTTAGATACTGAAGGAAGTTAGGCCCCTTTCACACTGGGGCGGGAGCCGCGGTGACGGTAAAGCAGCGCTATATTTAGCGCTGCTTTACCGCTGTTTTAGCCGCGGTATTCGGCCGCTCGCGGTGCGGTTTTAACCCCCGCGATCGGTCGAAAAAGAGTTAAAATCCCCCGCAGAGCGCCGCCGTAGCGGCACTTTGTGGCGGTATTGCTGCGGTATTACCGTGGTGTCCCATTCAAATCAATGGAAGGGAGCGGTATAGGAGCGGTGAATACACCGCTCCTATACCGCTCCAAAGATGCTGCTAGCAGGACTTTTTTTACCGTCCTGCTAGCGCACCACTCCAGTGTGAAAGCCCGCCGGCTTTCACACTGGAGTGAATGGGCCGGATTTTTTCAGGCGGTGTACAGGCGCTATTTTTAGCGCTGTACCGCCTGAAAAAAACGCCCCAGTGTGAAAGGGGCCTTACTGTACAAATTTGTGTATGGCAAAAGTATGTAAACCTCGGTTAGCAATAACTACAGGCAAATATTTCCAATAACTGTTGTGTTTATCAGTCCTGCACTTTAGTCCATTCCTTTTTACAAGACAGCTTTAGCTTAGGCATGTTGGTAGGCTAACATGAACGTCTACTTTAGATCCTGACACAAAATGTAAAGGTCAAAGGTCAGGACTTTCAACATTAACTTTCTTCTGCTTTAACTGTCCTTTGACTGACTTGTGTGTTTAGGGTTTTTGTATTGCTGCATGATCTACTACCTCTAGCGCTTTAGTTCATGGAAGGGGTAACTGATATTTTCCTGTGGAATTTGCTTTTACAATTCAGAATTCACAGTTCTAACAATAATAGCAAGCGGTTTTGGTTCAGAGGCAGAAAAACAGGCAACTGCACTTCACAGATAGGATAAAGTCCTTATGCCAGAATGCAATATGTGCCTTTCATTAAACATGACCATGGTACATCAGAGATCACCTTCTATATTGCTCAGATCTGGTCACCTTCCTAACTCCAATTTCGTAAAGCCCCCCCAGAAAAACATACTACAAGACATACTACTCCATACTACTCTAACAGGGGATTAAAATAGCAATAGCAGCCTTTTATTATAAGTAGAACACAACAATTTAATCAACAAATATAAGGTTGCAGGTCATTGCAGACACCACATTTCCATATTTCCTGTGGTACCAGTTAGCTATGTTTTGCCCCCAGCCACAAAACACCCCCTCAGGTACTAATTCAGTTTACCTCAGACACGTACTGGTCTACAGCTATCGGGTAACTGTATGTTGACTAGACTAACCAGAGGACACCACAGCCAAGAGAGGTCCCCAACTGTTTTCACAAAAGCACCAGATTTACACAACCTTCAAGGATATCCCAACAGTCTATGTCTGCTATGACCTAAAACCAGACCAACCAAGGTCAATAAAGAGGGAGGGAAGGTGAAAGGGAGAGAGGGATGGATGCTCACTCAATCACTGCAGATTTCTAACTAGAGCTTCTTTACTTCTCCCCCACAGCCTACCTGCCCAAGGTTCTTTCCATCAGCCTGCTTCTTCTGACCAATCCAGTAAGTACTTTTCATTTATTTTTCCCCCTTTATTTTAAAGCCAATTAACCCAACGTTGCCTGGTTCCCCTTCGACCTAATCATGTAAGCCCTGTGCTTATTTAACTTCCCTCATAGCTATGGGCCTGTCTCAATGTTCTTTACTCAAGCCAAAATTTTGTTGTCATACATTCATGGAACATTTTTCCAGTAGCTATCTGACTTATCCAAATGTTTTTTTAGCAAACAGTAGATGAGCAGCAAAGTTCTTATTGTATAATAGTAGCGTTCTCTTTCCAACCCTGCCACGCACAACATTGTTGTTTAGTGTTCTTCTGATGTCAGACTTATAAACACTCACATTCCCCAATGTAAAAGATTAATTTAGTTCCTTATATGTTAAAGTGATTGTAAAGGATTTTTTTTCTGTGCAATGGAACTGCACAGAGCGGCCTTGAACCTCCCCTTCTAGGGTTATCTGCCAGCACTCCAAGCTCCTCCACTTCTCGATGTGCCACCATACGAAACAACTTTCTATTGTGGTAAACCTGCAGGCTCCATCTCCAGCCATACTAGCTGCATCCATAGAGAGACAGCATGGCTCTGACCTGACCCCCACTCCCTCATCACAGGAGATCTTCTTTGTTTGATCCATACCAAATTTCAACAAACATATGTTGTTACGATTAGGCTAAGTGAAGACCCAGATTTATGTTCTTAAAATAACACAGATCCTCCCACACTGATTATCATTCAGTTGGCTGAAACTCCTTCCTACAATTTCCAGTTTAGATTCCCTAAAAATCACAGAGGTTCACATACCTTTGTTACACAACCATATTTAAAGTGTAGTTGATACAACAATAGTGCCTACAACCCAAATATAAATTAATGAATTACCCTCTCCATATCTCAAGATCATACATAAAGTGCTCAGTGCATAAAAGGTCCAAAATCTGTGCATAACAAGATACATTTGTACGTTCCCTCCAGTTTTCCCCCAGTGCTCTCCCACACTCCCCAGAAACATGACTCTCTAACCCCTTTCACACTGGGGCGGTGAGCCGCGGTGACGGTAAAGCAGCGCTATATTTAGCGCTGCTTTACCATCGTTTTCACCGCGGTTTTCGGCCGCTCGCGGTGCGGTTTTACCCCCCGCGAGCGGCCGAAAAAGGGTTAAACACCCCCCGCAGAGCGCCGCCGTAGCCGCGGTATTGCCGCGGTAACCGCGGTATTGCCGCGGTTTTACCGCGGTCTCCCATTGTAATCAATGGGAAGGAGCGGTATAGGAGCGGTGAACACACCGCTCCTATCCCGCTCCAAAGATGCTGCTAGCAGGACTTTTTTTGTCATCCTGCTAGCGCACCGCTCCAGTGTGAAAGCCCGCCGGCTTTCACACTGGAGTTAAAGGGGCAGGATTTTTTCATGCGGTGAACAGGCGCTATTTTTAGCGCTGCACCGCATGAAAAACGCCCCGGTGTGAAAGGGGCCTTAGTGCCAGCAAAATAATCAAACAGACACACATTTTTCCTCTATGTGTAGGTCACTCCTGATGTTCCAATGCCTTTCTGCTGGTATGATATATCTGGTGACATAACTTCCAGTCTTTGGAACACATGTCAACTAAGCTAATAAAGGGTTTGGAGGATATTAGTTATGAGGAAAGGTTGCAAGCACTGAACTTATTCTCTCTGGAGAAGAGACGCTTGAGAGGGGATATGATTTCAATTTATAAATACCGTACTGGTGACTAGGGATGAGCCGAACACCCCCGGGTTCGGTTCGCACCAGAACCTTCGAACGGACCGAAAGTTCGCGCGAATTTTCGAACCCTATACGTTATAATGGACGCGAACGTTCGAAATCAAAAGTGCTAATTACAACGGCCAATATGCATGTTAATGTCATAAAACAGGTTTGGGGACCCGGGTCCTGCCCCAGGGGACATATATCAATGCAAAAAGAACTTTTAAAAACTAACGTTTTTTCGGGAGCAGTCATTTTAATGATGCATAAAGTGAAAAAAAAAAAGTGAAATTTTCCTTTAAATATGGTACCTGGGAGGTGTCTAAAGTATGCCTGTGAAGTGGCATGTGTTTCCCGTGTTTAGAACTGTCCTTGCACAAAATGACATTTGTAAAGGAAAAAAAGAAGCCATTTAAAACCACTTGCGGCTTTAGGTTTGTTCTTAAGTAGAATCTGAACAGGTACATTATGAAGTGTAGCTCCATCCCAAAAAAATCTATTTTTAAGCTTTTTGGAGAACATAGGGAGGGGTTATCACCCCTGTAACATTTGCTGTCTTTGCACATCTGTTCAGAACATGTCACCTCACTTTCCGTCCCAATGACAAATGTTTTTGGAAAAAGTGGGGTTTTAATTGAAACAAGGATTGGTGATAAAGTATCAGTAGAGAGGAGATACCTTTTTCCCAAATTAAATCTAACAGGATAGAATTTCCCTTCCTAGGGGTAGATTTCCTCTCACTTCCTGTTTTCTCTTTCCATTTGCAAGTAGGAGTCGTTTGTAAGTTGGATGTTTGAAAGTAGGGGCCTGGCGTATATACTCTGCAGAAATTTGCCCTATTAGATGTTGGTGTAGCCACAAGACTGGTGGGCACAGGAATGGGCCCTGCTGTGAGTTAATAGATCAAGATTTGTAATTGCATGCACCTGTTGAACAGGGCAGAAAAATTGGGGGTGGTGGTGGTGGTGGACGGTGTTGCCACAAGACTGTAAGCTCTCACAGTTACTCTTGGTGGGCGCAGGAATGGGCCCTGCTGTGAGTTATTAGATCAAGATTTGTAATTGCAAGCACCTGATGAACAGGGCAGAAAAATTGGGCCTTTGGCGGTGGTGGTGGACGGTGTTGCCACAAGACTGTAGGCCCTCATAGCTACTCTTGGTGGGCGCAGGAATGGGCCCTGCTGTGAGTTATTAGATCAAGATTTGTAATTGCAAGCACCTGATGAACAGGGCAGAAAAATTGGGCCTTTGGCGGTGGTGGTGGACGGTGTTGCCACAAGACTGTAGGCCCTCATAGTTACTCTTGGTGGGCGCAGGAATGGGCCCTGCTGTGAACTATTAGATCAAGATTTGTAATTACCCGCCCCTGTTAAACAGGGGCTGTAAAATTGTGCCTTAGGCACTGGTGCTGGTGCCACAACACTGCAACCCCTCACAGATACTGTACTTGGAGCACAGCAGTCACACGTGTTGCGAAGCATTTTTTTAAAATTGTAATTACCCGCCCCTGTTAAACAGGGGCTGAAAAATTGTGCCTTAGGCACTGGTGCTGGTGCCACAACACTGCAACCCCTCACAGATACTGTACTTGGAGCACAGCAGTCACACGTGTTGCGAAGCATTTTTTTAAAAAATTGTAATTACCCGCCCCTGTTAAACAGGGGCTGAAAAATTGTGCCTTAGGCACTGGTGCTGGTGCCACAACACTGCAACCCCTCACAGATACTGTACTTGGAGCACAGCAGTCACACGTGTTGCGAAGCATTTTTTAAAAAAATTGTAATTACCCGCCCCTGTTAAACAGGGGCTGAAAAATTGTGCCTTAGGCACTGGTGCTGGTGCCACAACACTGCAACCCCTCACAGATACTGTACTTGGAGCACAGCAGTCACACGTGTTGCGAAGCATTTTTTTAAAAAATTGTAATTACCCGCCCCTGTTAAACAGGGGCTGAAAAATTGTGCCTTAGGCACTGGTGCTGGTGCCACAACACTGCAACCCCTCACAGATACTGTACTTGGAGCACAGCAGTCACACGTGTTGCGAAGCATTTTTTTTAAAAAATTGTAATTACCCGCCCCTGTTAAACAGGGGCTGAAAAATTGTGCCTTAGGCACTGGTGCTGGTGCCACAACACTGCAACCCCTCACAGATACTGTACTTGGAGCACAGCATTCACACGTGTTGCGAAGCATTTTTTTAAAAAATTGTAATTACCCGCCCCTGTTAAACAGGGGCTGAAAAATTGTGCCTTAGGCACTGGTGCTGGTGCCACAACACTGCAACCCCTCACAGATACTGTACTTGGAGCACAGCAGTCACACGTGTTGCGAAGCATTTTTTTAAAAAATTGTAATTACCCGCCCCTGTTAAACAGGGGCTGAAAAATTGTGCCTTAGGCACTGGTGCTGGTGCCACAACACTGCAACCCCTCACAGATACTGTACTTGGAGCACAGCAGTCACACGTGTTGCGAAGCATTTTTTTAAAAAATTGTAAGTACACGCCCCTGTTAAACAGGGGCTGAAAAATTGTGCCTTAGGCACTGGTGCTGGTGCCACAACACTGCAACCCCTCACAGATACTGTACTTGGAGCACAGCAGTCACACGTGTTGCGAAGCATTTTTTTCTAAAAATTGTATGTACACGCCCCTGTTAAACAGGGGCTGAAAAATTGTGCCTTAGGCACTGGTGTGGTGGCATGGATCATTGAGGAGGAGGAAGAGGATAGTCAGTGAACATAAGAGGACAGTCACTCAGCATCAGCATAGGCAGTCTTGAAGGGATGTGACATTATAAATTATTCGGTTATATCCGCCTCAGGTGCCTGGTAGCTGGTGGTGATCCAAGACTGATTCATTTTGATGAAAGTCAGTCGATCAACCGAGGCGGTGGACAGGCGCACCCTATGATCAGTGACAAATCCTCCAGCAGCACTGAATGTGCGTTCGGAAAGAACGCTGGAGGCAGGACAGGCCAGTAGCTCAATTGCATACTGTGCAAGCTCTGGCCAGTGATCCATCCTCAGGACCCAGTAAGCCAGAGGATTTTCGGTGGGAAAGGTGTCCAAGTCTGACCTTGCCCCAAGGTATTCCTGCACCATGTATATCAGACGCTGGCGATGGTTGCTGGAACCGATCATACCTTGGGGCTGCGGACTAAAAAATTGTCTGAACGCATCGGTCAGACGTCCACCTTCCCCACCGCTCCTTCTGCTACTGACCGAAGCCTCAGCAACTCGTCGCCCAGGACCAGGAGTTTGTAACCTCCCAGTTTCTGGGAACGCGTTGCACAGACCTTTCTGCAAGGCCTCCCTGAGATGTCTCATCCTCTGCTCCCTCTGCGACGGCAAGATAAGGTCCGCAACCTTACCCTTGTACCGCGGATCAAGGAGAGTGGCCAGCCAGTAATGGTCCCTCTCCTTGATCCGAAGAACACGAGGATCCTTCCGCAGGCTTTGCAGGATCAGGGAGGCCATGCAGCGTAGGTTAGCTGAGGCATTCGGTCCGGAGTCTTCTGGGTCACTGAGGATGACATGATCGCCAGCCACCTCCTCCCAGCCACGTACAAGTCCACTGGTTTGTTGGGACTGTACATCATCCCTAAAAGACTGCTGCTGCTGATGCTGAGTGCCAGGATCCACCTCCATGCTCACACAATCCTCCTCCTCCTCCTCCTCCTCCTCCTCCTCATCCTCTTCCTGTGTGATGGGTGGGACAGAAGGAACACTGTCCGGATAAAGGGGGCCTTGAGAGGCAAGGAAGTCCTCCTCTTCCTGCCTCTGTTCTGCCTCAAGTGCCCTGTCCATTATCCCACGCAGCGTATGCTCCAACAGGTGGACAAGAGGGACAGTGTCACTGATGCATGCACTGTCACTGCTCACCATCCTCGTGGCCTCCTCAAATGGTGAGAGGACAGTGCATGCATCCCTGATCATGCTCCACTGACGTGGGGAAAAAAACCAAGCTCCCCTGACCCTGTCCTGGTGCCGTAGTCGCAAAGGTACTCATTGATGGCCCTCTGCTGCGTGTGCAGTCGCTGCAGCATGGCCAACGTTGAGTTCCACCTGGTGGGCATGTCACATATTAGGCGGTTCTTGGGCAGGTTCAGCTCCTTTTGCAGCTCAGTCAGCCGAGCACTGGCATTATAAGATCGGCGGAAATGCACACAGACTTTCCTGGCCTGCCTCAGGACATCCTGTAAGCCTGGGAACCTGCCCAAGAACCGCTGCACGACCAGGTTGAGGACGTGAGCCATGCAGGGCACATGGGTGAGCTGCCCCTGTCGCAGGGCGGAGAGGAGGTTGGTGCCATTGTCAGAAACGACCATTCCTGGCTTAAGCTGACGTGGCGTCAACCACCTCTCGGCCTGCCCCTGCAGAGCTGCCAGAACCTCTGGCCCAGTGTGGCTCCTGTCCCCCAAACACACCAGCGCAAGCACGGCATGGCATCTTTTTGCCTGCGTACTTGCGTAGCCCCTTGTACGCCTATGGAGCACCGCTGGTTCCAAGCACAGAGCACTGGAGGAAGAAGAAGAGGAGGGGGTGGAGGAGAGAGGTGTGTCACAACCAGTAGCAGTAGTAGCGTTTTGGAGGCGTGGTGGCGGAACAACCTCCAACACTACTGCACCTTGTCCTGCATCCCTCCCAGCTGCCAATAGAGTGACCCAATGGGCCGTGAAAGAAAGGTACCGTCCCTGTCCATGCCTGCTGGACCATGAGTCAGCGGTAATATGCACCTTACCGCTGACCGCCCTGTCCAGCGAGGCATGGACATTGCCTTCCACATGCCGGTAGAGAGACGGAATCGCCTTCCGTGAGAAAAAGTGGCGTTTGGGAACCTGCCACTGAGGAACCGCACATTGAACAAACTCACGGAAGGGGGCCGAGTCTACCAACTGAAAAGGCAGCAGTTGAAGTGCTAGCAATTTAGCCAAGCTAGCATTAAACCGCTGGGCATGTGGATGGCTGGGAGTGTACTTCTTTCTACGGTCCAGCAGCTGGGGCAGGGAAATTTGCCTGCTGCAATCGGACGTCGGTGTACTGCAAGTACTTGGTTGTGACACACCTAATTCTACACCTTCAGTCCTCTCAGAGCAGCTTTCAGAGAGGACTGAAGGTGTAGTGGGGATGGAGATCCCAGCTGATGAGGAGCAAGGAGAGGTCCGCTTAGTTCTTTGGTGTGGGTCTTTTATGTGTGCCTGCCAACGAGCTGCATGGCAGGTCGACATATGTCTGGTCATGCTTGTGGTGCCCAAGCGGCTGATGTTTTGGCCACGCGAGATACGCTTGAGACAAATATTGCAAATAGCAGTGGTGCGATCTGATGCACTCGTCTCAAAAAAGGCCCACACCAAAGAACTTTTCTGATAACGTGCAGAGGCAGCGCCCTGCACAGGCGGAGCTCTGCGGTGTTGTACAGTTGCTGTGCTGGCCTCTACCTGGCCTCCAGGGGGCATCCTGCCTCGTTGGACATGTGACGCCGCATCCTCCTCCTCCTCTCTCCTCCTCCTCATCCTCTCTCCCTTCAGGCACCCACGTGGAGTCAGTGACCTCATCATCCCCTCCCTCTTCACCACTAGAGCAAACCTGGCAGTAAGCTGCAGCTGGTGGAACAGTACTGCCAGATTCCTCAAGCTGGGTATCATCATCCGAGCCTTCAAATCGTTGGGCATCCTCCTGGAGCATGTACCCAACACTGTGCTCAAAGAGTTCGGGGGACTCCTCAGGAGGACATGGTGGGTCTAGGGAAGGGGTGGCTGATGATGCCATTGAGTACGCGTTGGCAGCTGCTCTGCCAGTACCCTGAGCCTGGGTGAGAGAGGATGAGGAGGATGAGGAGGGCTTGGTCATCCATTCTACCAAGCCTTCAGCATGATGCGGCTCCACATGTCCAGCTGCCGAAAACAAAGACGCGAGTGTCCCATGGCCATGTGCTGATGACGATGCACGACCACGTCCACGGCCACGGCCACGTCCACTAGAAACAGAGCCTGCCTGCCCTGTGTTCTTGGCTCTGCACGCTCTGCCTCCCCTTGGCGGTCTTCCAGCCATTGTAGTTGGTAGTCCTGTGGGTGCTGCTGAGAAGAAAATATAGGAGCTCTGTGTGATGCCACTAACACACTAGAAGTCCTATGGGTGCTTCTGCAAAGAAAATAGAGGAGCTCTGTGTGATGCCACTAACACACTAGAAGTCCTGTGGGTGCTGCTGAGAAGAAAATATAGGAGCTCTGTGTGATGCCACTAACACACTAGAAGTCCTATGGGTGCTTCTGCAAAGAAAATAGAGGAGCTCTGTGTGATGCCACTAACACACTAGAAGTCCTGTGGGTGCTGCTGAGAAGAAAATATAGGAGCTCTGTGTGATGCCACTAACACACTAGAAGTCCTATGGGTGCTTCTGCAAAGAAAAATAGAGGAGCTCTGTGTGATGCCACTAACACACTAGAAGTCCTGTGGGTGCTGCTGAGAAGAAAATATAGGAGCTCTGTGTGATGCACTAACACACTAGAAGTCCTATGGGTGCTTCTGCAAAGAAAATAGAGGAGCTCTGTGTGATGCCACTAACACACTAGAAGTCCTATGGGTGCTGCTGAGAAGAAAATATAGGAGCTCTGTGTGATGCCACTAACACACTAGAAGTCCTATGGGTGCTTCTGCAAAGAAAATAGAGGATCTCTGTGTGATGGGACTAACACACTACAAGTCCTATTGGTGCTTCTGGGAAGAAAATATAGGTCTCTGTGTGATGGGACTAACACACTTCAAGTCCTATAGGTGCTTCTGGGAACAAAATATAGGATCTCTGTGTGATGGGACTAACACACTTCAAGTCCTATAGGTGCTTCTGGAACAAAATATATGATCTCTGTGTGATGGGACTAACACACTTCAAGTCCTATGAGTGCTTCTGGGAAGAAAATATAGGTCTGTGTGATGGGACTAACACACTTCAAGTCCTATAGGTGCTTCTGGGAACAAAATATAGGATCTCTGTGTGATGGGACTAACACACTTCAAGTCCTATAGGTGCTTCTGGGAACAAAATATAGGATCTCTGTGTGATGGGACTAACACACTTCAAGTCCTATAGGTGCTTCTGGGAAGAAAATATAGGATCTCTGTGTGATGGGACTAACACACTTCAAGTCCTATAGGTGCTTCTGGGAACAAAATATAGGATCTCTGTGTGATGGGACTAACACACTTCAAGTCCTATAGGTGCTTCTGGGAACAAAATATATGATCTCTGTGTGATGGGACTAACACACTTCAAGTCCTATAGGTGCTTCTGGGAAGAAAATATAGGTCTGTGTGTTGGGACTAACACACTTCAAGTCCTATAGGTGCTCTGGGAACAAAATATATGATCTCTGTGTGATGGGACTAACACACTTCAAGTCCTATGGGTGCTTCTGGGAAGAAAATATAGGTCTGTGTGATGGGACTAACACACTTCAAGTCCTATAGGTGCTTCTGGGAACAAAATATATGATCTCTGTGTGTGATGGGACTAAACACACTTCAAGTCCTATAGGTGCTTCTGGGAAGAAAATGTAGGTCTGTGTGATGGGACTAACACACTTCAAGTCCTATAGGTGCTCTGGGAACAAAATATATGATCTCTGTGTGATGGGACTAACACACGTCAAGTCCTATAGGTGCTTCTGGGAAAAAAATGTATGTCTGTGTGATGGGACTAACACACTTCAAGTCCTATAGGTGCTTCTGGGAACAAAATATATGATCTCTGTGTGATGGGACTAACACACTTCAAGTCCTATAGGTGCTTCTGGGAAGAAAATATAGGTCTGTGTGATGGGACTAACACACTTCAAGTCCTATAGGTGCCTCTGGGAACAAAATATATGATCTCTGTGTGATGGGACTAACACACTTCAAGTCCTATAGGTGCTTCTGGGAAGAAAATATAGGTCTGTGTGATGGGACTAACACACTTCAAGTCCTATAGGTGCTTCTGGGAACAAAATATATGATCTCTGTGTGATGGGACTAACACACTTCAAGTCCTATAGGTGCTTCTGGGAAGAAAATGTAGGTCTGTGTGATGGGACTAACACACTTAAAGTCCTATAGGTGCCTCTGGGAACAAAATATATGATCTCTGTGTGATGGGACTAACACACTTCAAGTCCTATAGGTGCTTCTGGGAAGAAAATATAGGTCTGTGTGATGGGACTAACACACTTCAAGTCCTATAGGTGCTTCTGGGAACAAAATATATGATCTCTGTGTGATGGGACTAACACACTTCAAGTCCTATATGTGCTTCTGGGAAGAAAATATAGGTCTGTGTGATGGGACTAACACACTTCAAGTCCTATAGGTGCTTCTGGGAAGAAAATATAGGTCTGTGTGATGGGACTAACACACTTCAAGTCCTATAGGTGCTTCTGGGAACAAAATATATGATCTCTGTGTGATGGGACTAACACACTTCAAGTCCTATGGGTGCTTCTGGGAAGAAAATATAGGTCTGTGTGATGGGACTAACACACTTCAAGTCCTATAGGTGCTTCTGGGAACAAAATATATGATCTCTGTGTGATGGGACTAACACACTTCAAGTCCTATAGGTGCTTCTGGGAACAAAATATAGGATCTCTGTGTGATGGGACTAACACACTTCAAGTCCTATAGGTGCTTCTGGGAAGAAAATGTAGGTCTGTGTGATGGGACTAACACACTTCAAGTCCTATAGGTGCCTCTGGGAACAAAATATATGATCTCTGTGTGATGGGACTAACACACTTCAAGTCCTATGGGTGCTTCTGGGAAGAAAATATAGGTCTGTGTGATGGGACTAACACACTTCAAGTCCTATAGGTGCTTCTGGGAACAAAATATATGATCTCTGTGTGATGGGACTAACACACTTCAAGTCCTATGGGTGCTTCTGGGAAGAAAATATAGGTCTGTGTGATGGGACTAACACACTTCAAGTCCTATAGGTGCTTCTGGGAACAAAATATATGATCTCTGTGTGATGATGGGACTAACACACTTCAAGTCCTATAGGTGCTTCTGGGAGGAAAATGTAGGTCTGTGTGATGGGACTAACACACTTCAAGTCCTATAGGTGCCTCTGGGAACAAAATATATGATCTCTGTGTGATGGGACTAACACACTTCAAGTCCTATAGGTGCTTCTGGGAAGAAAATATAGGTCTGTGTGATGGGACTAACAAACTTCAAGTCCTATAGGTGCCTCTGGGAACAAAATATATGATCTCTGTGTGATGGGACTAACACACTTCAAGTCCTATAGGTGCTTCTGGGAAGAAAATATAGGTCTGTGTGATGGGACTAACACACTTCAAGTCCTATAGGTGCTTCTGGGAACAAAATATATGATCTCTGTGTGATGGGACTAACACACTTCAAGTCCTATAGGTGCTTCTGGGAAGAAAATATAGGTCTGTGTGATGGGACTAACACACTTCAAGTCCTATAGGTGCCTCTGGGAACAAAATATATGATCTCTGTGTGATGGGACTAAACACACTACAAGTCCTATAGGTGCTTCTGGGAAGAAAATGTAGGTCTGTGTGATGGGACTAACACACTTCAAGTCCTATAGGTGCTTCTGGGAACAAAATATAGGAGCTCTGTTTGCTGCCAGTGCCTGCCTGCCACAAACACACTACAAGTCCTATAGGTGCTTCTGGGAACAAAATATAGGAGCTCTGCCTGCCTGCCACGAACACACTACAAGTCCTATAGGTGCTTCTGGGAACAAAATATAGGAGCTCTGCCTGCCTGCCACGAACACACTACAAGTCCTATAGGTGCTTCTGGGAACAAAATATAGGAGCTCTGTTTGCTGCCACTGCCTGCCAGTGCCTGCCTGCCACGAACACACTACAAGCCCCTCTTTCTAAATCAATCTTTCTAAATGAATCTATCTAACTCAATCTCTCTAAGTAAATCTCTCTAACTAAATCTAGCAGAGTGACACAGAACGATCCTGCTCTATCTACGCCGGAACAGCATGTGACCGGCGCCGACAGCGTGGCGGCCTTTTATAAGAGGGGGCGTGTACTAAAGCCCCTGAGCTGTAATTGGCTACAGGCGTCCTGCCTGTAGCCAATTATGGCTCTTCGAGTTTCCGGCGCTGTGATTGGCCAAGCATGCGGGGTCACAGTGCATGCTTGGCCAATCATCAGCCAGCAATGCACTGCGCCGGCCGCGCCGGCCGCAATGCATTGCGGGGCCGCTCGCATCACACGAACGTGATGCGAGCGGCCAAAATAGTTCTGGGCTCGCCGAGCGAGCGAACACCCGGTGCTCGATGCGAACATGGGTTCGCATCGAGCACCGGGCCCATCCCTCGGACAGTGTTCGTCGGTTCAAGTCTCCTGCTGGAAAGATTTGCCGTCAACACGGTCCGATCACACCAAATCCGAGCGTGTGTACGGTTGTCCGACCGGACAAAGTGCTACGCATGCTCAGATCACATTACAAGACCAAAGCTATTGGCTACTAGCCTCTACGTAGTCCCGTCGTAGGCAACAAACGTCACCACGTTCAGAATGATCGGATTTTCCGACAACTTTGTCCGACCGTGTGTACGCAAAACCAACATCGGACAAAGTATGACGGACATGGTCCGACGGACCTGGTCCGCGGATTGTCCGACCGTGTGTATGGGGCTTAAGAGTGGTAAGGATGTGGAATTCCCTTCCACAGGCGGTGGTCTCAGTGGGGAGCATCGATAGTTTAATAAAAATATTAGATAAGCACCTGAATGACCGCAACATACAGAGATATACAATGTAATACTGACATATAATCACACACATAGGTTGGACTTGATAGACTTGTGTCTTTTTTCAAGCTCACCTACTATGTAACTATGTGGGAGTGGTGCTTTCAGGTTATTTTTGATTTCGTTACAAATTGTAAGTGTATTGGATTTTATCTGTTTTTACTTTAATACATGGGATTAGACTATGAAACCTCTCCTATTTCTATGCATGCCTTGTGTTCATAACTGAGTGATTTGGAGCCAGTTACATTATTTCTATGGATGCCTTGGGTTCAGTTACATGCATATTGCATAAGCCTATACCATACCAGCAGTAGGACATTGAAACATCATAACAAAGTGCCTTTATTGATATATTTTAACAGAGATCAAATGTGAGATGTCAGTTGTTATGGTTTACATACAGTACCCTTTAACTCTGGATCGCTTTCCTTAATAAATTATTGAACAAGTATAATGTTTTTGACACATTCGTTCAATCAGGTTCTCGTCTAGTATGGGCTAGAAAAGATTTATCACATTTTTTGTCACATTTTGTGCAGAAATCTTGCGAATTCAAAAAGTATTAACAAAATTTCAAGTAGAACTCCAGCCAAAAATAATAAATAAATATTAAAAGCCCATTAAAAGATAACCTAAAAACATTTTTTTCTGCAATATATTAATCTTCAATTTAGAGATTTCCCCTGCAGGAATTTTTCCTCGGTTTTTAAGACCAGCATTAATAAACCCAATTTCTTTGAGCCCAGGTCCTCCTGGACCGTCCTCAGCTTGTGATTGGAAAGCAAATATTTCTAAATATAAATCTACAATCAGAAAATTACATTTCAAAACTTTACCATGGAACCATGCTGCAATCTGCTCACTGTCCTTTTCCATTCCAGCACGCAGTGGGATCTGCTCTTCTTTAAACCAACGAATGATGACTTCCCTTGATATTGGCCGAGCTGGTCTTTCCCATACATTTCTTAAAGGAAAACACAGATATTTTACTGCTTATCATATATCTGAATACATTCAACACCAAAATGGATATCAAACAAATAATTTTTTGCCCATAACTGCCCATAAAGTGAGCCACTGAGAGGCTGGGCTAGATGCTCCCACCCCCTCAGCGTTCCAGTGAGTGGGGGGGGGGGGGGGCGGCAGAGCACACAGTGGTGACTGATAGTCTATAAGCTCTCTGCTCACGGAGCTCTGGGAACCGAGTGATCAGCGGTGTTTGATCGCTCGGTTTTCAGTCTTAGAGCAGGCTGGCAAGTATGATTCTAAAAAAATCCTCCAAACAGGGACACGCAGACTTTATCCAAAATGTGGAAAAAAGGTTGGGGCTGGAGTTTCACTTGACTTTTTGAATCCGAAGTGCTGTCTCATTACAAAGCCTTTCATCTTTATTTTGTGTAATAGAGTTACTGAAATCTATACAGTTGGACAATATCACAATTTAAAAAGAAAGCTAATTTCCGAGCTAAATAATTATGTACAAGGACAAGCAACTTAAAACCAATACTGGCAGGTTGATGTATTGACTCTGCAACCTCTTTCTTATTTCTCTAAAGATCTGTGCCACAGTTAGGTTTCCTGTAATTTGTTCTCTTTTTTATTTTTATTTTTTTAATAAAGCTTTGCTATATTAGCACAATATTAGTATCTGCTCTGTTAGCTAGCAGTCTGGATGGGTAATTGGATGAGCTTAAGGAAGAGAGAAATTTCAAGAAAGGAAGGAAGGAAGGGTGGGAAGGATCATCAGCAATATAGCAATAGTCACTGTCTAAAGCTGGATACATAAATAAAAAAATGTAGCGCTAAAATATAACACACTGAGTAAGAGTGAGTAATGTATACCGTAAGCCTAAAGCGTGTGTCCAAAAACACACGATAGGAGGCAGGTAGAGTGACAAAAGTACAAAAGTACTAGGTGAAACAGAAAACACCATAAACCAAAAAGTTATAATATAAAGTCCACTTTGAGTGAAATGCTGAATCAAGCGAATCCCTCAAGGTAACTCAGGAACAGGAGGAGACTGGACAAGGGTGACTGAACCCGGCTTGACTGATGACATAAAGAGGTAGGGTACTCTTACCGCAATGGTTGGATACAGCTACCATACAGTATTTGTATCAAATAGGCTTATGCACTAGACATCTTGCGCCAAACGGGTACTGGATCAGGAAAGCAGGAATCGGAGGTAGACACCACAGCAGGTAGAACACGAACCACAGTCACCGCACCCGATCAGCCTCTTGTGGACAGGTTGTAAGATCCCGGGACAGTCCACTCCAAAAAATCCCAATTACGGTATACATTACTCACTCTTACTCAGTGTGTTATATTTTAGCGCTACATTTTTTTATTTATATTTCCTTGACTTTGTTTGTTTTATATGTTAGCCGCTTTTATTTATTGTTTATCACGGTAGCGCAGTTTTTTCCCATTTTACATAAAGCTGGATACACACCAAACTATTTTATTTAGATTTTTTTCCTTTAGATTTATTAAAACCATATAATATGAGGTCAAACCTTAAGAGTTTAAATTTGTATGCAATCAGGCAGACCCTTACACTACATGGTTTTGGTAAATCTAAAGGTTGTATAGTATGTATGGGGTTTAAGGAGAAAAAAGATCAGTCTACGGAATGGGGTCTGCAGAAATGCAGGCTCTAAAATGCATTGTAACCCTCCTTATAATATGCAACTATTAACAGAGCAAGCTTTTCTGGATCACAAGAATATGACATCTACTTAAAGAGGCACCCCAGGGAAAAATCTATGGTAAATCACAAATGTGAAATACTGTACATATAAGGAAGTATTTAACCTGCAAAAGGATTTGCATTTGTATGCATTCAGTCTTCAGATTTACACATCTCCATAACATTTTCAGTATTGACCCGGGCGCCCCCCCCCCCTCCCCCCAGGCAGTCAAAAACTAACAAAAAAAAAAAAAATAAATAAAGTTTTTTTTATTTATACATGTCCCTTTAAGAATTTTTTTTTTTTTTCAAAAGGGTCCTTATGTGCACTGTGACCCGGCGCCGGGCGCAGTGCAATATGGGAGACGCCACGTCAATGCAATCAGCAGATTGCAGACGAGGCGCCTCATTTGGCAAAAAAATGCTGGCTCTGTGGCACGCTCGAGCGCGCCACAGCTTCCGGTGAGATGGACTGGCCGGGGGAATGCCAGTCAGGACATGAGCAAAGCCTCCGACGTCACTCCAGGAAGTGACGTTTCCACTGGAGTCCAGCTGAGCCAGCTGCTCAGTCCATGTCCACGCGGCTGCTCTGCAGGTAAGCAGAAGCCCAATGGCAATGCTTAATTCACTGTTATTTACAATATAAACTCACCGTGGCATCCCCCACCCACCCCCCGCTCATCAACATCACGGCCCCCCCCCCCCATCCCCCCCTCATCAACATCACGGCGGCCCCATCCACCCCCCCCCCCCCTGCTTATCAACATGACGGCGGCAACCCCCCGCTAATCAACATGACGGCGGCAACCCCCCGCTAATCAACATGACAGCGGACCCCCCGCTAATCATCTATCTATCCATCTATCCCTCTATCTATCTATCTATCCTTCTCCCTGTATCTATCTGTCTATCTGTCTTTCTTCCTCTATCTATCTTTCTCTATCTATCTTTCTCCTATCTATCTATCTATCTATCTACAGTGGTGTGAAAAAGTGTTTGCCCCCTTCCTCATTTCCTGTTCCTTTGCACGTTTGTTACACTTAAGTGTTTCGGAACATCAAACCAATTTAAACAATAGTCAAGGACAACACAAGTAAACACAAAATGCAATTTGTAAATAAAGGTGTTTATTATTAAAGGTGAAAAAAAATCCAAACCATCATGGCCCTGTGTGAAAAAGTGATTGCCCCCCTTGTTAAAACATACTATAACTGTGGTTGTCCACACCTGAGTTCAATTTCTCTAGCCACACCCAGGCCTGATTATTGCCACACCTGTTCACAATCAAGGCATCACTTAAATAGGAGCTGCTTGACACAGTAAGGTCCACCAGAAGATCCTTAAAAGCTACACATCATGCCGAGACCCAAAGAAATTCAGGAACAATTGAGAAAGAAAGTAATTGAGATCTATCAGTCTGGAAAGGGTTATAAAGCCATTTCCAAAGCTTTGGGAATCCAGCGAACCACAGTGAGAGCCATTATCCACAAATGGCGAAGACATGGAACAGTGGTGAACCTTCCCAGGAGTGGCCGGCCGCCCAAAATTACCCCAAGAGCGCAGCGACGACTCATCCAAGAGGTCACAAAAGACCCCACAACAACGTCCAAGGAACTGCAGGCCTCACTTGCCTCAGTTAAGGTCAGCGTTCATGCCTCCACCATCAGGAAAAGACTGGGCAAAAATGGCCTGCATGGCAGAGTTCCAAGGAGAAAACCACTGCTGAGCAAAAAGAACATCAAAGCTCGTCTCAATTTCTCCACAACACATCTTGATGATCCCCAAGACTTTTGAGACAACATTCTGTGGACCGATGAGACAAAAGTGGAACTCTTTGGAAGGTGTGTGTCCAAGTATATCTGGCGTAGAAGGAACACTGCATTTCAGAAAAAGAACATTATACCAACAGTAAAATATGGTGGTGGTAGTGTGATGGTCTGGGGCTGTTTTGCTGCTTCAGGACCTGGA
>CM053036.1:163938048-164250548 GCA_028564925.1 Lithobates sylvaticus | reverse complement strand
TACCTTAATGCAGAGAATGCATTAGGGTAAAAAAAATAAAAATAAGCTTTTACAACCACTTAAAAAAATTAAATGATGTATTAATAAATGCAAAGCTACATTAAAGGAGTTGTAAAGGCAGAAGGTTTTTTAATCTTAATGCATTCTATGCATTAAGATAAAAAGCCTTCTGTGTGTAGCAGCCTTCCCAGCGCCCCCTAATACTTACCTGAGACACATCTCTGTCTAGCAATGTCCATGAGTCCCTCAGCCATCTGGGACTCTCCCTCCTGATTGGCTGAGACACAGCAGTGGTGCCATTGGCTCCTGCGGCTGTCACATAAAGTCAGCTAGCCAATCAGGAAAGAGAGGGGCGGGGCCGGACGGCAGCTCTGTGTCTGAATGGACACACAGTTCTACAGCTCGGCTTGGGTGTCCCCATAGCAAGCTGCTTTCTGTGGGGGTACTTGACAGGAGGGAGGGGCCAGGAGCACAAAAGAGGGACCCAAGATTAGGAGGATCCAGGCTGCCTGTGTTTAGAGGCTCAGGATCACTGCTTGAGAATGTGGAGGAGATGGATGGAGAGGCATGTCCAGAGGCTGGGGATCTGTGCTTGTGTGGATGAAAGAGTGGAGAAGGAGGGCAGAGGGGAGTATCCTGTAGCTCCTGTACATGGTTGAAAGAGTGAGCAGGGACTTTCATCCACAGGCACAACGAGGAGGATTGGAACAATAAATTTACTGGTAAGGTGTGTCTCTGTGTCTAGGTCTGTCTATGTGATTGTGTGTGTGTGTGTGTGTCTATGTCTGTGTGAGTGAGTGAGTGTCTCTGTCATCCATATCCCAGAAGAAACAGGTGCTAGCTTCATCTGCCCATACTTAAAATGGCTGCCCACACAACACATGTGAGTGCTGTACTAATAAATCATTCCATAGCAAATACAGCCTCTTGTTAAAAATGAACTCCCTAAATCTCATCAACAATATCTCTGGCTGCTGCAGGATTTCTTTTCCATACTATACTGTATATTTTTCATATATGTGTTTGGTTTATCTGAAGTTTCAAAAACTTTAACGCAGTTGCTAAAAACAGGTTATACCCTAAAAATCAAAAATCTTAAAATCATTATGCATTACTTACTCGACTGGTAGTTGAAGTTTGATTGGGGGTGTACTGCACATTTCTTGGGTAGGCTCCTGCCCATTGTTTAGAGTAGTATTCTGAAAAAGATTACTAAGCCCAGCTACCTTTCCTTTCTGGATGGCCCGAAGAGATTGCCGATGATATTCAGCTCGTGCTCTGCGGGCTTTATGCTTGCGCTCTTCATCCGCTGCCTTTGACTTGCGTACTGCAACAGGAATGGTCAAAGTTAGGTCATTATACAGAATCGTTCCTACAGTGCTATGCAATATACATAATAACACTGCAATCATGGATACATAATCCTACGAAGACAAATATGAGAATTCCCCATGAATTGTAATACAATCTTCCTTGTTTTAGTAGAAAAGTAAACAAAACATTGACATTTCTTAAATCAAATGAATCTAAAGTTTAAACAAAAAAGGAAGAGGAAAAAATGGGACTTTATATGAGACATGTCACTGAATAAATATCTAGTTTATATTGATCATAAAATTGTTTATTATTTCCAAATCAAGTTAAAAAGTATCAGTAATCTTTGGTAAAAGACATGATATACTGTAAATAACAGTTCATTTGTATTATGTATTTTTACTTGTTATTAACAGTATATCATGTCTGTACCAAAGATTACTGATATTTTTTAACTTGATTTGGAAATAATAAACAATTTAATGATCAATATAAATTAGATATTTATTCAGTGACATACCTCATATAAAGTCCCATTCTTTCCTCTTCCTTTTTTGTTTAAACATATATTAGGGATGGAGGATTGCCATTGCCAATGATTAGGTTGTGTCAGGTCACATTATTACATGAATCTAAAGTTATGAAATTATTCCTCTGCTTATGCTTATAATGCTTTAAAATACTGGACTCCAGTTCTCTGGATAAGTAGTGTCTGATGTAGGCTTTTGACCCACTTATCAGCTGCCTATTGGCCACTCATCAGCTGGGTGCTTGTCCATCAGTCTACCAATGTCAGAAACCATGAATCAGACTGAGACAGGAATACAGTTAAATCACACTTGTTTAATAATAATAAAAAAAGGTAAACAGAGTAAACGTAGTCAAAGCATAGCCAGAGTTCAGGAACCGGAATAGATAGTCAGACAAGTCAAAACGTCAGGGAGACAGAGATGAGCGTAGTAAAACAGCAAGCAGGATCTGGAGCCAGAAAGAATGTCAGCCAAGCAAGTCTGAAACGGGAACACAGGATATCGTCTCTAGAGATGTGACCAAGACGAAGGCATAGATCATCTGGACTGGACGGCTTAAGTAGGCAGGACTGATGAGCAGGATATCATCAACAGGCGAGTCTCTGTGGAGAGATAGGGGCTGGCAATTAGCCTACAGCTGAATGGCCAGCTTTGAGAAGGAAGGGCTGAGCCCAGCCCTGACAACCATCTGTTATTCTCAACCCATCTGTACAGTCATACATTACAATAGTGCTTAAAGGAGAATTCCAGTTATGGATATTTTTTATTATTACATTGGGCCAGCTTGGATTAATGTAACTATGCATATACCATACCTCAAGGATCCCTAGATTCCAGGTCCTGTGCTTAACATAGGTACCATTCCAAGATAGCTTTGCAGTTTCTCATTGATTGCAAAGTGTTCTCTAATTAAATGAGCTGGAGAGATGGGGCGCTCCATCTTATCAGAAAGCCAGTGGAAATCACTGTAGTAGTGGTGTCTACTACAGTGATTTCCAGCTTCCAGGGGGATCCCACAGGTATGGTACTGTATATGCATAATTACATTGGTTGATGCTGAACAAATGTACTTATGTAAAAATATCCATATCTGATCTTTCCTGGTGCCTTATTTTGGTGTCCATGTTGAGCTTCTTAGATCTCAGGCTTAGGCTTAGATCTCAGGCTTGGGTTGTATGTGAATCCAAACCCAAGTTGAGATTAAGGTGACTGTAAAGGTTATTTTTTTTTAAATAACAAACATGTCTCTTTGCAATGGTTTTGCTAGAACAGCCTGGAACCTCCTTCTCTGTGGTCCCCCACTGGTGATTGAGCTTGGCTCCTCCTCTTCTCCAAGTGCCTTCATAGGAAGCCATTTGCTATGGGGGCACTCATGCAGTCTCAATCCTGATCCGGACTGTGTGTCTATAGACACACACTTTGCAGCTCAGCGCCATGTCCGCTCCCTCCTCACAGAATTTGATTGGCAGCAGCAGGAGCCAAAATTGCCTGCTGTTGCCAAGCCTCCAGTGAAAAGAGAGATAGAGCAGGGAAGAGCTGCTGCAACTAGGCACACTGTGGGTTAGAGATTGGGCTCAAGTATGTGTTTAAGAGAGACTGGGGGAAGCTGCTTTTGAAAGTTTTTTTTTTTTACCTTTTTGCTTTTATAACTACTTTAAATCCCACCCCTAAAGATAAGACCCATCCCTGTCATTCAACTGGCAAATGCTTGAGCAGTAGAGGTTCTGGAATTTAGCACTTGAACAATAAGTAGCAGAACCTAGAGACAGGAAATATAGGGTTTTAGGCTTGAAGTAAAGTTAAAGCCTTATGTTTTGATTGATCCTAAAATCTAAGGAGCTCCACAGGACCCATTTAGTGACTAAGATAGATACTTTTAGTAACCACAAGGAACCCACACTTCACCAAAGTTTTTACTTTAGGCATTTTTAGTCCAGGTCAGGTTTGCATTAACAAATACAGCCCACAGGCAGGCTTTTTTTTACCAAAGGAAATAGCTGCCAATTAGATTTTAGCAAATATGCGTTTGGAACAGGCAAAGCTAAGGTTTCTTCTGATTTGTTGGTATTGGAGTTCAAACGCTCTAAGCATGTGTTTCCTAATCAGTTTTTTTTTTGTTTTTTGTTTGTTTTTTTATATATATATATATTTTTGGAAAGACTGCTTGTTTAACTTAGTGCAGATGCGTCAGTATAATTTAAGACTGACCAAATAAACTTTAACACCAATTAACAAATTACTTCTCTAGAGATGAGTAATGTGCTGTTTAATTTTAGAGGCAGAGCAGGGTCTGGTTTCAATGCTCAAGGCTAAGATATGCTGGGAAAGACAACTGGATACCCTGCATGGTGCTAATTAGAGGGTATTTTAAACAGAAAAATAACAAAATACCAGCTTTGTTTGGAGGTAGCCTTGAAGTAAAATAGTTTAATTACAGGATCAAGCAAATTAATATAATTTTATATTTTTAATAAAATAGAAATAAAAAACAAAAACGATGTGGAAAGCGTGTAAATGGATATAATGTATAGGTTTTATGTGTGTGTATATACATATAGAGAGAGGGAAAGATAGAGAATAAGATGCTATTCTGTGAAGCCTACAGCTATGCTTTTCAAGAACAGCCTTGAGGGCAAACTAGTACCCCGGGATTTAATGTGTCACTGCTGAGCTAATTAGAGTATTTGTTGGAACATCTATTAAAATCAGCCTGGTCTATGCATCTTTAACAGGAAAAGTATAAGGCTTTTCCATTGAACATACATTTTGAGCTTTTTTGCAGTGTTTTTTGTGAGTTTCACATTTTACACGCTTGCTTAAAGTATATGTAAACCTTCATCTTGTAAAATAACCCATTCAGTTTAAAATAGAAATGAAAGGCAAAGCATTTGTGTGTATGTCACAAATGTCACTTCTCCCCCAATGCAGGTGGTCAGGCACTATAGCTAGCTACTGTGTGCTTCACCTATAGCAGCCCGCTTTCCCTTACGGCAAGCAGGCCTACCGGTACTTGCTTGCCCCATGACTTATACACAATGATATAGTGCCTGGCCACCACACCAGGGCAGACGTGAACAGAGCAAACAACAGACTACTTGCAGTTTAGCAGACAGATAGCATGGTTTTATGACAGTCCAGGTAAAAGCTAGGCTGAGTTCAGGGAATAGTCCAATATCTGATCCGGGTCATACACAGGGAAATCCAACAGCAAAGCAGGGCAGACAAACGGGAGGCTTGATCAGGAACAATGCAGGTAACTCTGTCTCTATCACAAGCAAGGGCTAAAGTGTTTGGTTTGTTAACCATCAATCACCTTGCTGGTGAACACAGACAGGGGGAATGCAGCAGCCAACACCCATATGCTGGAATGAGGAGCAGGAGCACTAAGTGATCCTGACATTACCCCCCTTTGAGGAGAGGCCCCTGGACCCTCAAAGACAAGCTGGACATCCAGCAAAGGACCATCAGACTGGGAAAATGTCCATGGATCCACGAGGTCAGGCTGCTTAGCAGGAAACGTGTCACAGGGGTCAAGCCGGACAGCTGAAACAAGAGCGGATACAGAGAGCCCTAAAAAAGGTTAAAAGCCCCACCTGGCCGAATGAAGCAGTTTATCCAAAGGGTGGATTGAACCTCTTAGACCAGTTAGAATGGGTGTAGTAGAAGTAGGGTAAGGCCAGGTTACAGAAAGCCCTGAATAAGAAAAAGCAGGAGGCTCAATGGGCATGGGCCGGACTGGCACAATTGATGCAGTGGCCGACCGAGCCGCATCGCCAAGCGCAGTGACTGTCTGAATTGTATCACCAGAAAGTCCTGAATAAGAAAAAACAGGAAGTTCAATGGGCATGGGCAGGACTGGCATAACTGATGCAGGTGTGGACTGGGCCGCATCGCCAGGTGTAGCGACTGTCTGAATCGCATTGCCAGGTGTAGCAACTGTCTGAATCGCATCACCAGGTGTAGCTGGGAGTTTAGTGACAGGGAAAGGTAGGGGTAATCCAGGGGACTTGACTTCTGTGGACTTAGAAGAGGTATCTAAACAGGGCTCAAGGATACGAGACAATGGATAAGCTTGGTTTCTAGGAGAGGCTGTGGCAATTGGCTGGAGAGGTGACCTGTAGAGAATTCAATAGAGTTGTCAGCATCTTTTGTTATAACAGAGTCATATAAAGGCACATGGTTATGTAAACTGTTGTCACATTTGGAAATATTGTCATAATCAGGATCTAAATAGGGCTGTAATAAAGGCACGTGAGTGGTACTGGCCACACAAGAGTTATACATGGGCAACTGGTCAGTGATTTTAATGCAATTCTGGATGCAGGTCTGGGACCAGGACCCAATCTCCTCTGCAGCCCAGTCTATGTGCGGGTTATGAAGTTTAAGCCAGGGATACTCTAAAATAAGGGGATAAGCAGGAGATGAGATCAAGTAGATGTGGACCCCATCCACACTAGACTCTTAGCGTTTCTCGGCTTATTAGGACAGTCAGCGACAGAGTGCCCGTGGTTGCCACAATATACTGTAAGCAGAGTTCCTGAAATCTCATTCTAGCCTTTTCCCCAGGGGATAAATGGGTAGCACCAATTTGCATGGGCTCATCCTCCTGGAGAGGCTGAGAGGGCTCAGGAAAAGAAGAAGCGGTGGGCAGTGTAAGTAAACCTAAGGCTTTGAAAAAGGCTCCAACTGACCCTCTGACTGGGTCATCTGTGTGGAGACTAAACGCCTAAGACCGGGGGTCCCACTGCAACCATGTAATAATCAGGCTGACCCGCTTCAGAACCAGAGGAGTGTGTCTTGAGCTTAAAGTATAGCATACAACTATTTTTAAAGTTAGAAAACACATGGGGGTCACCAGAAAAACTGTCAACTTTGGGCTCTGGCTCCTGCGTTACTGCAGTAGGTGTGTTTACACGCACAGACAGTTCCTGGACTTGGCATGTCAGTTTGCAAATTTCCTCAGCAAATAAATGGGCCTGTGTAATGTCCATCTTGACAGAAAATGTTTGTTAAAGGCTTGTGATAATGTCACAAATGTCACGTCTACCCCAATGCAGGTGGTCAGGCATTATAGCTAGTTACTGTGTTCTTCACCTATAGCAGCCCCCTTTCTCTTAATGCAAGCAGGCCTACCAGTACTTGGTTGCCCCCAGAACTTATACACAATGCTATAGTGCATGGCCACCACACCAGGTAAGATGCAAACAGATAAAACAACAGACTACTTGCAGTTTAGCAGACAGATAGCGTGGTTCTATGACAGTCCAGGTAAAAGGCAGGCTGAGTTCAGGGAATAGTCCAATATCTGATCCGGGTCATACACAGGGGAATCCAACAGCAAAGCAGGGCAGACAAACGGGAGGCTTGATCAGGAAGAATGCAGGTAACTGTCTCTATCACAAGCACGGGATAGGGTGTTTGGTTTGCTTATAACAGGTGACTAACCATCAATCACCTTGCAGGTGAACACAGACAGGTGAAATGCAGCAGCCCCTCCCCCCAGATGCTGGAATGAGAAGCAGGAGCACTAAGTGATCCTGACAGTGTAGATATTAAAAAATATTAACACCTTTTTCCCCTGTCAGAACTTTTATAAAAAAATATGTAATACAAAAGGGGGGTTTGGGACTTTAAATGAGGCATCCGGCTACAGTAATCAAGTAGAAAAGTAAGAATTTTATTTGTAACCCATTTTGTATTACATATTTTTTAACCACCTCACTACAGTGCATTTTCACCCCCTTCCTGACCAAGCCATTTTTCAGCTTTCAGCGCTGACGCACTTTGAATGACAATTGCGCGGTCATACGACACTGTACCCAAATGAAATTGTTATCATTTTTTCCCCACAAATAGAGCTTTCTTTTGGTGGTATTTGATCACCTCTGCGTTTTTTTATTTTTTGCGCAATAAACAAAAGAAGAGCGACAAATTTAAAAAAAAAACAATATTTTTTACTTTTTGCTATACTAAATATCCCCAAAAAATATATAAAAAAACATTTTTTTTCCTCAGTTTCGGCCGATACGTATTCTTCTACATATTTTTGGTAAAAAAAAAATCGCAATTAGCGATCATTGATTAGTTTGCGCAAAAGTTATAGCGTTTACAAAATAGGGGATAGTTTTATAGCATTTTTATTAATATTTTTTTTTTTACTAGTAATGGCGGTGATCAGCGATTTTTATTGTGACTGCAACATTATGGCGGACACATCGGACATTTTTGACACATTTTTGGCACCATTGTCATTTATACAGCAATCAATGCTATTTAAATGCATTGATTCATGTATAAATGACACTGGCAGTGAAGGGGTTAACCACTAGGGGCGGGGAGGGGTTAATTATGTTCCCTAAGAGTGTTTCTTACTGTGGGGGGAGGGGCCTCACAAGGGGAGGAGACCGATCGGTGTGTCTCTGTACAGAGAACACACCATCGGCTCCTCTCCTCTGACAGGACCGTTGATCTGTGTGTTTACACACACAGATCAACGGTCCCGCTGTGTTACCGGGCAATCGCGGGTGCCCAGCGGACATCGCGGCCGCTGGGCACGCGCATCGGGTGCCCAGTGACACGGCGAGAGCGCGCGCGCGCTCCCGGTGGCGCGCGCGCGCTCCCTGCAGTGCACAGAAGGGGAGGACGTCATATGACGCCCTCCCGGAACGAGAGATGCGCCGCCTGGCCGTCATTTGACGGCCGGCGGTCGCAAAGTGGTTAAATAAAAGTTTTGACAGGGGAAACAAAGGTGTTTATATTTTTTTATTTCTACACACAAATGTTTTGCCTTTCATTTCTATTTTAAACTGAATGGGTTGTTTTACAAGATGAAGGTTTACATATACTTTAAGTAAGTGGGATGACATTTCCACCAGGCCCTTGGCTCCCAGTACCCCGTGGGATTGTGGAGGGTCTGCAAGGTACTATGGGTGTTGTGCTTTTTCTTTCTCCCCCCCCCCCCCCCCCTGTATTCACGGCAGAATATTAGATCACACTGGTTAGATCATTTTACAGATACACTTAGATGTACTTTGTATTTGCTCCTGACAAGTGAAAGTTGACTACGAAACACGTAGAGCCTTCTAATGATGCAACATTTATGTCAACAACCATTTACAGTATCCATTTGGGAGTTTTAAGAATCCTATTTATCAGTATCTTTTTACTGTCCATGTTTAACTGGGGTTAAATCCAGCCACCCTTTTACACTATGTATGGTATTACTATGTTGGACATATGTATAGACATGAACACATTATGTTTTTGGTACTGTTTATACTATTAGCCCATGTCATTTCCACATGTGCAAATAAAATTTATTTACACATCTCCAAATTGCTTTTCTACTTAATTACTGTAGCTGTATGCCTCATTTAAAGTCCCAAACCCCCCTTTTGTATTACATATTTGCCATGGGATGGAGGCACAGTATTTTGCCAGATTTTGGCCTCATTTAAAGTCCCATCCATGTTTTTACATGTTTTTCTCTTTTACCCACTTGATATTTCCACCAGGCCCTTGGCTCCCAGTACCCCATGTGATTGTGGAGGGTGATCTGCAAGGTACTATGGGTGTTGTGTACCCCCCCTTGCTTTTTGTGACAGAACCCATTGTCACTGTATGTTTTGGAAGGGGCTGTGGGCTGGCCTCCTTCCCACAGACTATGGCCCAGAAGAGACTGAGAGACTTGGGAACAAAATGGCATTGAGATAATGTAATGTAATGCTACATCCCCCCCCCTCTTGTTGCTGTGTTTAATTGTGTTGGGTCATGGCACATAGAAAAAGGTCTGGAGACACCTCCCAGCAGGGGATGTGTAAGGAGGGGCTGCCTGCCCATCATAATCCCTTTATGTCTTTCAACTGTAGTTGTTTGAATATACAAGTGTTGAGTTTCCATTGGTTCTTCCTTGTCCCCTACCCCCTCTATGACAAGGCTAAGGGGAGTGTCCCTAACTGTGTTTAAAGTGTATGTTTGGTATTTAATAAACAGTTTATACTCTGGATGTTTAACCCTCAACACCTGTGTGGCTTGTTTCGTGATTGAGGGGTTAAGGTCTGGTTATGGTGAGTCTGCAGGCTGCGGGTGCGTTTGGAGGACAGGAGACACAGGTCTCAGGACAGGAGGTTCTCATACAGGGGGAAATGAGATTGGTCACAGTGGTGGCAGCAGTGGGATGTCTCCTGCAGTCCGGGACATCCAAATCACCACCGGGATTCAAGATCCGGGCAGCCACCAAGGAGCGATACGGGGACCGGCCAGCATGAGAGCGGAGTTCGGGAGGAGGCTGCAAGGCATGCAGAAGCAACATCGGGGACCAGCGACGGAGCACACCATGCTCGGCTGGGAGGATGTGATCCGCCGGCAACTCTGGCAAGAGACGCTAAGCCATGAGCGGCACCTTTAGGGGAAGATCCTTCCCTCCTCCACAGAGATGTACTGGATGCAGTACCGTGTGCGAGAGGTGTTCCTGAGGGAACGACTGCGAGATGAGTGGAGCGGAGCCCGGAAGATTGGTCTGGGAGGAGATGAGGCTGTACGCCAGCTACAGAGCCCTCCGGGGGTTCACAGCTCAACTGTGGCCAGGTACAGCAGATGGCAGCCCAACAGAAGGCGTTGGCTACAGCGATGTGGAGCTGCTCCATCAAAAAATGTACGGAGACCCAGACTTTGGGAGCGTCGAGGAGTGGTGGCTGGAAGACATCCTGGACTTCCGAGATGAGGTGCTGGACCTCCCCGAAGAGGCATGTGACCTGAAGGAATTGGAGTTCCTGGTTGAGCAGGAATGGGAGCTTGAGATTGCCTACAAGCAGCTGTTTGATGGTGATCTTCAGCCCGGCATGGCTCCCGTTGCCTGGGACTGTCCGAGAGAAATAGTCGCGAAGATGCAGAGCAAATGGGGCCAGGGGTGCCCCTACGTTTTCCCGTCCTAACCGCAATGGAATAATCGGCAATGATACAGAGGGCACTGCGAGTGCTAGAATGCCGGAACGCAACGGAAGTTCCCCAGGCAGCGAGACAACCTAATAGCATAAAGGTCTCAGAAGGGGGAGTTGAGACGGGCGCTGGAAGGCTGGTAAATAGTGATCAGCAGCAAATCCAGAGTATCACATCTGGTGCCCCAGCAGAGGCGATGGCTACGAGGCAGAGCGCTGCTGGCCTTTGCCCACCCTCAGAGTTAGATCCAGGGAGTCCAAGAGATGATATTCATGAGCTGTTTACACAGCAGCAGATATCCCCACAGGGAGTGGAGAAAGCCATTCTCCCTCCCAGTACTTGGACACTACCCAAGTGTTTATCCCCCAGCAGAAGCAATGGCTACAGGGCAGAGTGCCGCTGGCCCCTGCCCAGCCCTCAGTATGTTTTTGGAGGGTTTGGGAGACAGCCCCTGTCAGAAGTCGCCCCAGAAGCTGGTCACAGAACCGGGAGGGGAGAAAACCCTTCCCCCTCTCCAGCGGCTGAACTCTACCTTTATATATGTCCCCCCAGCAGAAGCACTGGCTACGGGGAAGAGCGCTGTTGGTCTCTGGCCAGCATCAGAAAAAGAGATGGGGTGTCTGGGAGATAGTCCCTGCAAGATACCTCCCCAGCCGCTGGTAACTACACTGGGAGGAAAGCAAGTACCTCTTCCTCGCCAACAGCTTAGCACTATTGGCCTACGGTCCCTACCAGCTGAAGCACTGGCATCGAGACAGAGGGCTATTCACCTCTCCCCAATACCGTCAATCCAGCCCTGGATCACGGGAGTGTGGACAGCCGGTCCTGCTCTGAAGCGGCTGTTTTTATTCACGGGAGACCGTATGTGCGGTTTTGCTCCCCAGCGCCAGAGTCGTACTGTTTCTTTTTCTGTTTGCCTGGGGTGGGAATTTGTGACTAACGCAGGTCCAGACCAATTTAGGGTCAGAGACCTGGTAAGTCTGTTTTTAAAAGGGGAGAAATGTGACACAACCCACTGTCACTGTGTGTTTTGGAAGGGGCTGTGGGCTGGCCTCCTTCCCACAGACTATGGCCCAGAAGAGACTGAGAGACTTGGGGACAAAATGACATTGAGATAATGTAATGTAATGCTACATCCCTTCTTCCCCACCCCCCTCTTGTTGCTGTGTTTAATTGTGTTGGGTCATGGCACATAGACAAAGGTCTGGAGACACCTCCCAGCAGGGGATGTGTAAGGAGGGGCTGCCTGCTCAACCCTCAACACCTGTGTGGCTTGTCTCGTGATTGAGGGGTTAAGGGCTGGTTATGGTGAGTCTGCAGGCTGCAGGTGCGTTAGGAGGACAGGAGACACAGGTCTGGCAGAAGGTTCTTATACGGGGGAACCGAGATCCATCACACTTTTCTACTTATTTATGTTTTTACATGTTTTTCTCTTTTATAAAATTTTTTATAGATTTTATCATTTCAATTTTGGATAACAGTCAGATTCTAAATAAGCATAGACCAATATCCACTATCTATGACATTCTGGGGTTGATTTACTAACGGAAAATAGACTGTGCACTTTGCAAAGTGCAGTTGCACTCTGCAAGAGCACTTGCACTCTGCAAGAGCAGATGATCCAGAGCTTAGTGTTTATCTATGTTTGCATAAAACTTTATTCATTTTTAATTAGTTTCTTACCTAAATAAGGAGACATTTATTTTTAAATGTAAAAATAAACCAAATATATTTTATAAAATATAACGTGTTTGTCTTTTTTTAAAATACTTTAGAACAGCTTATACAATTATACAGTATTTAAACGACAATTAGACATACAATCACAGGCAATTTTTTTCTTTGGTTGAAAAATCAGTACACAAATACCACATTTGTACTTTTTCACAGATATACTGCCAGGGAATCACTCTTGCTGGGAATAGTCAGGAAAACATTTCCCTCCTGGCAATATGTATATGAGCTGCTTGATTGCAATCTGTAATAACATAAGGAGGGCAGGGAGAACTCCTCTTCTTCAAGGTTTATGCCCTCCTTTTCATGGATAATGTTATGCAGGACCAAGCAAACCTTGATTGCTAACTCAGCGTTCTCAAGGCCACTTTGGAATGTGGTTTGAAAAATATGCCATTTGTTTGCCAGAGTCCAAAATAATATTTAATTAGGTGCCTTGCATGGCTCAGCCAGTAGTTTATTTTTTTTTCTTATTATCTAGATTCGTTTTAGCATAAGGCCTAAGCTTGAAAGCGCAAAGGCCTCATCACTGACAAGTACATGAGGGAGTTCTGATGTCCACAGCAATGAATTTATAATTGCTGTCACAGATGGTCATCAGAGCTAATGATAAATAATGTTTTATAATTATAAAATTGACATCCAGACCCAGGAGGCATTTGAATGTGAACATGCTTCCTCTCAAGGGCTCCAATGCAGTTAGGAAGTTTGGTCCACGTTCAAAATCCTGCTGCTTTCGTTGCCACGTGTTCTCATTCAGTACTGGCATCACTGATGGACACAGCTCTTCACATTTGGCTGTACATGTATTGTGCACAATTTCCCAAATGGTTGAAATTCCAAGTAGGAAGTAATGTTTCAAGGAGGTGTATGACTGGCCAGTTGCAGGAAACCTAGAAAAAGAATGCAAAAATCATTTGTAACATATGGGTTATATAAGTTTGACAATGAGATAAAATCAAAATTACCACATCTATTTAAAAAATGCATTATTTTTACGTGAAGTAGAAAATTCACAAGAAAAGTGCATTAAATAATGCATACATTAAAAATGTATTGTATAAAAACACAGCCAAATATTTTCAGTAATATTAGGGGTATGATATGTATTTTTTTTACAGATAAACACACATTTGTAATGGTGTTGAGGCTTTGCATACAGGAAGTCATTCACTTAAAAAAAAAAAATTATAAAAACTTCAATAATACAGTAGATATGAAATATAAAATAAGAGCTATATTTTAGAGGCCTGAAGAGAGAAAAGAAAGATTAACCTTCTTACCTCAAGGTCAGTAAAATCTATTTATTCGGAAGTACACATGTTAGTGTTCATTCGCTGCAGCTGTGGATGCAGCTTGTCCAATATGTTGTCAAACATGGATGTCAAACATGCTCTTGCTTGTGAAGTTGAACTTCATCGGATATTGTCTCAAATGAGTATAGTGCAGCTCCACAAAACCTTAACAAGGCCTCTTCAGCAGCACATGATGAGTCCAGTAGCTGGGATATCTCCTCTCCAAAATCTTCCTCCTTTTCATGCTCTCCCGTTTCCTCACATAGGGAAACATGACAAAGGATGTCCACTGTCCCAAAAGTTTGTAGACAGGTGCAGTCTACTTTTTCCACTGTAGACAGCGCTCTTCCACAGTGCCATTGCAGCTGGAGCGTAAGTCAAGAGGAAAGTGGCTTGTTATGGCTTCTTGGATCACTGGGGAAAGTAACCAATTGGATGCTGCTGCCCCATTTGACTCTAGCAGCCATATTGGGTCAAGCAGAGACCATTTAAGGCCCTGGCTCCCAGGCATGGTATGCATTTTGCGAATGGGTAGAATAGGGATAGGTACTCCATCTGTTAGGGACAGAACTAGTGGCAAGGAAAGGTTCTCAACAAGGAAGGAAAATGTAGGGCTTGCAACTTCTCTGGATATCTTTCCACTTGTGTACAAGATGGCTAGGCCGCATTTTGCCTATCCTATCAGCCGCTGTCAGTTTGGCTGAAACCTGCTCTCTATACACTGCTGGACCCATGAGTGTTCCCAGTTGAACTGTCTTCCCACTGGGTTATTGTGAACTGTCTTTGCATTATTTCAATACAAGTTCTTTCATCGCACCTGGACTGTGTGCATTATTGCTGCTGCACCGCGCTGCACCCCACCTACAAGTTGGCAGAGGCTGCCGCTATTAAGCCCAAAACAAGACACAGAAAGAACCCCTGCGAAACACACTGGGGTTGATTTGTTAAAACTGGAAAGTACAAAATCTGGTGCAGTTCTGCATGGTAGTCAATCAGCTTCTAACTTCAGCTTATTCAATTAAGCTTTGACAAAAAAAGAATGCAGAGTTGCACTAGATATTGCACTCTCTAATTTTAGTAAATCAACCCCACTGAGTCATTTACCAAGACTGCAATGTGGCATGGGAGGCCCATTGCATCCTGAGGAAAAGCAAAGTGTTTTGGGAATTTCATCAAGCATGAAAAATGTATATGATAACGGATGCAGACGAAAACTGAACTAAACTAAAGACGGATGCAAAAACTGATGAAAAAAATACCGTATTTTTCAGCGTTTAACACACACTTTTTTCCCCTTAAAATCAGGGGAAAATTGTGTGTGCGTGTTATACACCGATATAGGGCTCCTTCAGATGGGGAGGGAGGGAACAAGTGCCACCGAAATAGACAGAGCTGCAATCTCCCGTGTACTCGGCTCAGCTCAGCCTCATGTCCAGTCCCGCCTCCTAGCATTCACATCCCGCCATTGGACCAGTGAATAGCCCATCATAGGAGCCGGGCCAAGAGGCGGGACTGGGCATGACTATGAGCCAAGCCAAGTACACAGGAGATCTGGCTCTGTCTATTTCTGCAATAACAAGGCTGCAGATGGGAACTGATTAGGCTGCAAATGGACACTGATCAGACTGCAATGATGGGCAAGACTGCAGATGGCCACCAATCAGGCTGCAATGATGGGCAAGGCTGCAGATGGGCACGATCATGCTGAAATGATAGGCAAGGCTGCAGATGGGCACTGATCATGCTGCAATGATGGGCAAGGCTGCAGATGGGCACTGATCAGGCTGCAATGATTTGCAAGGCTGCAGATGGGCACTGATCATTCTGCAATGATGGGCACGGCTGCAGATGAGCACTTATCAGGCTGCAATGATGGGCAAGGCTGCAGATGGGCACTGATCAGGCTTCATTAATGTGCAATGGCGAGGCTGCAGATGGGCACTGATAAGGCTGCATTGATAGGCACTAACCCTTATTTTGCTTCAAAATTCTTTATCTAAAATGTAAGTTTTTTTCCTGAAACTCCTGTCTTAAAATTAAGGTGCATGTTATACACCTGTGCGTGTTATACCTCGATAAATATGGTAATTGCTGGTTCACACCACAGTTTCTGCTTTCCGGATGTGTTTCTGCATGCACATTTTTGATGTGCATTATTGGTGCGTTTCAGCGCATTTTTTACCCTCTTTTTTTTTCCTCATCTCAACTGAGGTCAGTTGAGGACATGTGCATTCCAGTTTATTTGTGATGAGTTTTACCATGTTCCATACAGAAAAAATGCAATATGTTCTACTTTAGTTGACTGCACTGGAACACACTTCACTCATGTAAACTTGAGCCAGTGGAATCCATGCTAAACACCGTTTTTGATGCAGAATACAAATACACTGCACTTCAACTGTTGTGAGCCAGCCTTTAATTCATTCTTACTTAGAAAAACCATACCTGTGTAAAAGGAGCCTATACCTGATCAAAAAAAAAAAAACAACATATGCAGAAACAACTCCTCGATACATGCATATTTCCCATGTTTTAAAACTTTAAAAACTCAACAAATACAGAAAGGTAGCAGTTGATCTACAAGAAATACAGTATGCTCTTGACTTTCTATTTGAGCCTAACAGAGTGTCTTTGTTTCACTGAAATACCATGGAGTGTTATCAGCCCAGCCCAGTTCTCTTATGTTGGACTTCAGAACATCCCCTTCTCATCATCTCTGTAACTTGGGGGAGGGTTGTAGTCCACAGAGGAGAGCTAGGCAGGGCAGACAACACTGATTGGGATTTCAGTGAAGTAAAATCAGGAGCTAACTGGATTCCTGGGAGGTTTAATGTTATTTTTTCTGAACTTGCTGCTTTTTAAAGCAATAAAACATGGGGAAATGTGCATGTGCTGCAATGATAAACTGCGTGTGTTTTTTTTTTGTCTCTGGCTCAGATATTTGTTGATTTATAATCATGTGTGCAGCTATTAAAGAGGAGCTCCACTTAGGAGCTACAGTCATGTTTGGGTTTATTAACAGCCAGCAGCTAGAAAGTATTAAAATTCATATGCACTCACCTGTCCCAGGATCCAGTGATGTGCTCACCCAAACCATTATTTCCAATGTTTTTTTGCCCCCGGTGTCAGCATCTCAATGGTGGGCAGCCGGCTGTGACAGTTTGCTTGCCTAGTGAGCATGCACGATCCGAGCTGCACTTTGTGAATGATCCCACAGTCTTCTGGGACCTATGACATGTCCCAAAAGACTGCGAGGAGGGAGGTACCCGCTCCTCCCCCCAAAAAAGTGGCATTTCATAAAGAGGAGTGGGGAGCCTTAAAGCAGAACTTACCCTTTTGGTTGGAGCTCTGCTTTATAGATTTCTCCCTCGGTTTGTGGAACTTTTTGTAATTTTTGTTCTTTCACAAAACTGCATTTGAGGTATAACTGTGTATGCCACTGGTTATTTTAGCTTGCGGCAGTTTTACGATTCCTGTAGTCATCGGGATACTTACCTTATCTGTAAATAGCTTTGGGTGAAATGAGATACTAATTTATGTCCTTTCAGACAAGGTGCTCTTATTGGTATTACCTTTGCCCCGCACTAAGGCCCTATTCACACTTGAGCATCGTTACTATGTTGCAAAAACTCAGGATTGCATCTCAGGATCCTGGTCTAGGTTACTTACCTTGTCCCCAGGATCCAGCGGTGTCTGCGGGCTCTGTCCTCCACCCGATTCTCTGTGTGCCAGGCTCCGTTCCCTGCGAGCGTCGTGCCGCACGGGGCGGAACCCGGCACCAAATTCAAAAAGTACAAAAACATAACAGATTACATTACTGTGTCAAATCATTTCACCTCCCTTTTGTCCCTAGTGATTTGTCCAGTGCCCTGCCTGCAGTTTTATATTATATATACTGTTCTTTCTGCCTGCAAACTTGAGATTGTCCATGGCAACCAAAAAGTGTCGATTACGTCAAAAGCTGTTTTAGACCAGCTAGAAAACAGGGATAGTAAATTAGAACACTTGCAGAATTGAGCGATAGTGAATTGTGGGAAATTTATTTTTATATTATTATAATATTATTTTTTCTAATTATTTATAGTTATTTATCATATTATAATTTATGATTTCATGTTTCAAACTTTATCATACCTCATATGTCTACTAGACTCTTGTTTGGACATATTTAAGTGTGTTATTACTAAGAATTACAGGCCTACAATATAAAACGCCAAATTTCTATGCAAAACAATGTACCGCATTGAGATAAAAAAATCAGACATAATCATACCACCAGGGAGGTTAACATATACTGCTTTAATAAAGGAAAGTAATTTTAGGGTTTAGATCGACTACTTTAATGTACATGTCCAGACAGAAAGTTTTCCTAATTTTGGATAACATGAGAAAGGATTAGAACACTGTGACGGACCTCGTACTCAATATGTCCGCCGTAAATGCTTCCTCTGTCCGGTACCACACAATCCAAGACCCATTAGCTCACCCAGTCACCAGACAACACCAGTGTAGGCTACATCAGGAATGAATCTTTATTTGACATGTCACACTTATATACAGTTGACAGATGACTAAAGCCTAACCTAATTAGCATGAGCTAATTATCTTAATCAACACTGGGCTACATACCGCCGGAGGGCTCTGTAGCTCTCGTCCAAACGCATTTCTGCCCGGATCAGCCTGCTTAACTCAGCTGTCCACTCCTGCTTCGGTTGTTCCCCAATAACAACATTCGTACTTCATACTGCGACCAGTACCTTACATGGATGGAGGGGAGAACTTTTCCCTGGTGTCGCTGCTCACAGGCTAGCGCTTCTTTCCAGAGTTGTAGGCGAACAGAATCATACCATCCCAGCAGGACCTGCACCGATACTGATCCTCTGTGCTGTATCCGCATCTCTCGCAACCTCCTTCCGAATTCCTCTTCCATGATGACGTATCTGTACCTCTGCTATGCGGGCCTTGGATCCAGGTGATGGTTTGGATGTGTTCACGACAAGGAAGCACGATCCCACCGCTGCCAGCCAATTGTGACGGACCTCGTACTCAATATGTCCGCCGTAAATGCTTCTTCTGTCCAGTACCACACAATCCAAGACCCATTAGCTCAACCAGTCACCAGACAACACCAGTGTAGGCTACATCAGGAATTCCTCTTTATTTGACATGTCACACTTATATACAGTTGACAGATGACTCAAGCCTAACCTAATTAGCATGAGCTAATTATCTTAATCAACACTGGGCTCCATCATTCAATTGCAGGGTTAATTAGCACACACAACAATAGGTGAAATACTCTTACAAGCCAGACAATATTCATTAACCCAACAGACAGGTGGCTGGAGTTCATGAGTCATGACATTAGCGTCTCTTGCTAATATGCCAAATACACATACAGATTCTATGTGTATTGGGGGGCCAGCATGGACCTGAATCCAAGTACCACCAGCTCAGGGGTCCCAGGCTTGCAGCTCAAAGAGCACTGTTCCCCCAAATGCCAGGGCCCATAATCGCAAGGTAATAGGCTCGCATTCAGTCCCCTCCAACAGCCTGTGTCCCAGCCAGGTCTGTCACAAACACCTTTTGGATTTACTCATATCCAGGGCTCTGTTTTGCCGCGTACACACGATCGGACTTTCCGGTGGAATTGTCCGCCAGACAATCCCACCGTGTGTGGGGCTCCGGCGGACTTTTTGTTCCCAAAAGTCTGGCGGACTTCGTTTGAAGTTTTGACTTAAAATTGTCTGCCAGACTCAGGAGTCCGGCAGACAATCCCGCCGTCTGTGTGCTAGTCCGCGAGACTTTTGAAATGAACGGACTTGCCGACACACGATCGGAAAGTCTGTTCATTTAGAACGTGACTCCAGGTAGACGGGACTAGCGAAGGAAGTCAATGCCGCCGCTTCGATCGGCGAAATTGACACCTCGCTAGCCCCGTCACCTGGTATGGATTTAAAGGGGAATCCCTACGCTGAAAAAGCGGGGTGGGGGTCCCCCCAAATCCATATCAGACCAATGTCAATGTTGCCGATTGAGGTGGCGGAATTCACTTCCTTCGCTAGTCCGTCTACCTGGAGTCACATTCTAAATGAACAGACTTTCCGATCGTGTGTCAGCAAGTCCGTTCATTTCAAAAGTCCTGCGGACTTCCGCCAAAACTCCGGCGGATCGTCCGCCGGAAAAGTCCGGGTGTGTGTGGGCAAGTCCACACATTCGGAAAGACCGGCGGACCTCTGCTGGAAAGTCCGGCGGATTATCCGACGGACTAGGTCCGCCGGACAGTCTGGCCGAAAAGTCCGATCGTGTGTACGTGGCTTTAGACTGACTTTCACTTCTGCCCTTCCCTGCTACAATGTTGTCACAAGACAGGAAATGAGGGAAAATCTGCCACAAGGCACAGATAGAAACAAAATTGAATATTCAGTATCCTGCCACACACTATTACATAAATGGGGGCCCCATAAAAAAAGAAGATAAAGAAATAACCAGCGGTCCTTAAACATCATATTTTAAAAGCAGATCAACACCTCTGCTTCTAGTTCATAGTGTTCAAGGATTGCTGTATATTTCTTTAATTTAGAACTAGCAATCTGATAGAGGACTTAGCCTTCTCTTACTCCACTAAAAATGCAATTAAAGTGAACCTAAACAATTTTGTTATTCTCCAAAAATAATCTATAAACAACCACCAATTAATAATCCTGTAATCTATTTTCTATGCAACAATTTTTAGTGTGTTTTCTGACTCCTTATAATGCCCTCTGTGAGCTCCCCAACCTCTCCTTTAACCCCTTACTTTCATTTCTTTGGAATGAGCAGTGCATGTTAGGTACAATCATATGCACTGCTCTATGCACATTACAAATCCCATAGTCCATGGAGCAAGAGGGGGAGGCTACATTCCCACATACAATGGCACCATAAACAAGAAACATAGCCATCCTCTAACAGTAAGTCGGATCACAATAGCAAAAAAAAAAAGAAGGAGGTCAATTTCACTGATGGAGCCCCAGGTAACAATAAAAACTTGACAAGAGCTCTAAGCCTTACCCATTCTATCCAGAATTAAAGTGTCATTAAACCCTCATCAATAAAAACTACCAATAAATGCTGTATTACATGCTGTTAAGTCACTATGGGATTTGTTTTCTGTATTCTTCTAAAAACCTGGTTGATCCTGTAGTTCTCTGTCCTTCCCTCCTATCCATGCCCCCACTGCAGCTAGGTATTCTGCAGCGCAACCATTGGCAGCCAGTGCAAATGCTCAGTATCGATTAGAAGCAAAGGTAATAAGCAAAATAACTACAGTGCCATTATCCTTATATAGAAAGTGAAGGGATAATGTAAATTAAACAGTGTGTGTTTAGTATCACTTTAAGAAAATATGTTTCGGCTGAGCAGACACTTTAAGGTCTAGCATTTAGATGAGTGCAACGTTCAGCTCAGGTACTGCTGCTGCTCACAATGTAGCAAAAAGAACATCCAATCATAGTTTCATAGTAGGTAAGGTTGAATAAAGACAATAGTCCAACCAGTTCAACCTGTGTAGGTGCACGTGTGTCAGTGTCTATAATTATTTCCCATATCCCTGTATGTTGTGTTCTTGAAGATGCACATCCAAGAGTCTCTTAAAAATATCCATACTCCCCACAGTCACCACCAATTGTGGAAGAGAGTTCCACAACCTTATTGCCCTGACAGTGAAAAAGGCTCTGCGCAGTTTAAGGTTTAAGGCCCAATCTCATTGTGTGGCCTTGTGTCCTCTTACACTCCTTGAGACTGAATATTTTTTTTCCTATGCTGGGATCATCATTGAGATATTTGTAAATCGCTATCATATCTCCTCTTAAGCGTCATTTCTCCAGCGAGAATAAATTTAGAGTTTGCAGTTGTTCCTCGTAATTGAGGTGCTTCAATCCCCTTATTAGTTTTGTTGCCCTTCTTTGGTCTCTCTCCAGTTCCAGCACATCCCTTCTGAGGACTGGTGACCAGAACTGGACAGAATACTCCAGATGTGGCCTAACCAGAGTTTTATAAAATGGTAGGATTATCGTTTTATCTCTGGAGTATATCCCTTTTTTAATGCATGCTAATATTCTGCTGATTTAAACTTGTAAACAAAAAGTGCCAGAAAAGGTTTGGTTTTCAAGTAGATATGTAATGTCACTGATTATTTCACTCCTGGCTGCAGTTTTCTCTTATTATAGTAATGTAAGTAATATATGTTTTAGAAACATGAAAAACATAAATTTTATTGGTCCTATATGTTTACTAGAAGAACACTGAACGTAATATCTAAACGCAATGGCTCATGGTCGTAGAGCCTTTTTTTCACATCCACATACATTGCTCTCGCCACTCCTCCTCGTCGTTCTCGTTGCGTTGATGATGCTGCTGAGCTCTCTTCAGACTCAAGTACAATTCTTTTGCACGTAGCTCTTCCCGTTGGCGAATCTGTTCCTCACCCTTTCTCCTCTCCTCCTCTTCTCTTTTCTAGAATGGGTTAAAATTAATCACATTAAAGCGTTAAAATTATAATACACCCCGATCTTTCCATACGTTTTTCTTGGCTTTCTAGACCCTAATAGGCTCTGGTATTAACTACTTGTATTTTTTGATTGTCCTAAGTACTAAAATGCTGAGATTATCTTTGTGATACTACCCTGGGGTTACATAGGATATTTGACTTTTTTGGGGCAATATGTTTATACAACTTCTTATGTAACTGGATGTCTATTGGAGTTATCTGTTCTTATTTATGTACTGCTATGTTTTTTATACATATATATATATGTATATATATATATATATATATACTGCACACACACACATAAATAAAGATTTAAAAAGAAATGTACAAAAAATGTTAACAGTAAATGTACATCTTCGTAAAATGGTTAATAGAAGTTGAATATGATTTTACTGATGCTACAAACTAGCGCTTGCCTACATGTCTAAATTACAACAAATTACACAGATTTTTCATTTACAGAAAATAATTATCCAAGGGCATAACTATAACAACCGCAGGCTGTGTGACTACAATAAAGCCAGTAAGCCCTGGGGAACCAGGATAAGATGACTGCAGTTTTATTTTTTCCTGGCAGAAGAAAACAATTTGGATAAAATGAACCCAAATACTCTTTTTATTTTTGAGATATTTATATAGAGACTTATAGTGTGGTTGTGTTTACAGTAAATAGAGACAGGTATTGCTTGGAATTTCTATAGGGATGCTATTTTGGTGAAATGTAGTATACTGATAGATTTCAGTTGTATTATTCACCAAATAACTTACACGCATTCTGTTTGTTAGCCCACATCAATAATTCTGTGTGGGTCCAGAACTGTTGTCTATTCAAGGTATAATTTGTGGAAAGTATGAAAAAATGGAGGGGGGGGGGGGTTTGGGACTTTAAATGAAGCACCACAAGGGTGCTTCCATCCCGGTTACTAGATATAAAAGAAAGGGGGTTTGGGACTTTAATTGAAGCATCTGAATAGTGGAAGTGGGTTACAGAGTAAAAAGTTTATTCAATAACATTGATCCAAAGACTTTGACCCATTGTTAATTTCGAACATGATGGATAAAGGAATGCATGCATAATAACACGTTCCAAGAAGTACATATATAAATATATATGGCCTACTAATGCCATTGGCAGCATGCCCAAGGACTGGCACATGTGCCCACATGGTACATATGTATCCACCGGATGCTGTATAGACAATGTCATAGAGTCTAGTAGTACTAAAGAAGTAAAATTGGTCCATAAAAGTATTGCTGTGGCATCAAATAAAGCTCGACGCGTTTCATGTGTAATTCCCATTCATCAGGAGCGGATGCGACAGACCTTCCTATAAAATATCTGTAAAAAAATATATTTATTGTAAAAAATATATTTGTATATTGAGCTATGCTCTAGGAAGAATTTGTCAAAAATAGTATCATTATACATATTGATGGTTAACCCACCAACCCAGACAGCAAGCGCATCGCAGGGACGGTGGCGCAGGGCCAGCCAAGAACATGACCCCATCGCGGGAGCTGAGGCGGCATAATAGACAGCATCGGACAGTGTGGAACGTGCAGGGTACGACTCCATAGGCCAGGAAATGGTGTATATCTCATGAAGTGAGGGTATCTGGGAACAAAATATTTTAATGTGTGTGTGTGTGGTTATAACAATAATGTGTTGGTTAGGGATGGGCCCGGTGCTCGATGCGAACCCACGTTCGCATCGAGCATCGGGCGTTCGCTCGCTCGGCGAGCCCAGAACTATTTGGGCCGTTCGCATCACATTCGTGTGATGCGAGCGGCCCCGCAATGCATTGCGGCCGGCGCGGCCGGCGCAGTGCATTGCTGGCTGATGATTGGCCAAGCATGCACTGTGACCCCGCATGCTTGGCCAATCACAGCGCCGGAAACTCGGAGAGCAATAATTGGCTACAGGCAGGACGCCTGTAGCCAATTAAAGCTCAGGGGCTTTAGTACACGCCCCACCATTTAAAAGGCCGCCACGCCGTCGGCGCCGGTCACATGAGTTCCGGCTTTAGGAGAGATCAGTCTGCTGATTCTGTGTCTTAGCTTGATTCATTGCTACAGAAAGATTTGCTCTTCTTTGCTAAACCATTGGCTATTTCTTTGCTAAACCATTGCTACCTAAGTCATTGATCGTTCATTGCTGCTGATTGCACAGTTAGTGTGTTATTAGCTGCTGCTGGGGATTAGTCTGGTGCGTGTTTTACTGTTAGTACAGTATTTCAGTAGTACCAACCGCAGTGCTGTTAGCACAGCATTGCACCCCAACAGCACCCATAGGACTTCTAGTGTGTTAGTGGCAGCAAACAGAGCTCCTATATTTTCTTCCCAGAAGCACCCATAGGACTTCTAGTGTGTTAGTGGCAGCAAACAGAGCTCCTATATTTTCTTCCCAGAAGCACCCATAGGACTTCTAGTGTGTTAGTGGCATCACACAGAGCTCCTATATTTTCTTCCCAGAAGCACCCATAGGACTTCTAGTGTGTTAGTGGCATCAAACAGAGCTCCTATATTTTCTTCCCAGAAGCACCCATAGGACTTCTAGTGTGTTAGTGGCAGCAAACAGAGCTCCTTTATTTTCTTCCCAGAAGCACCCATAGGACTTCTAGTGTGTTAGTGGCATCAAACAGAGCTCATATATTTTCTTCCCAGAAGCACCCATAGGACTTCTAGTATGTTAGTGGCATCACACAGAGCTCCTATATTTTCTTCCCAGAAGCACCCATAGGACTTCTAGTGTGTTAGTGGAAGCAAACAGAGCTCCTATATTTTCTTCCCAGAAGCACCCATAGGACTTCTAGTGTGTTAGTGGCATCACACAGAGCTCCTATATTTTCTTCTCAGAAGCACCCACAGGACTTCTAGTGTGTTAGTGGCATCAAACAGAGCTCCTATATTTTCTTCCCAGAAGCACCCATAGGACTTCTAGTGTGTTAGTGGCATCAAACAGAGCTCCTATATTTTCTTCCCAGAAGCACCCATAGGACTTCTAGTGTGTTAGTGGCATCAAACAGAGCTCCTATATTTTCTTCCCAGAAGCACCCATAGGACTTCTAGTGTGTTAGTGGCATCAAACAGAGCTCCTATATTTTCTTCCCAGAAGCACCCATAGGACTTCTAGTGTGTTAGTGGCATCAAACAGAGCTCCTATATTTTCTTCCCAGAAGCACCCATAGGACTTCTAGTATGTTAGTGGCATCAAACAGAGCTCCTATATTTTCTTCCCAGAAGCACCCATAGGACTTCTAGTGTGTTAGTGGCATCAAACAGAGCTCCTATATTTTCTTCCCAGAAGCACCCATAGGACTTCTAGTGTGTTAGTGGCATCACACAGAGCTCCTATATTTTCTTCCAGAAGCACCCATAGGACTTCTAGTGTGTTAGTGGCATCACACAGAGCTCCTATATTTTCTTCTCAGAAGCACCCACAGGACTTCTAGTGTGTTAGTGGCATCACACAGAGCTCCTATATTTTCTTCCCAGAAGCACCCATAGGACTTCTAGTGTGTTAGTGGCATCAAACAGAGCTCCTATATTTTCTTCCCAGAAGCACCCATAGGACTTCTAGTGTGTTAGTGGCATCACACAGAGCTCCTATATTTTCTTCTCAGAAGCACCCACAGGACTTCTAGTGTGTTAGTGGCATCACACAGAGCTCCTATATTTTCTTCCCAGAAGCACCCATAGGACTTCTAGTGTGTTAGTGGCATCAAACAGAGCTCCTATATTTTCTTCCCAGAAGCACCCATAGGACTTCTAGTGTGTTAGTGGCATCACACAGAGCTCCTATATTTTCTTCCCAGCAGCACCCATAGGACTTCTAGTGTGTTAGTGGCATCACACAGAGCTCCTATATTTTCTTCCCAGAAGCACCCATAGGACTTCTAGTGTGTTAGTGGCATCAGACAGAGCTCCTATATTTTCTTCCCAGAAGCACCCATAGGACTTCTAGTGTGTTAGTGGCATCACACAGAGCTCCTATATTTTCTTCCCAGCAGCACCCATAGGACTTCTAGTGTGTTAGTGGCATCAAACAGAGCTCCTATATTTTCTTCCCAGAAGCACCCATAGGACTTCTAGTGTGTTAGTGGCATCAGACAGAGCTCCTATATTTTCTTCCCAGAAGCACCATAGGACTTCTAGTGTGTTAGTGGCATCACACAGAGCTCCTATATTTTCTTCACAGAAGCACCCATAGGACTTCTAGTGTGTTAGAGGCATCACACAGAGCTCCTATATTTTCTTCCCAGAAGCACCCATAGGACTTCTAGTGTGTTAGTGGCATCACACAGAGCTCCTATATTTTCTTCCCAGCAGCACCCATAGGACTTCTAGTGTGTTAGTGGCATCACACAGAGCTCCTATATTTTCTTCCCAGAAGCACCCATTGGACTTCTAGTGTGTTAGTGGCATCACACAGAGCTCCTATATTTTCTTCCCAGAAGCACCCATTGGACTTCTAGTGTGTTAGTGGCATCACACAGAGCTCCTATATTTTCTTCTCAGAAGCACCCACAGGGCTTCTAGTGTGTTAGTGGCATCAAACAGAGCTCCTATATTTTCTTCCCAGAAGCACCCATAGGACTTCTAGTGTGTTAGTGGCATCAAACAGAGCTCCTATATTTTCTTCCCAGAAGCACCCATAGGACTTCTAGTGTGTTAGTGGCAGCAAACAGAGCTCCTATATTTTCTTCCCAGAAGCACCCATAGGACTTCTAGTGTGTTAGTGGCAGCAAACAGAGCTCCTATATTTTCTTCCCAGAAGCACCCATAGGAATTCTAGTGTGTTAGTGGCAGCAAACAGAGCTCCTATATTTTCTTCCCAGAAGCACCCATAGGACTTCTAGTGTGTTAGTGGCAGCAAACAGAGCTCCTATATTTTTCTTCCCAGAAGCACCCATAGGACTTGTAGTGTGTTAGTGGCATCACACAGAGCTCCTATATTTTCTTCCCAGAAGCACCCATAGGACTTCTAGTGTGTTAGTGGCATCAAACAGAGCTCATATATTTTCTTCCCAGAAGCACCCATAGGACTTCTAGTGTGTTAGTGGCATCAAACAGAGCTCCTATATTTTCTTCCCAGAAGCACCCATAGGACTTCTAGTGTGTTAGTGGCATCACACAGAGCTCCTATATTTTCTTCCCAGCAGCACCCATAGGACTTCTAGTGTGTTAGTGGCATCACACAGAGCTCCTATATTTTCTTCCCAGAAGCACCCATAGGACTTCTAGTGTGTTAGTGGCATCAGACAGAGCTCCTATATTTTCTTTCCAGAAGCACCCATAGGACTTCTAGTGTGTTAGTGGCATCACACAGAGCTCCTATATTTTCTTCCCAGCAGCACCCATAGGACTTCTAGTGTGTTAGTGGCAGCAAACAGAGCTCCTATATTTTCTTCCAGAAGCACCCATAGGACTTCTAGTGTGTTAGTGGCATCACACAGAGCTCCTATATTTTCTTCCCAGAAGCACCCATAGGACTTCTAGTGTGTTAGTGGCATCACACAGAGCTCCTATATTTTCTTCCCAGAAGCACCCATAGGACTTCTAGTGTGTTAGTGGCATCAAACAGAGCTCCTATATTTTCTTCCCAGAAGCACCCATAGGACTTCTAGTGTGTTAGTGGCATCAAACAGAGCTCCTATATTTTCTTCCCAGAAGCACCCATAGGACTTCTAGTGTGTTAGTGGCATCAAACAGAGCTCCTATATTTTCTTCCCAGAAGCACCCATAGGACTTCTAGTGTGTTAGTGGCATCAAACAGAGCTCATATATTTTCTTCCCAGAAGCACCCATAGGACTTCTAGTGTGTTAGTGGCATCAAACAGAGCTCATATATTTTCTTCCCAGAAGCACCCATAGGACTTCTAGTGTGTTAGTGGCATCACACAGAGCTCCTATATTTTCTTCCCAGCAGCACCCATAGGACTTCTAGTGTGTTAGTGGCATCACACAGAGCTCCTATATTTTCTTCCCAGAAGCACCCATAGGACTTCTAGTGTGTTAGTGGCATCAGACAGAGCTCCTATATTTTCTTCCCAGAAGCACCCATAGGACTTCTAGTGTGTTAGTGGCATCACACAGAGCTCCTATATTTTCTTCCCAGCAGCACCCATAGGACTTCTAGTGTGTTAGTGGCATCAAACAGAGCTCCTATATTTTCTTCCCAGAAGCACCCATAGGACTTCTAGTGTGTTAGTGGCAACACACAGAGCTCCCATATTGTCTTCCCAGAAGCACCCATAGGACTTCTAGTGTGTTAGTGGCATCACACAGAGCTCCTATATTTTCTTCCCAGAAGCACCCATAGGACTTCTAGTGTGTTAGTGGCATCACACAGAGCTCCTATATTTTCTTCCCAGCAGCACCCATAGGACTTCTAGTGTGTTAGTGGCATCACACAGAGCTCCTATATTTTCTTCCAGAAGCACCCATAGGACTTCTAGTGTGTTAGTGGCATCAAACAGAGCTCCTATATTTTCTTCCCAGAAGCACCCATAGGACTTCTAGTGTCTTAGTGGCAGCACACAGAGCTCATATATTTTCTTCCCAGAAGCACCCATAGGACTTCTAGTATGTTAGTGGCATCACACAGAGCTCCTATATTTTCTTCCCAGAAGCACCCATAGGACTTCTAGTGTGTTAGTGGCATCAAACAGAGCTCCTATATTTTCTTCCCAGAAGCACCCATAGGACTTCTAGTGTGTTAGTGGCATCACACAGAGCTCCTATATTTTCTTCCCAGCAGCACCCATAGGACTTCTAGTGTGTTAGTCCCATCACACAGAGCTCCTATATTTTCTTCCCAGAAGCACCCATAGGACTTCTAGTGTGTTAGTGGCATCAAACAGAGCTCCTATATTTTCTTCCCAGAAGCACCCATAGGACTTCTAGTGTGTTAGTGGCATCACACAGAGCTCCTATATTTTCTTCCCAGCAGCACCCATAGGACTTCTAGTGTGTTAGTGGCATCACACAGAGCTCCTATATTTTCTTCCCAGAAGCACCCATTGGACTTCTAGTGTGTTAGTGGCATCACACAGAGCTCCTATATTTTCTTCCCAGCAGCACCCATAGGACTTCTAGTGTGTTAGTGGCATCAAACAGAGCTCCTATATTTTCTTCTCAGAAGCACCCATAGGACTTCTAGTGTGTTAGTGGCATCACACAGAGCTCCTATATTTTCTTCCCAGAAGCACCCATAGGACTTCTAGTGTGTTAGTGGCATCACACAGAGCTCCTATATTTTCTTCCCAGAAGCACCCATAGGACTTTCTAGTGTGTTAGTGGCATCACACAGAGCTCCTATATTTTCTTCCCAGCAGCACCCATAGGACTTCTAGTGTGTTAGTGGCATCACACAGAGCTCCTATATTTTCTTCTCAGAAGCACCCATAGGACTTCTAGTGTGTTAGTGGCATCACACAGAGCTCCTATATTTTCTTCCCAGAAGCACCCATAGGACTTCTAGTGTGTTAGTGGCATCACACAGAGCTCCTATATTTTCTTTCCAGAAGCACCCATAGGACTTCTAGTGTGTTAGTGGCATCACACAGAGCTCCTATATTTTCTTCCCAGCAGCACCCATAGGACTTCTAGTGTGTTAGTGGCATCACACAGAGCTCCTATATTTTCTTCCCAGAAGCACCCATAGGACTTTTAGTGTGTTAGTGGCATCACACAGAGCTCCTATATTTTCTTCTCAGAAGCACCCACAGGACTTCTAGTGTGTTAGTGGCATCAAACAGAGCTCCTATATTTTCTTCCCAGAAGCACCCATAGGACTTCTAGTGTGTTAGTGGCATCAAACAGAGCTCCTATATTTTCTTCCAGAAGCACCCATAGGACTTCTAGTGTGTTAGTGGCATCACACAGAGCTCCTATATTTTCTTCCCAGAAGCACCCATAGGACTTTTAGTGTGTTAGTGGCATCACACAGAGCTCCTATATTTTCTTCTCAGAAGCACCCACAGGACTTCTAGTGTGTTAGTGGCATCAAACAGAGCTCCTATATTTTCTTCCCAGAAGCACCCATAGGACTTCTAGTGTGTTAGTGGCATCAAACAGAGCTCCTATATTTTCTTCCAGAAGCACCCATAGGACTTCTAGTGTGTTAGTGGCATCACACAGAGCTCCTATATTTTCTTCCCAGAAGCACCCATAGGACTTCTAGTGTGTTAGTGGCATCAAACAGAGCTCCTATATTTTCTTTCCCAGAAGCACCCATAGGACTTCTAGTGTGTTAGTGGCATCAAACAGAGCTCCTATATTTTCTTCCCAGAAGCACCCATAGGACTTCTAGTGTGTTAGTGGCATCACACAGTGCTCCTATATTTTCTTCCAGAAGCACCCATAGGACTTCTAGTGTGTTAGTGGCATCACACAGAGCTCCTATATTTTCTTTCAGAAGCACCCATAGGACTTCTAGTGTGTTAGTGGCATCACACAGAGCTCCTATATTTTCTTTCCAGAAGCACCCATAGGACTTCTAGTCTGTTAGTGGCAGCAAACAGAGCTCCTATATTTTTTTTCCCAGAAGCACCCATAGGACTTCTAGTGTGTTAGTGGCATCACACAGATCTCCTATATTTTCTTCTCAGCAGCACCCACAGGACTTCTAGTGTGTTAGTGGTATCACACAGAGCTCCTATATTTTCTTCCCAGAAGCCCCCATAGGACTTCTAGTGTGTTAGTGGCATCACACAGAGCTCCTATATTTTCTTCTCAGCAGCACCCACAGGACTTCTAGTGTGTTAGTGGCATCACACAGAGCTCCTATATTTTCTTCCCAGAAGCACCCATAGGACTTCTAGTGTGTTAGTGGCTTCACACAGAGCTCCTATATTTTCTTCCCCGAAGCACCCATAGGACTTCTAGTGTGTTAGTGGCATCACACAGAGCTCCTATATTTTCTTCTCAGCAGCACCCATTTTTTATACTATATACACTACCGACTACAATGGCTGGAAGACCGCCAAGGAGAGGCAGAGCGTGCCGAGGCAAGAACACAGGGCAGGCAGGCTCTGTTTCTAGAGACAACAGTGCTGGCCGTGGACGTGGTCGTGCATCGTCATCAGCACGTGGCCATGGGACACGCTTGTCTTTGTTTTCGGCAGCTGGACATGTGGAGCCGCATCATGCTGAAGGCTTGGTAGAATGGATGACCAAGCCCTCCTCATCCTCCTCATCCTCTCTCACCCAGGCTCAGGGTACTGGCAGAGCACCTGCCAACGCATACTCAATGGCATCATCAGCCACCCCTTCCCTAGACCCACCATATATTCCTGAGGAGTCCCCCGAACTCTTTGAGCACAGTTTTGGGTACATGCTCCAGGAGGATGCCCAACGATTCGAAGGCTCGGATGATGATACCCAGCTTGAGGAAGTCAGTAGTGTGCGCGCAGAGAGAGGGGATGCTGAAGGACAGCAATCTGGCAGTACTGTTCCACCAGCTGCAGCTTACTGCCAGGTTTGCTCTAGTGGTGAAGAGGGAGGGGATGATGAGGTCACTGACTCCACGTGGGTGCCTGAAGGGAGAGGGGAGGAGGACGAGGAGGAGGAGGATGCGGCGTCACATGTCCAACGAGTCAGGATGCCCCCTGGAGGCCAGCTAGGGGCCAGCACAGCAACTGTACCACACCGCAGAGCTCCGCCTGTGCAGGGCGCTGCCTCTGCACGTTATCAGAAAAGTTCTTTGGTGTGGGCCTTTTTTGAGACGAGTGCATCAGATCGCACCACTGCTATTTGCAATATTTGTCTCAAGCGTATCTCGCGTGGCCAAAACATCAGCCGCTTGGGCACCACAAGCATGAGCAGACATATGTCGACCTGCCATGCAGCTCGTTGGCAAGCACACATAAAAGACCCACACCAAAGAACAAAGCGGACCTCTCCTTGCTCCTCATCAGCTGGGATCTCCATCCCCACTACATCTTCAGTCCTCTCTGAAAGCTGCTCTGAGAGGACTGAAGGTGTAGAATTAGGTGTGTCACAACCAAGTACTTGCAGTACACCGACGTCCGATTGTAGCAGGCAAATTTCCCTGCCCCAGCTGCTGGACCGTCGAAAGAAGTACACTCCCAGCCATCCACATGCCCAGCGGTTGAATGCTAGCTTGGCTAAATTGCTAGCACTTCAACTGCTGCCTTTTCAGTTGGTAGACTCGGCCCCCTTCCGTGAGTTTGTTCAATGTGCGGTTCCTCAGTGGCAGGTTCCCAAACGCCACTTTTTCTCACGGAAGGCGATTCCGTCTCTCTACCGGCATGTGGAAGGCAATGTCCATGCCTCGCTGGACAGGGCGGTCAGCGGTAAGGTGCATATTACCGCTGTCTCATGGTCCAGCAGGCATGGACAGGGACGTTATCTTTCTTTCACGGCCCATTGGGTCACTCTATTGGCAGCTGGGAGGGATGCAGGACAAGGTGCAGTAGTGTTGGAGGTTGTTCCGCCACCACGCCTCCAAAATGCTACTACTGCTACTGTTTGTGACACACCTCTCTCCTCCACCCCCTCCTCTTCTTCTTCCTCCAGTGCTCTGTCCTCGGAACCAGCGGTGCTCCGTAGGCGTACAAGGGGCTACGCAAGTACGCAGGCAAAAAGATGCCATGCCGTGCTTGCGCTGGTGTGTTTGGGGGACAGGAGCCACACTGGGCCAGAGGTTCTGGCAGCTCTGCAGGGGCAGGCCGAGAGGTGGTTGACGCCACGCCAGCTTAAGCCAGGAATGGTCGTTTCTGACAATGGCACCAACCTCCTCTCCGCCCTGCGACAGGGGCAGCTCACCCATGTGCCCTGTATGGCTCACGTCCTCAACCTGGTGGTGCAGCGGTTCTTGGGCAGGTTCCCAGGCTTACAGGATGTCCTGAGGCAGGCCAGGAAAGTCTGTGTGCATTTCCGCCGATCTTATAATGCCAGTGCTCGGCTGACTGAGCTGCAAAAGGAGCTGAACCTGCCCAAGAACCGCCTAATATGTGACATGCCCACCAGGTGGAACTCAACGTTGGCCATGCTGCAGCGACTGCACACGCAGCAGAGGGCCATCAATGAGTACCTTTGCGACTACGGCACCAGGACAGGGTCAGGGGAGCTTGGTTTTTTTTTTCCCCACGTCAGTGGAGCATGATCAGGGATGCATGCACTGTCCTCTCACCATTTGAGGAGGCCACGAGGATGGTGAGCAGTGACAGTGCATGCATCAGTGACACTGTACCTCTTGTCCACCTGTTGGAGCATACGCTGCGTGGGATAATGGACAGGGCACTTGAGGCAGAACAGAGGCAGGAAGAGGAGGACTTCCTTGCCTCTCAAGGCCCCCTTTATCCGGACAGTGTTCCTTCTGTCCCACCCATCACACAGGAAGAGGATGAGGAGGAGGAGGAGGAGGAGGAGGATTGTGTGAGCATGGAGGTGGAGCCTGGCACTCAGCATCAGCAGCAGCAGTCTTTTAGGGATGATGTACAGTCCCAACAAACCAGTGGACTTGTACGTGGCTGGGAGGAGGTGGCTGGCGATCATGTCATCCTCAGTGACCCAGAAGACTCCGGACCGAATGCCTCAGCTAACCTACGCTGCATGGCCTCCCTGATCCTGCAAAGCCTGCGGAAGGATCCTCGTGTTCTTCGGATCAAGGAGAGGGACCATTACTGGCTGGCCACTCTCCTTGATCCACGGTACAAGGGTAAGGTTGCGGACCTTATCTTGCCGTCGCAGAGGGAGCAGAGGATGAGACATCTCAGGGAGGCCTTGCAGAAAGGTCTGTGCAACGCGTTCCCAGAAACTGGGAGGTTACAAACTCCTGGTCCTGGCGACGAGTTGCTGAGGCTTCGGTCAGTAGCAGAAGGAGCGGTGGGGAAGGTGGACGTCTGACCGATGCGTTCAGACAATTTTTTAGTCCGCAGCCCCAAGGTATGATCGGTTCCAGCAACCATCGCCAGCGTCTGATATACATGGTGCAGGAATACCTTGGGGCAAGGTCAGACTTGGACACCTTTCCCACCGAAAATCCTCTGGCTTACTGGGTCCTGAGGATGGATCACTGGCCAGAGCTTGCACAGTATGCAATTGAGCTACTGGCCTGTCCTGCCTCCAGCGTTCTTTCCGAACGCACATTCAGTGCTGCTGGAGGATTTGTCACCGATCATAGGGTGCGCCTGTCCACCGACTCGGTTGATCGACTGACCTTCATCAAAAGAATCAGTCTTGGATCACCACCAGCTACCAGGCACCTGAAGCGGATATAACGGAATAATTTTATAATGTCACATCCCTTCAAGACTGCCTATGCTGATGCTGAGTGACTGTCCTGTTATGTTCACTGACTATCCTCTTCCTCCTCCTCAATGATCCATGCCACCACACCAGTGCCTAAGGCACAATTTTTCAGCCCCTGTATAACAGGGGCGTGTACTTACAATTTTTTTAAAAAAAATGCTTCGCAACAGGTGTGTGACTGCTGTGCTCCAAGTACAGTATCTGTGAGGGGTTGCAGTGTTGTGGCACCAGCACCAGTGCCTAAGGCACAATTTTTCAGCCCCTGTTGGGGCGTGTACCAGCACCAGTGCCTTACAATTTTTAAAAATGCTTTGCAACAGTGTCTCATTGCTGTGCTCAGAGTACAGTATCTGTGAGGGGTTGCAGTGTTGTGGCACCAGCACCAGTGCCTAAGGCACAATTTTTCAGCCCCTGTTTAACATGGGCGTGTAATTACAATTTTTAAAAAAGATGCTTCGCAACAGGTGTGACTGCTGTGCTCCAAGTACAGTATCTGTGAGGGGTTGCAGTGTTGTGGCACCAGCACCAGTGCCTAAGGCACAATTTTTCAGCCCCTGTTGGGGCGTGTAATTACATTTTTTTTTTAGGCAATGCTTTGCAACAGGTCTCATTGCTGTGCTAAGAGTACAGTATCTGTGAGGGGTTGCAGTGTTGTGGCACCAGCACCAATGCCTAAGGCACAATTTTTCAGCCCCTGTTTAACAGGGGGGCGTGTAATTACAAATCTTGATCTAATAGTTCACAGCAGGGCCCATTCCTGCGCCCACCAAGAGTAACTATGAGGGCCTACAGTCTTGTGGCAACACCGTCACCACCACCACCGCCAAAGGCCCAATTTTTCTGCCCTGTTCAACAGGGTGCATGCAATTACAAATCTTGATCTAATAACTCACAGCAGGGCCCATTCCTGCGCCCACCAAGAGTAACTGTGAGGGCTTACAGTCTTGTGGCAACACCGTCCACCACCACACCACCACCACCACCACCAAAGGCCCAATTTTTCTGCCCTGTTCAACAGGTGCATGCAATTACAAATCTTGATCTAATAACTCACAGCAGGGCCCATTCCTGCGCCCACCAAGAGTAACTGTGAGGGCTTACAGTCTTGTGGCAACACCGTCCACCACCACCACCACCACCACCACCACCAAAGGCCCAATTTTTCTGCCCTGTTCAACAGGTGCATGCAAGTACAAATCTTGATCTATTAACTCACAGCAGGGCCCATTCCTGTGCCCACCAGTCTTGTGGCTACACCAACATCTAATAGGGCAAATTTCTGCAGAGTATATACGGCAGGCCCCTACTTTCAAACATCCAACTTACAAACGACTCCTACTTGCAAACGGAAGAGAAAACAGGAAGTGAGAGGAAATCTACCCCTAGGAAGGGAAATTCTATCTGTTAGATTTAATTTGGGAAAAAGGTATCTCTCTCTACTGATGCTTTATCACCAATCCTTGTTTCAATTAAAACCCCACTTTTCCAAAAACATTTGTCATTGGGACGGAAAGTGAGGTGACATGTTCTGAACAGATGTGCAAAGACAGCAAATGTTACAGGGGTGATAACCCCTCCCTATGTTCTCCAAAAAGCTTAAAAATAGATTTTTTTGGGATGGAGCTACACTTCATAATGTACCTGTTCAGATTCTACTTAAGAACAAACCTACAGTCCGTGTCTTGTTTGCACCACCTCTCATCCCTAGTATATTAGTAGATTTAGGCATCTCAGACTGATTTATGCCTTAATGTGTGACGTCATGTGTCTTTTTTAATGTGAGCATGGAAAAATATGCTAGGTCACGTAGTACCACCTGTCCTTGTACTAATATTTGCCATTCAGCTGATTAATGTTAATATAGGCTAAGAGGCGCAAAAATAGACTAGGGTGTTGCAAAAATGTATGAGCAAGGATATCTTAAAGAATCTTTTGTGATCTGCAGGTTGCGTATAAGACATATGCAGAGGAAGAACAGTGAAACGCTACCCCCAAAGGAGCCTCTATATTTAACTATTTCCTTCTAGAAAGTGCAAAGGCTACCAGTTACACAACCAACAGTCCATTTACCCCGGCTCCACTAAACAGTCTAGGGGATGTCTTTTTTCGATTTTTGGGTTGCAGAACTATCAGGAGAAGGAAAAGGGGCATGGGATACTCCAAAATGCAATTAGCAGAGGACACTATTCTCTTGGTAAAGGTAGCACAGTCTAGCTCTCACAGCTGGGAACCATGAGGTAGTTTACAGAACATTCTATTCTCCCTTACCGGAGGACAATGAAATAACTCCAATATAGTTCTCATAGCTGGGGACCTTGAGGCAGATCTCTCTAAATATGCTGTTTTAGGGAGTGAGTAAAGGTCTCTACTCACAAGTCCTAGAGTACATTCTCAAACACAATCCCTTGATAGAGATGTCCAGCATTCAGTCCAAAGGTGCTTCTGGGGCAAGCAGTCCCCTGAAGCTCACATATCTATCCCAAGACATTCTCCTCAAGACTTCAGGCTATTTACCACCTCCCAGAACACCTTCTAGGCACACCTCCCCAGTGATTGGTTAGGAAGCTTCTCTCAGAGGTAGGGTGAAACAATCAAACTAGCTTGTGAAACCATGAATGCAATCAATGCAAATTATAACTGCTTCTTTAAATACATAGCAAATCAATAACAAAATGTGCCCAGCATCCTGTACTCAGAGGGCGCTACAACAGCAACTGGAGTCTAATCATGTTCTTTCTTTATTGCTACATGCAAAGAAATAAGTTTCAGTCAAAACTCAATTTGCATTCTCTTTAGTAAGGATGGGCCCGGTGCTCGATGCGAACCCACGTTCGCATCGAGCACCGGGCGTTCGCTCGCTCTGCGAGCCCAGAACTATTTTGGCCGCTCGCATCACGTTCGTGTGATGCGAGCGGCCCCGCAATGCATTGCGGCCGGCGCGGCCGACGCAGTGCATTGCTGGCTGATGATTGGCCAAGCATGCACTGTGACCCCGCATGCTTGGCCAATCACAGCCCCGGAAAATCGAAGAGCCATAATTGGCTACAGGCAGGACGCCTGTAGCCAATTACAGCTCAGGGGCTGTAGTACACGCCCCCCCCCCTATAAAACGCCGCCACGCCGTCTGCGCCGGTCACATGCTGTTCCGGCGCAGATTGAGCAGGCAGATTCTGTGACACTCTGCTGCATTGAGATAGTTAGATAGATTCACTTACAGAGATTGAGTTAGATAGATTCAGTTACAAAGATTGATTGACAAAGAGGGGCTTGTAGTGTGCTCGTGGCAGGCAGGCAGAGCTCCTATATTTTGTTACCAGAGGCACCTATAGGACTTGTAGTGTGTTCGTGCCAGGCAGGCAGAGCTCCTATATTTTGTTACCAGAAGCACCTATAGGACTTGTAGTGTGTTAGTGGCAGGCAGGCAGAGCTCCTATATTTTGTTACCAGAAGCACCTATAGGACTTGTAGTGTGTTCGTGGCAGGCAGGCAGAGCTCCTATATTTTGTTACCAGAAGCACCTATAGGACTTGTAGTGTGTTAGTGGCAGGCAGGCAGAGCTCCTATATTTTGTTACCAGAAGCACCTATAGGACTTGTAGTGTGTTCGTGGCAGGCAGGCAGAGCTCCTATATTTTGTTACCAGAAGCACCTATAGGACTTGTAGTGTGTTAGTGGCAGGCAGGCAGAGCTCCTATATTTTGTTACCAGAAGCACCTATAGGACTTGTAGTGTGTTAGTGGCAGGCAGGCAGAGCTCCTATATTTTGTTACCAGAAGCACCTATAGGACTTGTAGTGTGTTAGTGGCAGGCAGGCAGAGCTCCTATATTTTGTTACCAGAAGCACCTATAGGACTTGTAGTGTGTTCGTGGCAGGCAGGCAGAGCTCCTATATTTTGTTCCCAGAAGCACCTATAGGACTTGAAGTGTGTTAGTCCCATTACACACACAGAGCTATATTTTCTTCCCAGAAGCACCTATAGGACTTGAAGTGTGTTAGTCCCATTACACACACAGAGCTATATTTTCTTCCCAGAAGCACCTATAGGACTTGAAGTGTGTTAGTCCCATTACACACACAGAGCTATATTTTGTTCCCAGAAGCACCTATAGGACTTGAAGTGTGTTAGTCCCATTACACACACAGAGCTATATTTTCTTCCCAGAAGCACCTATAGGACTTGAAGTGTGTTAGTCCCATTACACACACAGAGCTATATTTTGTTCCCAGAAGCACCTATAGGACTTGAAGTGTGTTAGTCCCATTACACACACAGAGCTATATTTTGTTCCCAGAAGCACCTATAGGACTTGAAGTGTGTTAGTCCCATTACACACACAGAGCTATATTTTGTTCCCAGAAGCACCTATAGGACTTGAAGTGTGTTAGTCCCATTACACACAAAGAGCTATATTTTGTTCCCAGAAGCACCTATAGGACTTGAAGTGTGTTAGTCCCATTACACACAAAGAGCTATACTTTGTTCCCAGAAGCACCTATAGGACTTGAAGTGTGTTAGTCCCATTACACACACAGAGCTATATTTTGTTCCCAGAAGCACCTATAGGACTTGAAGTGTGTTAGTCCCATTACACACAAAGAGCTATACTTTGTTCCCAGAAGCACCTATAGGACTTGAAGTGTGTTAGTCCCATTACACACACAGAGCTATATTTTGTTCCCAGAAGCACCTATAGGACTTGAAGTGTGTTAGTCCCATTACACACAAAGAGCTATATTTTGTTCCCAGAAGCACCTATAGGACTTGAAGTGTGTTAGTCCCATTACACACACAGAGCTATATTTTGTTCCCAGAAGCACCTATAGGACTTGAAGTGTGTTAGTCCCATTACACACAAAGAGCTATATTTTGTTCCCAGAAGCACCTATAGGACTTGAAGTGTGTTAGTCCCATTACACACACAGAGCTATATTTTGTTCCCAGAAGCACCTATAGGACTTGAAGTGTGTTAGTCCCATTACACACACAGAGCTATATTTTGTTCCCAGAAGCACCTATAGGACTTGAAGTGTGTTAGTCCCATTACACACACAGAGCTATATTTTGTTCCCAGAAGCACCTATAGGACTTGAAGTGTGTTAGTCCCATTACACACAAAGAGCTATATTTTGTTCCCAGAAGCACCTATAGGACTTGAAGTGTGTTAGTCCCATTACACACACAGAGCTATATTTTGTTCCCAGAAGCACCTATAGGACTTGAAGTGTGTTAGTCCCATTACACACAAAGAGCTATATTTTGTTCCCAGAAGCACCTATAGGACTTGAAGTGTGTTAGTCCCATTACACACACAGAGCTATATTTTGTTCCCAGAAGCACCTATAGGACTTGAAGTGTGTTAGTCCCATTACACACACAGAGCTATATTTTGTTCCCAGAAGCACCTATAGGACTTGAAGTGTGTTAGTCCCATTACACACACAGAGCTATATTTTGTTCCCAGAAGCACCTATAGGACTTGAAGTGTGTTAGTCCCATTACACACAAAGAGCTATACTTTGTTCCCAGAAGCACCTATAGGACTTGAAGTGTGTTAGTCCCATTACACACACAGAGCTATATTTTGTTCCCAGAAGCACCTATAGGACTTGAAGTGTGTTAGTCCCATTACACACAAAGAGCTATATTTTGTTCCCAGAAGCACCTATAGGACTTGAAGTGTGTTAGTCCCATTACACACACAGAGCTATATTTTGTTCCCAGAAGCACCTATAGGACTTGAAGTGTGTTAGTCCCATTACACACACAGAGCTATATTTTGTTCCCAGAAGCACCTATAGGACTTGAAGTGTGTTAGTCCCATCACACAGAGCTCCTCTATTTTCTTTGCATAAGCACCCACAGGACTTCTAGTGTGTTAGTGGCACCACACAGAGCTCCTCTATTTTCTTTGCAGAAGCACCCACAGGACTTCTAGTGTGTTAGTGGCATCACACAGAGCTCCTCTATTTTCTTTGCAGAGGCACCCATAGGACTTCTAGTGTGTTAGTGGCATCACACAGAGCTCCTATATATTCTTCTCAGCAGCACCCACAGGACTTCTAGTGTGTTAGTGGCATCACACAGAGCTCCTCTATTTTCTTTGCAGAAGCACCCATAGGACTTCTAGTGTGTTAGTGGCATCACACAGAGCTCCTATATATTCTTTGCATAAGCACCCACAGGACTTCTAGTGTGTTAGTGGCACCACACAGAGCTCCTCTATTTTCTTTGCAGAAGCACCCACAGGACTTCTAGTGTGTTAGTGGCATCACACAGAGCTCCTCTATTTTCTTTGCAGAAGCACCCATAGGACTTCTAGTGTGTTAGTGGCATCACACAGAGCTCCTATATATTCTTTGCATAAGCACCCACAGGACTTCTAGTGTGTTAGTGGCACCACACAGAGCTCCTCTATTTTCTTTGCAGAAGCACCCACAGGACTTCTAGTGTGTTAGTGGCACCACACAGAGCTCCTCTATTTTCTTTGCAGAAGCACCCACAGGACTTCTAGTGTGTTAGTGGCATCACACAGAGCTCCTCTATTTTCTTTGCAGAGGCACCCATAGGACTTCTAGTGTGTTAGTGGCATCACACAGAGCTCCTATATATTCTTCTCAGCAGCACCCACAGGACTTCTAGTGTGTTAGTGGCATCACACAGAGCTCCTCTATTTTCTTTGCAGAAGCACCCATAGGACTTCTAGTGTGTTAGTGGCATCACACAGAGCTCCTATATATTCTTTGCATAAGCACCCACAGGACTTCTAGTGTGTTAGTGGCACCACACAGAGCTCCTCTATTTTCTTTGCAGAAGCACCCACAGGACTTCTAGTGTGTTAGTGGCATCACACAGAGCTCCTCTATTTTCTTTGCAGAAGCACCCATAGGACTTCTAGTGTGTTAGTGGCATCACACAGAGCTCCTATATATTCTTTGCATAAGCACCCACAGGACTTCTAGTGTGTTAGTGGCACCACACAGAGCTCCTCTATTTTCTTTGCAGAAGCACCCACAGGACTTCTAGTGTGTTAGTGGCATCACACAGAGCTCCTCTATTTTCTTTGCAGAAGCACCCATAGGACTTCTAGTGTGTTAGTGGCATCACACAGAGCTCCTCTATTTTCTTTGCATAAGCACCCACAGGACTTCTAGTGTGTTAGTGGCATCACACAGAGCTCCTCTATTTTCTTTGCAGAAGCACCCATAGGACTTCTAGTGTGTTAGTGGCATCACACAGAGCTCCTATATTTTCTTCTCAGCAGCACCCACAGGACTACCGACTACAATGGCTGGAAGACCGCCAAGGGGAGGCAGAGCGTGCAGAGCCAAGAACACAGGGCAGGCAGGCTCTGTTTCTAGTGGACGTGGCCGTGGACGTGGACGTGGTCGTGCATCGTCATCAGCACGTGGCCATGGGACACGCGCGTCTTTGTTTTCGGCAGCTGGACATGTGGAGCCGCATCATGCTGAAGGCTTGGTAGAATGGATGACCAAGCCCTCCTCATCCTCCTCATCCTCTCTCACCCAGGCTCAGGGTACTGACAGAGCATCATCAGCCACCCCTTCCCTAGACCCACCATGTCCTCCTGAGGAGTCCCCCGAACTCTTTGAGCACAGTGTTGGGTACATGCTCCAGGAGGATGCCCAACGATTCGAAGGCTCGGATGACGATACCCAGCTTGAGGAATCTGGCAGTACAGTTCCACCAGCTGCAGCTTACTGCCAGGTTTGCTCTAGTGGTGAAGAGGGAGGGGATGATGAGGTCACTGACTCCACGTGGGTGCCTCAAGGGAGAGAGGATGAGGAGGAGGACGAGGAGGAGGAGGATGCGGCGTCACATGTCCAACGAGGCAGGATGCCCCCTGGAGGCCAGGTAGAGGCCAGCACAGCAACTGTACAACACCGCAGAGCTCCGCCTGTGCAGGGCGCTGCCTCTGCACGTTATCAGAAAAGTTCTTTGGTGTGGGCCTTTTTTGAGACGAGTGCAGCAGATCGCACCACTGCTATTTGCAATATTTGTCTCAAGCGTATCTCGCGTGGCCAAAACATCAGCCGCTTGGGCACCACAAGCATGACCAGACATATGGCGACCTGCCATGCAGCTCGTTGGCAGGCACACATAAAAGACCCACACCAAAGAACTAAGCGGACCTCTCCTTGCTCCTCCTCAGCTGGGATCTCCATCCCCACTACACCTTCAGTCCTCTCTGAAAGCTGCTCTGAGAGGACTGAAGGTGTAGAATTCGGTGTGTCACAACCAAGTACTTGCAGTACACCGACGTCCGAATGCAGCAGGCAAATTTCCCTGCCCCAGCTGCTGGACCGTAGAAAGAAGTACACTCCCAGCCATCCACATGCCCAGCGGTTGAATGCTAGCCTTGCTAAATTGCTAGCACTTCAACTGCTGCCTTTTCAGTTGGTAGACTCGGCCCCCTTCCGTGAGTTTGTTCAATGTGCGGTTCCTCAGTGGCAGGTTCCCAAACGCCACTTTTTCTCGCGGAAGGCGATTCCGTCTCTCTACCGGCATGTGGAGGGCAATGTCCATGCCTCGCTGGACAGGGCGGTCAGCGGTAAGGTGCATATTACCGCTGACTCATGGTCCAGCAGGCATGGACAGGGACGGTACCTTTCTTTCACGGCCCATTGGGTCACTCTATTGGCAGCTGGGAGGGATGCAGGACAAGGTGCAGTAGTGTTGGAGGTTGTTCCGCCACCACGCCTCCAAAACGCGACTACTGCTACTGGTTGTGACACACCTCTCTCCTCCACCCCCTCCTCTTCTTCTTCCTCCAGTGCTCTGTCCTTGGAACCAGCGGTGCTCCGTAGGCGTACAAGGGGCTACGCAAGTACGCAGGCAAAAAGATGCCATGCCGTGCTTGCGCTGGTGTGTTTGGGGGACAGGAGCCACACTGGGCCAGAGGTTCTGGCAGCTCTGCAGGGGCAGGCCGAGAGGTGGTTGACGCCACGTCAGCTTAAGCCAGGAATGGTCGTTTCTGACAATGGCACCAACCTCCTCTCCGCCCTGCGACAGGGGCAGCTCACCCATGTGCCCTGCATGGCTCACGTCCTCAACCTGGTGGTGCAGCGGTTCTTGGGCAGGTTCCCAGGCTTACAGGATGTCCTGAGGCAGGCCAGGAAAGTCTGTGTGCATTTCCGCCGATCTTATAATGCCAGTGCTCGGCTGACTGAGCTGCAAAAGGAGCTGAACCTGCCCAAGAACCGCCTAATATCTGACATGCCCACCAGGTGGAACTCAACGTTGGCCATGCTGCAGCGACTGCACACGCAGCAGAGGGCCATCAATGAGTACCTTTGCGACTACGGCACCAGGACAGGGTCAGGGGAGCTTGGTTTTTTTTCCCCACGTCAGTGGAGCATGATCAGGGATGCATGCACTGTCCTCTCACCATTTGAGGAGGCCACGAGGATGGTGAGCAGTGACAGTGCATGCATCAGTGACACTGTCCCTCTTGTCCACCTGTTGGAGCATACGCTGCGTGGGATCATGGACAGGGCACTTGAGGCAGAACAGAGGCAGGAAGAGGAGGACTTCCTTGCCTCTCAAGGCCCCCTTTATCCGGACAGTGTTCCTTCTGTCCCACCCATCACACAGGAAGAGGATGAGGAGGAGGAGGAGGAGGAGGAGGAGGAGGATTGTGTGAGCATGGAGGTGGAGCCTGGCACTCAGCATCAGCAGCAGCAGTCTTTTAGGGATGATGTACAGTCCCAACAAGCCAGTGGACTTGTACGTGGCTGGGAGGAGGTGGCTGGCGATCATGTCATCCTCAGTGACCCAGAAGACTCCGGACCGAATGCCTCAGCTAACCTACGCTGCATGGCCTCCCTGATCCTGCAAAGCCTGCGGAAGGATCCTCGTGTTCTTCGGATCAAGGAGAGGGACCATTACTGGCTGGCCACTCTCCTTGATCCGCGGTACAAGGGTAAGGTTGCGGACCTTATCTTGCCGTCGCAGAGGGAGCAGAGGATGAGACATCTCAGGGAGGCCTTGCAGAAAGGTCTGTGCAACGCGTTCCCAGAAACTGGGAGGCTACAAACTCCTGGTCCTGGGCGACGAGTTGCTGAGGCTTCGGTCAGTGGCAGAAGGAGCGGTGGGGAAGGTGGACGTCTGACCGATGCGTTCAGACAATTTTTTAGTCCGCAGCCCCAAGGTATGATCGGTTCCAGCAACCATCGCCAGCGTCTGATATACATGGTGCAGGAATACCTTGGGGCAAGGTCAGACTTGGACACCTTTCCCACCGAAAATCCTCTGGCTTACTGGGTCCTGAGGATGGATCACTGGCCAGAGCTTGCACAGTATGCAATTGAGCTACTGGCCTGTCCTGCCTCCAGCGTTCTTTCCGAACGCACATTCAGTGCTGCTGGAGGATTTGTGACTGATCATAGGGTGCGCCTGTCCACCGCCTCGGTTGATCGACTGACCTTCATCAAAATGAATCAGTCTTGGATCACCACCAGCTACCAGGCACCTGAGGCGGATATAACCGAATAATTTTTAATGTCACATCCCTTCAAGACTGCCTATGCTGATGCTGAGTGACTGTCCTCTTATGTTCACTGACTATCCTCTTCCTCCTCCTCAATGATCCATGCCACCACACCAGTGCCTAAGGCACAATTTTTCAGCCCCTGTTTAACAGGGGCGTGTACTTACAATTTTTAAAAAAAATGCTTCGCAACACGTGTGACTGCTGTGCTCCAAGTACAGTCTCTGTGAGGGCCGTGTTGCAGTGTTGTGGCACCAGCACCAGTGCCTAAGGCACAATTTTTCAGCCCCTGTTTAACAGGGGCGTGTACTTACAATTTTTTTAAAAAATGCTTCGCAACACGTGTGACTGCTGTGCTCCAAGTACAGTCTCTGTGAGGGCCGTGTTGCAGTGTTGTGGCACCAGTGCCTAAGGCACAATTTTTCAGCCCCTGTTTAACAGGGGCGTGTACTTACAATTTTTTAAAAAAATGCTTCGCAACACGTGTGACTGCTGTGCTCCAAGTACAGTCTCTGTGAGGGCCGTGTTGCAGTGTTGTGGCACCAGTGCCTAAGGCACAATTTTTCAGCCCCTGTTTAACAGGGGCGTGTACTTACAATTTTTTAAAAAAATGCTTCGCAACACGTGTGACTGCTGTGCTCCAAGTACAGTATCTGTGAGGGCCGGGTTGCAGTGTTGTGGCACCAGCACCAGTGCCTAAGGCACAATTTTTCAGCCCCTGTTTAACAGGGGCGGGTAATTACAAATCTTGATCTAATAGTTCACAGCAGGGCCCATTCCTGCGCCCACCAAGAGTAACTATGAGGGCCTGCAGTCTTGTGGCAACACCGTCCACCACCACCGCCAAAGGCCCAATTTTTCTGCCCTGTTCATCAGGTGCTTGCAATTACAAATCTTGATCTAATAACTCACAGCAGGGCCCATTCCTGCGCCCACCAAGAGTAACTATGAGGGCCTACAGTCTTGTGGCAACACCGTCCACCACCACCGCCAAAGGCCCAATTTTTCTGCCCTGTTCAACAGGTGCATGCAATTACAAATCTTGATCTATTAACTCACAGCAGGGCCCATTCCTGTGCCCACCAGTCTTGTGGCTACACCAACATCTAATAGGGCAAATTTCTGCAGAGTATATACGCCAGGCCCCTACTTTCAAACATCCAACTTACAAACGACTCCTACTTGAAAATGGAAAGAGAAAACAGGAAGTGAGAGGAAATCTACCCCTAGGAAGGGAAATTCTATCCTGTTAGATTTAATTTGGGAAAAAGGTATCTCCTCTCTACTGATACTTTATCACCAATCCTTGTTTCAATTAAAACCCCACTTTTTCCAAAAACATTTGTCATTGGGACGGAAAGTGAGGTGACATGTTCTGAACAGATGTGCAAAGACAGCAAATGTTACAGGGGTGATAACCCCTCCCTATGTTCTCCAAAAAGCTTAAAAATAGATTTTTTTGGGATGGAGCTACACTTCATAATGTACCTGTTCAGATTCTACTTAAGATCAAACCTAAAGCCGCAAGTGGTTTTAAATGGCTTCTTTTTTTCCTTTACAAATGTCATTTTGTGCAAGGACAGTTCTAAACACGGGAAACACATGCCACTTCACAGGCATACTTTGGACACCCCCCAGGTACCATATTTAAAGGAAAATGTCACTTTTTTTTTTTCACTTTATGCATCATTAAAATGACTGCTCCCGAAAAAACGTTAGTTTTTTAAAAGTTCTTTTTGCATTGATATATGTCCCCTGGGGCAGGACCCGGGTCCCCAAACCTGTTTTTTATGACATTAACATGCATATTGGCCGTTGTAATTAGCACTTTTGATTTCGAACGTTCGCGTCCATTATAACGTATAGGGTTCGAAAATTCGCGCGAACTTTCGGTCCGTTCGAAGGTTCTGGTTCGAACCGAACCCGGGGGTGTTCGGCTCATCCCTACTCTTTAGTATAAAGTGCCATTAAGCAGGATACACAGGGGTGTGCCTAGAGCATTTGGCACCCGGGGCAACTCCTTTATCTGGCACCCCCCACTTTATGTAAAAACACCCCACTGTGTCCCCTGCATACCTCTGCATCCCCAATATCTCTTTGTCACTACTTTGTACCCCCTCTCCACAACTGGACCCATTTACATTACACAGCACCCTGCACCTCAGGACCCCTTTACATTACACAGCACCCTGCACCTCCTGGACCCCTTTACATTACACAGCACCCTGCACCTCCTGGCCCCTTTACATTACACAGCACCCTGCACCTCCTGGACCCCTTTACATTACACAGCACCCTGCACCTCCTGGACCCCTTTACATTACAAAACCCTTTGCACCTCCTGGATTCCTTTACATTACACAGCACCCTGCACCTCAGGACCCCTTTACATAACACAGCACCCTGCACCGCAGGACCCCTTTACATTACACAGCACCCTGCGCCTCTGGACCCCTTTACATTGCACAGCACCCTGCACCTCCTGGACCCCTTTACATTACACAGCACCCTGCACCTCCTGGACCCCTTTACATTACACAGCACCCTGCACCTCCTGGACCCCTTTACATTACAAAACCCTTTGCACCTCCTGGATTCCTTTACATTACACAGCACCCTGCACCTCAGGACTCCTTTACATTACACAACCCCCTGAACCTATGGACCCCTTTACATTACACAACCCCCTGCACCTCAGGACCCTTTACATTACACAGCACCCTGCACCTCAGGACCCCTTTACATTACACAGCACCCTGCACCTCAGGACCCTTTACATTACACAGCAGCCTGCACCTCAGGACCCCTTTACATTACACAACCCCCTGCACCTCAGGACCCCTTTACATTACACAGCACCCTGAAGCCTTTGAGTTCACACTGGTGTCCTGGAGTTTGTCGCAGTACTGGGGTATACACAGTTTTTCTGCATTTTATCCCCATTTTTAGCTGCAGTCCCACAGATTCCAGTGCGGATTCCTGCATTGCATGTTGCTTGTCGGCTGTTCACACTGCCCTTTGCAAACTGCTACGGGTGTCAATGTAAAATGAATGACACCCCCAGATCGGTTTGCAGATCACAGTGAGAACTGTGAAATGGTGCAGAAATTGGATTGGATGGGTGTAAACACCCATCCAATCCGATTCCAGGGCAGACCAAAAAAAGGGTCCTGCACCATGTTGGTACAAATGCTATTTCAGCCATTTGTATGGCTGAATTCGCATTGCACACACATATCATGTGATTTGCACAGCAATGCGGTGCGAATCACATGCAATGTCTATGATCACACTAGTGAAAACCCTGGCTAAAGGAACATGATGGGAACATGATGGGAAAATGATGGGGCCAACTGTTAACATAGAGTTAATGAAAGACTCTGGAGGACAACAGAGGAAAGAGGGGGAGTGAAAGAGATTTGAGAGAGAGAGAGGGCAGAGTCTGGACACAGTGACAGTGCTGATAACTCACTTGGATGTCTCCAGGGAGCTCACACTAGTTCTGTCGGCGGCTACTTGTTTAAATGTTCCCGCCCCCACATTCATTTCAGACGCAGCACACAGGCTGCACGGAGCATGGACTGGACAGACAAACAGAGGGGAGGGAGGGGGCAGAGCCAATGCAGCCTCTTCCATCCCTGTGGGGGGGGGGGGGGGGGTTGTACTCGCTGGGCTGAATTTAATAGAGAGTGAGACACACAGCATTCAGTCGGCCTGAAGTTTCCCTGCTCAGCATGCCACATCGCGGCTGCACTACCAGCCCATTCCGCTCTCACTGTTTCATACAGGGGAGGATGGGGGAGCCGCCTGACTGACACCCCCCTAATGGGCGGCACCCGGGGCGGACCGCACCCCCCGCCCCATAGTTAGTATGCCTCTGAGGATACATCAGGCTAATAAAATTAAAGTTTATCTTGAGAGAAGAAAAAATCCTCCCTGCAAGGGTTATATGCTAGGGGACCAGGAACTGCAGTTTCCTTTACATCCCCTCATAGCACTCTCCTCTATTCACCAATGCTCTGGCAGTGGACTGTCCCTCGGCATCCTCACTTCCAGTGCAGGGATATAGACTCTGCTTTGGTATTGAATATTTCAGAGGTGACCACTGCAGCATAAGGGAGAAGAGGCTGCAGTGACCAGTCTTACACAACGGAGGGAGTCTGCAGGAACTGAAGATTGGGTAAATAAAATTGCTTTTTGTGGCCCGTTAGAACTAAATGAGCACTTCACCCTTGCAGGGCATCCCCACTGCAGGAGAACATATTTCCTTTCCAGGGGGTTCAGCTTTAACACTCCCTGTATCTTATATGAGGGAATATATTCAATTGCACCACTTTAAAAGGGTCCAGTCGGACATTTTTTGGATGTTCTTCTTCTAAATAGCACTTGCACCTCCTCACATTTAAGCTCACCCACATTATGATAGGTTCTTGATCTAGGCCTTTAAATGTTTAGAAGCTTAACTACAGCCAGCAATTCTAGCAATCATTTCAGCAACAAGAACAGTTTTCGACCATCTGAATCCACTCGTTTTTTTCCCAAAGGGGCTTTCTTCTGCATTATCACTAACAGACAGGTAACCAAACAGTGTACGTATACAGTTTATTTTATGTTGCAGGGTTGTAGATTGTTCAAAATCTCAATGCGTTTGGGGGAGCTTTTTCTCAGCCTCATGCATCAGAACTTTAAAAAGACACATTGAAACAATGTGTGTTGATTCAGTAGTAAAAGTATTGAGAATTAAGAGAGGTTTTCATAGTTAGTAAGGTTGAATAAAGACATCAGTCCATCCAGTTCAACCTGAGTGAGTGTCTACAATTGTCCCTATCCCTGTACATTGTACACTCACATCGGTCCCTACCCTCAAGGAGCCCACAATCCAAGGTCCCCATTCATATACTAGGGCCAATTTTTGGACAGAAGCCAATTAACCTACCTGCATGTCTTTGGATTGTGGGAGGAAACCAGAGTACCCGGAGGAAACCCACACAGGCACAGGGAGTACATGCAAACTCCAGGCAGGTAGTGTCGTGGTTGGGATTTGAACCAGTGACCCTTCTTACTGCTAGGTGAGAGTGCTAACCACTACACCACAGTGCCACCTGTGGTAGGTTTGGGCAGGAAAGCCACCATGCTGCCGATCTCTTATGCTGTGTACACACGGGCGGACTTTTTGACAACAAATATGCAAATTAGCTGTTTTAAGGCAACATCCGACGTGTGTACACTCCATCGGACAAACTGTTTCGGTTTTCATCTGACTTTTGTTGGCTGTGCAAATGGACAAACTTTCTGGCAACAAAAGTCGGATGGAGCAAAGCCCGATTGTATGTACACAAAAGCATCAGACTTTTGTACAAAGTACAAACACGCATGCTCAGAACAAATGCAAAAGATCAGACAACAATACAGAAGTTGACCAAAGGGTGGTGCCGAAGTAATTGAACGTCCTCTTTTGAAGTGTCGCCAGTACGTTGAAACGTCACTATGTTCGTGTTTGTTGCCTAAAAGGTCAGATCGTGTGTATGCAATACAAGTTTACGGCCAACACCCTTTGTGCAAAAATCCATGGGAAAGTTTGTACAAGTCCGATCGTGTGTATGAGGCTTTAGTGTGTTTCAGTATCATAGAACTCAATGTACATTGCAAGACATCTGTAGGCATGTTTAGGTGTGGGTCCACTCATTATCTGAGATGTCCCTATCGCACGATGCCCACAGTCTTTTGTTAATGGTCACTTACAGTGCATTGAAAAAGTATTCATACCCCTTGAAATTTTCCACATTTTGTCATGTTACAACCAAAAAAGTAAATGTATTTTATTGCGATTGTATGTGATCGACCAACATAAAGTGGCACATAATTGTGAAGCGGAAGGAAAATAATAAATGGTTTTCAAATTTTTTTACAAATAAATATCTGAAAAGTGTGGCGTGCATTTGTATTCAGCCCCCTAACTAAAATCTAGTGGAACCAATTGACTTCAGAAGTCACCTAATTAGTAAATGGAGCCCACCTGTGTGTAATTTAATCTCAGTATAAATACAGCTGTTCTGTGAAGCCCTCAGATTTTTGTTAGAGCACCTTAGTGAACAAACAGCATCATGAAGGCCAAGGAACATACTAGACAGGTCAGGGATAAAGTTGTGGAGAAGCTTAACCACTTAAGCCCCGGACCATTTTGTTGGCCAAAGACCAGAGCAATTTTTGCGATTCGGCACTGCGTCACTTTAACTGACAATTGCGTGCGTGGCTCCAAATCAAAATTGACGTCCTTTTTTCCCCACAAATAGAGCTTTATTTTGGTGGTATTTGATCACCTCTGCATTTTTTGCGCTATAAACAAAAAATTGCTACAATTTTGAAAAAAGCGCATTATTTTTTACTTTTTGCTATAATGAATATCCCCCAAAATATATATAAAAAAATATTTTTTCCTCAGTTTAGGCCGATGCATATTCTTCGACATATTTTTTGGTAAAAAAAAATCACAATTTTTTACTAGTAATGGCGGCGATCAGTGATTTTTATCCTGACTGCGACATTATGGCAGACACATCGGACAATTTTGACAAATTTTTTGGGACCATTGGCACAAAAAATGTCACTAGCAATGAAGGAGTTAACCACTAAGGGGCGGGGGAGGGGTTAAGTGTGTCCTGGGGAGTGATTCTAACTGTCTGGAGGATGGGCTAGCAGTGACATGACACTGATCGCTGCTCCCGATGACAGGGAGCAGACGATCAGTGTCCTGTCACTAGGCAGAACGGGGAGATGCTGTGTTTACATTGGCATCTCCCCATTTTTCAACTCTGTGATACGATCATGTGACATCGAGTCCGCTGGTCCCACTGGCACGGTCATGGAGTTCGCGGCAGGCGCGCGCGCGTGCACGGTGGGAAATTCATAAAAAACGTACGGGTAATTTACTTTGCCCAGCCTTGCCATTCTGCCGACATATATCTACAGGAGCCAGTCAGCATGTGGTTAAAGCTGAAAGGCCAGGCAAGGAAAGCATTAATCAGAGAAGCAGCCAAAAGGCCCATGATAACTCTGGAAGGCCTGCAGAGATCCACATCTCAGGTGGGAGATTCTGTCCACAGGACAACTATTAGTCGTGCATTCCACAAATCTGGTCTTTATGGAAGTGGCAAGAAGAAAGCCGAATGACGGCTACAGGGCGGTTGCTTAACTCTGGGAGGGCGTCAGATGACGTCCTCCCGGAATTCCCCTCTTGCGCGCCCCCTGGGGCGCGCACTCGAGAACATCCGTGATCGCCGGGTCCAGAGGACCCGGCGGATCACGGATCACGGTAAACGGCCGCTCATCGCGGCCGTTTACCACGTGATCGCTCCGTCAAATGACGGAGCGATCACATGTAAGCAAACCGGCGTCATTTGATGACGCCGGTTCCTCTCCCCTCCTCTCTCTGTACCGATCGGTACAGTGTGAGAGGAGAGGGGGAGGGATCGGTGGCAGCAGTGCTGTGGGCGGGATCTGTAGTGCCCACAGCCGGCTCTGCCACCACCGATCCATCCATGCTTGCTCAGCCATCCCTCCTTCCCCTGCAATACACAGCCCTAGCCTGCAGTGTATTGCTGGGTATCGCAGGGTATGGAGGGATGGCGGAGCATGGATGGATGGATACCCACCAGTAATCTGCCATACCCTGCGATACTCTACGATACTCTGCCATTCCCTGCGATCCTCTCCCATTCCCTGCGATACTGTGAGATTCCCTGCGATACTCTGCCATTCCCTGCGATACTCTCTGCCATTCCCTGCGATACACTGCCATTCCCTGCGATACTCTGCCATCCCTCCATACCCTGCCATACACTGCGATAGCCTGCCATACTCTGCCATTACCAGCGATACTCTGCCATACTACTCTGCGATACCCAGCGATAATCTGCCATTACCTGCGATACTCTGTCATTCCCTGCGATACTCTGCCATTCCCTGCGATACTCTGCAAATCCCTGCGATACTCTGCCATTCCCTGCGATACTCTGCAAATTCCCTGCGATACTCTGCCATCCCTGCGATACTCTGCCATACCCTGCGATACTCTGCCATACCCTGCCATACCTGCCATACTCTGCCATACCCTGCGATACTCTGCCATACCCTGCGATACTCTGCCATACCCTGCGATTACCTGCCATACTCTGCCATTACCCTGCCATACCCTGCCATACTCTGCCATACCCTGCGATACTCTGCCATACCCTGCCATACTCTGCCATACTCTGCCATACCCTGCCGATACTCTGCCATACCCTGCGATACTCTGCCATACCCTGCCATACCCTGCCATACTCTGCCATACCCTGCGATACACTGCCATACCCTGCGATACTCTGCCATACCCTGCGATACTCTGCCATACCCTGCGATACTCTGCCATACCCCTCTGCCATACTCTGCCATACCTGCGATACTCTGCCATACTCTGCCATACTCTGCCATACCCTGCCATACCTGCGATACTCTGCCATACCCTGCGATACTCTGCCATACCCTGCGATACTCTGCCATACCCTGCGATACTCTGCCATACCCTGCGATGCCATACCCTGCGATACTCTGCCATACCCTGCGATACTCTGCCATTACCTGCCATAGTCTGCCATTACCTGCGATACCCTGCCATACCCTGCCATACTCTGCCATACCTGCCATACCCTGCCATACCCTGCCATACTCTGCCATACCCTGCCATACCTGCCATACCCTGCCATACCCTGCCATACCCTGCCATACCTGCCATACCCTGCCATACTCTGCCATACCCTGCCATACCCTGCCATACCCTGCCATACTCTGCCATACCCTGCCATACTCTGCCATACCCTGCCATACCCTGCATACCCTGCCATACTCTGCCATACTCTGCCATGCCATACTCTGCCATACCTGCCATACCCTGCCATACCCAGCCATACCCTGCGATATTCTGCGATACCCTGCGATTCCCTGCAGTGCTCGCTACGATCAAAGCCAGGATCGTTTTTTTATTTTATTTCAGGCTTTCCAGCCTAGAGGTGAGATGTGGGGTCTTATTGACCCCCTATCTCACTGTAAAGAGGACCTGTCATGCCATATTCCTATTACAAGGGATGTTTACATTCCTTGTAATAGGAATAAAAGTGATCAAAAAATTTTTTTGGGGGGAAAAAAAGTGTCAAACTAAAATAAATAAAGTAAAATGAACAATAAAAAAAAATAAAAAAAATTTAAAGCGCCCCTGTCCCCGTGCGCTCGCATGCAGAAGCGAATGCATACGTAAGTCCCGCCCACATATGAAAACGATGTTCAAACCACACATGTGAGGTATCGCTGCGAACGTTATAGTGAGAACAATAATTTTGGCCCTAGACCTCCTCTGTAACTCAAAACATGTAACCAGTAAAAAGTTTTAAAGCGCCGCCTATGGGGATTTTTAAGTAGCGAAGTTTGGCGCCATTCCACGAGCGTGTGCAATTTTGAAGGGTGACATGTTAGGTATCTATTTACTCGGCGTAACTTCATCTTTCACATTATGCAAAAACATTGGGCTATATTTACAGTTTTGTTTTTTGTAAAGCACAAAACTTTTTTTTCCCCAAAAAAACGCGTTCGAAAAATTGCTGCGCAAGTACCGTGCTAGATAAAAAGTTGCAACGACCGCCATTGTATTCTCTAGGGTCTTTTCTAAAAAAACATATATAATGTTTTGGGGTTCTATGTAATTTTCTAGCAAATAAATGATGATTTTTACATGTAGGAGAGAAATGTCAGAATTGTCCTGGGTGCTCCAGAACACCTGATGGTGCTCCCTGCATGTTGGGCCTCTGTATGTGGCCACGCTGTGTAAAAGTCTCACACATGTGGTATCGCCGTACTCAGGAGTAATAGCAGAATGTGTTTTGGGGTGTAATTTGTGGTATGCATATGCTGTGTGTGAGAAATAACCTGCTAATATGACAATTTTGTGAAAAAAAAAAAAAAGAAAAAAAAAATCTTGATTTTGCAAAGAATTGTGGGAAAAAATTACAACTTCAAAAAACTCACCATGCCTCTTTCCAAATACCTTGGAATGTCTTCTTTCCAAAAAGGGGTCATTTGGGGGGTATTTGTACTTTTCTGGCATGTTAGGGTCTCAAGAAATGAGATAGGCCGTCAGTACTTCAGGTGTGATCAATTTTCAGATATTGGCACCATAGCTTGTGGACTCTATAACTTTCACAAAGACCAAATAATATACCCCAATTTGTACTTATTTTTACCAAGGATATGTAGCAGTATAAATTTTGGCCAAAATTTATCAAGAAAAATGACAAAATTTGCTAAATTTTATAACAGAAACGAAGAAAAAATTCATTTTTTTTTACCGAATTTTCAGTCTTTTTTCTTTTATAGCGCAAAAAATAAAAAACCCAACGGTGATTAAATACCACCAAAAGAAAGCTCTATTTGTGTGAAAAAATAGGACAAAAATTGTCATATGGGTACAGTGTTGTATGACTGAGTAATTGTCATTCAAAATGTGAGAGCACCGAAAGCTGAAAATTGGTCTGGTTATTAAGGGTGTTTAAGTGCCCAGTGGTCAAGTGGTTAAACAATATTTCCTTATGGTAAAGGGATACACTGGGATTTGTTAATATCACACCAGCTTGCATAAAAAAATGGACTGATCATTATCATTTTAAGATAATTTCTATTATTAAGTGACTTATTCATTAGTCACTGGACACTGTTCGTGGATTTTTTTAATAGCACTTGATGTGTTTTTTACTTGCACTGATAAACACATGTATTTTTCAATCTTATTTAATTTTAAATGTCTGTAGATTCACGTATATTTAACCATTTGTTGTTCAACATATGGATCTACCCACTCCGCATAGGAGAAAAATAGCAATACATATATGAATGCTTAATGTCACAACCTTCTGGACATAATTGTACGTATTGGCATGAATTTCAAGTGCTATATGTATTGATCACTTTGGGTTTATTATGTGTTAGATGTATTGATCACATTGGGCTTATTATTTATTTTACACATACTAACAGTGCAGCACCAAGACTGTTTCACATATTGGATCTTAACGTTGGACCAAAACTCCAAAGGGAATGAAATATGAATGGGATGCTACCTGTTATTACAAATACATGTTAGATATATATTCTGGTTCTCTTTTTCTATCATTTTGTTTATTTTTTTTTGTTCTAACTCCTTTTCCCCAGATTTTCCCTCCCTTTTCCCTCAATTCCCCTTCCCTCCATTCTCCTTTCTACCTTCTCCTTTCCCCTTTTTCCTTTTTTATTGTCTTCTCTTTCTCCCCATCCATCTTTTTTCCCCTTTGACATGTTTCCTCATTCAGCTCCTGATCTTTAAAATACTATTAGATAGATATATCAAATTATTCTGTCTGTTTTTACCCATGTGCGCAGTTAGAATTGTTATTGGTTAATTGTGGTTGTTTTTTCTTTGTATTCATGTTGAAATTTTAAGGAGTTTTTTTTATTACTTGTGGAATGTTTTTTGGGCTGGTTTAAACCACAATTTCTGCCTTTTGGATGTGTTTCTGCATATGCGTTTTTGATCATTTCTGGTGTATTTTGATGTGTTTCTGATGATTTTTTTTATGCATTCCTGTGTATTTTTTTATATTTTTTACCATGTTCCTGGTGCACATCATGCAGAATAAATGTAGCATGTTCTGCTTTTGTTTACTGCACTGGAATGCACTACACTGGCCATTGGAATACATGGAAAACGTTGTGCATGCATTTTGGATGCAGAATACAAACACACTGGACTGCAGCTGGTCCAGTCTTAATTGTGCTTTTAATGAACTGGCAGCACAGAATCGGCACCTAGCAGCACGACATCAAGGGCCAGCTGCAAGAACGTAGAACAAACAACCAACCAAGAAGAAGATGGATTTGTTGGGTAGGTGACAGTGATAATTTTTGTAGGTAAGAACACAGTCAAAAACAAACAAAACAAAACAAATAAATGGAGGACATAGTGGAGTAAAACTCCTTATTTCATTGAATTGATTGTATATTGCATAAAAGTGATTTTGCATCCTGCACCCCTTGGCTCTGTGATCATGCCTGTACTGAGGGAAACATTAGAGAGGTGCCGTCCTAGGTCCATATATAATAAACCTGCATTAGATCTGACATCATTGGTGTGCAACTTTGAGCTTGATACTTGATACTTTTCATACAGGCTTGGACTGGTGACCACTCACTTTTTGCTGCAGTGCATTAAAGTCTAATTCAAGGCAAAACCTTTTTTTTTTGTTTTGGATAATGTGCAGAGGGATTAGAACTCCTGCCATTTTTTATTGCTATCTGTGCCCCCCCCCCATTAAGGAGATTTACCCTCTCTATCTGTCCTGTTTACCATTATCATCAAAAGTGAAAGTTGTCCCCATAAAAGTAATAGAGGGGAATTCTTCCAATGAGGACACTAGTTCTGGTGGCTCTGGGGGTCCCCAAGGAATTGCCTTAATTTGCAGGGATTTCCTCTCACTTCCTGTTTTGGCTATGGGACAGGAAGTGAAAGGAAATCTTCACAATGGGACACAGATGGTGAAAAAAAATCTCACTGGGTTTATAACCACCCCTTAATCCATCCAAAATGTAAAAAAAAAGTTTTGCCTATAGTTCTACTTTAAATACACCATATTACTATCTACTTAAAATATTTTGTCCAATGGTTGACATTCTTAAGATTGTTTTATTGATTCCTTTTTTTCTTACTTGAAAAAAATATCCCGCTTTTTCATTGGACCTGAATGATTAATGTAAACCTGTGGGATTTTTGTCTGTAAATAACTATTTGCAGATCTGATGAGCAAGAACATTTAGGTACCTGGAATCCTATCCTATATCTCTGTAGAGTGTTCTATGAGTGTAAAATAATATAGTGCACTATAATGAAAATTGTAAACATAGTCTCCATGAAGCAACCTTCCTATAGGTCAATAAACATGATTGGATGCCCCAATAGCCAGAAGAATAGGGCAAACTCCATGTGATGAGGTAGGTTACACAGCAGCTATGCAGACTGTTGTAGAAATTTCAACAATGTGGCACCTGAGATTTAAAGCCCCTGGTGCATTTTTGAAAAAAGCAAAATAGATGTGCATGGGCCTGGAGGTATCTGCTTACAGATCAGCAGCCAGCAGTGTCAGAAGACTGGTACACTATAAATCATTCTTCTATTTAAACAGATGTGCATGGGCCTGGAGGTATCTGCTTACAGATCAGCAGCCAGCAGTGTCAGAAGACTGGTACACTATAAATCATTCTTCTATTTAAACATTTACTGTACATATATCTAATTGTCCTACCTTACAGAGTCATAATGGATTTATTTTGAAATTTTATTTCTAATCATTGAATTCAGTGTGTGATATTTGAAAAAATATATATATGACAAATGAACACTGTTGCAAAAAAGTTGTACTGTTACTCTGAGAGCACACTTGCATACACTTAAGTTATTACAACGGCTTTAAAAATTTATTTAGCCATTCATATGAGGACACACAGTAGCTTGTGAATTTCCAAAAAAGACCTTCCACATCATGATCAAAGAACAGTCAAAACAAATTCAAACAGAGGTTAGAAAAGCACCAATTATAAGAATGACATAAGATATCAAAGACTTTTAACATCTCCTGAAAGACTCATTTATTCATCTGAAAGATAGAGAGAGGAGAATATAACACAGTTATAAATCTTTTTTAAGGGTAATGCTCTTACGCTCTTGAAATACTTATGTACACAGATGTGGTGTCAAGCAAGGTCCTACAATCACAACTAACAAACAAAATTACCACATCAGAGTTATGCCCTGTACACACGGTCGGATTTTCCGACGGGAAAATGTTCTATCGGACCATGTTGTCGGAAATTCCGACCGTGTGTGCTCTCCATCGGACTTTTTCCGACGGAAAAAGTTTGAGATCCTGCTCTCAAATTTTCCGACAACAAAGTCCTATCGGACTTTTTCCGATCGTGTGTAGAGAATTCCGACGGACAAAGTGCCACGCATGCTCATATAACATTACAAGACCAAAGCTATTGGCTACTAGCCTCTACGTAGTCCCGTCGTACGCAACGAACGTCACCACATTCAGAATAATCGGATTTTCCGACAACTTTGTCCGACCGTGTGTATGCAACACCAGTGTCGGACAAAATCCGTCGGAAAAAATCTGACGGATTTTGTGATCGGAATTTCCGATCGTGTGTACGGGGCATAAGAAAATATATCTGAAAATACCTTAACTTGTCTACTCTATTATTAATTATATTATGACTTGGCAGAATAGTTACTGTAAGGCCGCGTACACACAAGCGGACTTTCCCGCGGGAATGTCCGCCGGACAATCCGCCCGTGTGTGGGCGCCGGCGGACTTTTTCCTGCCAAAAGTCCGGCGGACTAAGTTTTAAGTTCAGACTTAAAATTGTCCGCTGGACTCGCGAGTCCAGCGGACAATCCCGCTGTCTGTGTGCTAGTCCGCAGGACTTTTGAAATGAACGGACTTGCCTCGCACACGGAGGAAAGTCCGTTCATTTAGAACGTGACTCCAGGTATACGGGACTAGCGAAGGCAGTGAATGCCGCCGCGCTAGCCCCGTCACCTGGTATGGATTTAAAGGGGAATCCCTACACCGAAAAAACGGCGTGGGGGTCCCCCCCAAATCCATCTCAGACTCTTATCCGAGCACACACCCCGGCCGGCCAGGAAAGGGGGTGGGGACGAGCGAGCGCCCCCCCTCCTGAGCCGTACCAGGCCGCTTGCCCTCAACATGGGGGGTGCCCTGGGGAAAGGGGGGCCGTGCGCCCCCCCCTAACCCCAAAGCACCTTGTCCCCATGTTGATGAGGACAAGGGCCTCTTCCTGACAACCCTGGCCGTTGGTTGTCGGGGTCTGCGGGTGGGGGGCTTATCGGAATCCGTCTCTTCTGTTCTTGCCGCTGTCGCCGCCTTCTGCGCCGTCTTCTTCTTCTTCTTCCGATGTTGACTCGTCGCTCTCTCTGGCCGGAATGGCAGAGACACGCGGTGTTGTCACTTATTTAGGGACAAGGGGGCGGGGTCACATGCTCATGTCACATGGTGACCCCGCCCCCCTATGATGTCACAGTCCCAGCATCCTCCGGGACTGTGACATCATAGGGGGGCGGGGAGACCATGTGACATGAGAAGAAGAAGAAGACGGCGCAGAAGGCGGCAAGAACAGAAGAGACCCCCGAAGGCGGAACGAGACCCCCAGACGACGACGGCAGCGACAAAGAAGAAAGTTGGGCTCCTCCGCTCGTGGAAGAGCTAGGTAAAAGAGCAGAAGAGAGCGGAGGAGTCCCGCGAGAAGACCCCCCAAGACGGAAGAAGACCCCCGGAGCAGTGCAAAATTGTGTGTTTTTTTAATTTACACTTTTACACCTTAGGTGAATGGGTAGGGGTACATTGTACCCCATACTCATTCACATAGGGTGGGGTGCCGGGATCTGGGGGCCCCCTTATTAAAGGGGGCTCCTGGATTCCGATAAGCCCCCCGCCCTCAGACCCCGACAACCAACGGCCAGGGTTGTCGGGAAGAGGCCCTTGGTTGTCGGGGTCTGAGGGCGGGGGGCTTATCGGAATCCAGGAGACCCCTTTAATAAGGGGGCCCCCAGATCCCGGCACCCCACCCTATGTGAATGAGTATGGGGTACGATGGGGACAAGGTGCTTTGGGGTGGGGGGGCCGCACAGCCCCCCTTTCCCCAGAGCACCCCCCATGTTAAGGGCACGCGGCCTGGTACGGCTCAGGAGGGGGGGGGGGGCGCTCGCTCGTCCCCACCCCCTTTCCTGGCCGGCCAGGCTGCATGCTCGGATAAGGGTCTGAGATGGATTTGGGGGGACCCCCACGCCATTTTTTTTTTGGCGTAGGGATTCCCCTTTAAATCCATACCAGGTGACGGGGCTAGCGCATCTAATCCCCAGTGCTGTGTGTGCACTGTGTTGATGTGCATTATGATAAGATGATCCGTGTGTACGGTGTGTGTGCCTGGTGTGGGGAGTGTTTCAGTCTAGGGTCACATCTAGGCACTGTGGAAATGCACATGCATTGATGCTTGTTTTTACATGTGTTAACATCCTTTGCATTAGGAATGTCAAACAATTTGGAGAAGTGTTCAGACCTCTGATATTTCACTTTTGAGACATAAAAGGATTTTTTTTTCTTTAGCCATGTACTCACTAACATTGAACATGAAGTCTTCTGTATGGATCGCTTTCTATTCATTTGTAAATAGAAGAGATAGTAAACACGCTATTCATGTTTACAATTTTAGCACCCTCTAGCTAGTGTGCCTCAAGATTTTTTTGTTGTTAGTGTAGATAAAATGTTCAGGCTTGGCTGACAGCACCTCTGATACTTCCCCCTACTTCTAGAAATTTGGATAAGAGTCTGTAAAAATGGGAGTTGAGGTGAGGAGGATCTGCCTGGAGTATTCATGAGGGCCCTGACCAATCCCTAACAAATGGGTTGGCAGGGGGCAGGCCCCCTCAAACACTCATGTCAGCCCAGCTAGGGTAGTGAAGTTCGGGTGGAAGATGGAGATGGAGTGTTAGGAGGCTGTCGGAGACCCTTGAGGGTAGCCCCCTAGTCTGTTGAGTGACCTCAGGTCTGGGAGCCCAGGTGTGAAAGGGACTCTCTTCCTGACACAGAGAGGTGTCCTAACCAGTGGCACGGGAGCATTTGTGAGGACAGCAGGATGAGAACACTGCCGGGCAAATCTTCAGGGAGGAAGGCAGCCAGCTGGCTGGTGAGTGTTACAGTCGGGAGGACTGAAAGGTAGCCTGAAAGAACTGGGTGAGAGCAGTCTGGGATGGATGTAGAGTCAGTCTGGGAGGACTGTAGAAGAGTAACCAGGAGGGCTAGTGAAAGGGGCAGCTGCAGCCAGGTGGAATAGCAGTGCCTGAAAAGGTGGTGTTGGGATCAGTAGCCACAGAAGGACAGCTGGGCACTAGAACTTTGCTACACAAACAAGGGGCCCGTGGTCCCTGCCTGGAAAGGGCATTTGCTACCGATCTAACAGTACCAGCTGGTCCTGATAATTCTGAGTTCAAGCAAGCATTGTGCGGGAGGAGCTGAGGAGTGTGTAAACAGATTGTTGTTTACTAGAGTCAAGTGGGCATCCTATATTACCCTTTTCCCCATCCAAGTTAAACCCCCTAATAAAAATACAAAACAAAGCACTAGACTGTTCCTTGCTTCAAGTGTGCTGTGAAAATGCGGTGTGCCTGGCTGCGCAGGGTGGGGGCGCCCTTTACACTTGCAGGTCTTTAGGGGTTGCGCTACGCAATCCTTAAGTTATGAAAGAACACTGCAATGCACAGTACTGAGCATTCATATAAATGAAGAAACCTCAAATTACCATCCTTGTTGCTGCAGTTTTCTCCCCTCAATCTCTGCTGGTACAGGTCTGGGGAATGCAGCGGGAGGGGAGAAAATAAGATGGGGAGATGATTGGCAGGTCACAGTCAGGCACAGTCCAGGTAGTGGTAGCAGTGACCTTGAAGGCAGTAACACTTCTACTCAGAAGAGATGAATCGGCTGAGAGATGTGCATGTTCCTGGAATGAAATGGTTGAGGCAGCAACTGTCAGCTGGAAACTGGTAACATCACCAGCACACCATGGATCTTCAAATAACATCCCAAAGTTTTTTTATTCAAAGTGATCACATTACAGTGGAAGAGTGCAATGTCTCCAGGCCACACAAGATGAAGGGGTCCTGCATGGCCTTGACACATTGCATTCTTCCTCTGTGCTGTGAGGACTTTAAATAAAAACTTTTGGATGTCATTTGAAGATCCATGGAGATCTGGGGAATATGTGCCAATGGTGTGGATTACACCATTTGGCATATTTCCTCTCTATTCCTTTTCTTGTGACAACCCAAAATTTGATATTTTATTTCACACACACACATATATATATGTGTATACAGCTGTTTCGGGTCGGTTTGCAGGCGCTATTTTTAGCGCAATAGCGCCTGCAAACCGCCCCAGTGTGAAAGGGGCCTAAGACCTCTACAAAAAACCCCAGCATGCTTAGGGAGATGCTCCATCCTGGAACCAGTTTTGTGTAGACTGGGGAGTGTGACACCTGTTCTGTGCGGTGAGTTAACGCCTGTGTGGCAAACCTCTACAACAGAGATAGGGACTGGTGCAGCACAAGGCTGCACTCAGTTGTTAGACAGGGAATCTACGTGTGTAGTAAGCGGTCAAGCTGACCAGGATTTCTTTTCATGTTTTTTTTTTTGTTTGGCTGTTATATTTTTCACTGCATGTAGCATAAATAACGCTGTCTGCTGTGCCTGATTTTGTGTTGTGAACCCATCCAGGGGGTTGCCGAGCTAACCCCTCACAATATATATATATATATATATAGTTAAATAGTTAGTAAGGCTGAAAAAAGACACCAGTCCATCCAGTTCAACCTGTGGTGTGTGAGTGTGCTTTTGTGTACGTTAGTAGTACGTTGTATATACCTGAATGTTGTGATCATTAAGGAGCCTATCTAATAGTTTTTTAACCACTTGCCAACCTTCTCACGTACATTTACTGCGGCAGGTTGGCTCTCCTGCACAAACCAACATACCTGTACGTCGGTCTGTGCAAGGAGGATAGCGGGCGCCCGCGCGCCGCGGGCCCGAGGATCACACGGACTTGATGTCTGCCAGGAACCCGTGATCGCTGTGTAAAGAGACAGAACGGGGAACTGCCTATGTAAACAAGTCGATTCCCCCTTCTGCCTAATGACATGTCAGCGATCTTCTGTTCCCGGTGATCGGGAACAGTGATCTCTCATGCCCCAGTGAATACAGTTAACCCCTTGAGTACCCCCTAGTGTTAACCCCTTCCCTGCCAGTGTCATTTTTACATTGATCAGTGCATCTTTATAGCACAATGTAATAATGTCACTGGTCCCCAAAAAGTGTAATTTGGGGTCAGATTTGTTCGCTGCAATGTCGCAGTCCCGCTAAAAATCGCAGATCGCCGCAATTACCAGTAAAAACAATAAAAAAATAAATAAAAGTCCCTAAATCTATTCCGTAGTTTGTAGATGCGATAACTTTTGTGCAAACCAATCAATATATGCCTATTTGTGGATAAAAAATGATGTTTTGTTTGGGTACAGCGTCGTTAAAGTGACGCAGTGGCGTATCGCAAAAATGGCCTGGTAATTAAGGAGGAAAATCCTTCCAGGCAGAACTGCTTAAACTCTTGATGCTCCCTGCTGATACCACTGCTTGTGGAAGAGAATTCCGCATCCTTAACGCTCTGACAGTAAAGAACCCTTTACGCAGTTTAAGGTTAAACCGCTCCTCTTCCAAATTCAGTGAATGGCCACTTGTCTTTTTAAATTCCCTTTCACTAAATAGTTTTTTTTCCCTATGCTAGGGTCATCACCAGTAAGGGATTTGTACATCGCTATCATGTCCCCTCTCAAGTGTATTTTCTCCAGAGAGAATAAGTTCAATGCTTGTAGTCTTTCCCTATAGCTGAGATCCTCTAGTCTCTTTATTAGCTTTGTTGCCCTTCTCTGGACTCTCTCCAGTTCCAGCACATTCTTACTGAGGACTGGTGCCCAGAACTGGATGGCATACTCAAGATGAAGCTGGACCAGAGTCTTGTAGAGAGGGAGAATTATTGTTTTATCTCTGGAGTGAATCCCCTTTTTAATACTGTACATGCCAATATTCTGTTGGCTTTGCTTGTGGCAACTTGGCATTGCATGCCATTGCTGAGCCTATCATCTACTAGGACCCCCAGGTCCTTTTCCAACTTAGATTCCCCCAAAGATACTCCTCCTAGCGAGTAACTTAACTCCTATTTTTAGCACTCAAATGCATTACTTTAAATTTTTCAACATTAAACCACATTTGCCATGTAGTTGCCCATCCCATTATTTTATTTAGGTCTTCTTGTAAGGTTTCCCCGTCCTGCGCAGAAGTTATTGCCCTGCTTAGCTTTGTATCGTCAGCAAATACTGAGATTGAGCTGTTTATCCAATCCTCTACAGTTTATGAATAAATTAAACATAATTGGTCCCAGTACAGATCCTTGGGGGACCCCACTTACCACACAGGACCATTCTGAGTACTTGCTATTTATCACCACCCTTTGGGCTCGCCCCTGTAGCCAGTTTTTAATCCAGGTGGTACTCACCCTATGGTCCATGCCCACAGACCTTAGTATTGTAAAATAAACATTTGTGAGGAACTGTATCAAATGCCATTGCAAAATCCAGATACACCACATCCACAGGCCTTCCTTTATCTAGATGGCAGATAACTTCTTCATAGAATGTTAATGGATGTGTCTGGCAAGAATGATTTTGCATGAATCCATGCTGACTACCACTAATGATACTGTTTTTTATTGCAGAGGGTGAATCTCCCTAACGGAGGTACAGACGATAATAAAAACCCCTGACAGGTGTTCTAATCCTTCTTCACTATTTCCAAAACTAAAAAAAAAAGTTGCCCTTAGTTATCCTTTAAAAAGTGCTAGCTGGAGTTTGGCTTTAATTTGTTAGTTACTTATTTAAAGTCCATCTAAATCTACTAGTCCATCTAATGCCGCGTACACATGAAGGGACTATCCCGCGGGATTGTCCGCTGGACTCAAGTCCACCGGACAATCCCCTCGTGTGTGGGCGCCGGCGGACTTTTTGGCGCCAAAAGTCCGGAGGACTAGGTTTTAAGTTTTGTTTTAAAATTGTCCGCTGGACTTGGCAGTCCGGCGGACAATTCCGCCGTTAGTAGGCTAGTCCGCCGGACTTTTGAAATGAACGGACTTGCCGCTCATTGGAAAGTCTGTTCATTCCCGCTGACTTTTTCCAGCGGATTGTCTGCCGGAGAAGTCCGGGCGTGTGTGGGGTGTGTGGGGAGAAAATCACCTAAAAACAGAAAACAAATGCAATTGACACATCTAATGAATTAAGGAAAAGTAACCTGCAATGTATTACATTTTTGCTTTTGGGTTTAAAAATGCTTTAAGGGCTCATGTGGCAGGTACAGCCAGGTATTTCCAATCAGCCGTGGACAGGAAGCTTGTACAAATCAATCAAGGGCTGGCACTGTTCATGGCTGTCTGCAGACAGTTCTTGTCTACGGGCACACATCCATCTCTAATCACTCCATGTGTGATAACATGCCAACAGCTGCAGACAGTGTCAGCCTGTCATTGATCTGAATGAGCATCTTTGATGTACATAAGCCCTAAACTTTCACATCCTAACTGTCATTTTCTAGTGAATGTTTGAGCATGGCTGGTGCCTATGAGGCATTGCAGAAAGTTCTTGCTTATGATGATGCATTAATATATAAGCCAGTATGTTATGAAGACTTTTTCTATCTTTCTCATGCATTTGGGAATTTATAATTTGATTTTGTGTGTATTATCCTCCCACTGTCTATGGATTTTACATATTCAAGACTATTGAAAATGAACTGATGTCTTAGCTCGCCTGCATTTTATGGAAACGTTTTAAAATAATGGAAGGTGCATTACTGAATAGGTAAATTATAACAGAATTCTGGGAAAAGTGCTACTTTAGCAGCACATTAGTTCAACATGATTAACATGGTTATAATGAACACTAAATGAGATTCTAATGATGTGAAGGAGTAAGGAGTCGCTGAGAAAGAAAAGGAGAGGGCGGGCTGGCAGTTTTATGAGAACAGTTCATGTGAGCAGGAGAATATGAACTGCATTGTTGAAGAAATAATAATTTAGATATAATGTGGCCTGCAGTACCGCACTATTCATTGTCTGATCCTAAAACCTAAAACCTTATGTAACAAAGGGCTCCTCCACCAGGTCACAGGGTCAACACTTGATCCACTGAATGAAATAACAATTCTGAAATATATGATAAAAATTCAGTCAAATAGCTCAATTTTCTGGACAAAGCGTCTTTTATACTGGACAATATAATAAGGTGATTTGGTGTCAGACAGTTTAAAGAAGTGATGTCCATACCTGTCCTTAGATACCGCTAACACACGTTCTCTCTTCCCAAAGTCAATGGTAAAAAAAAATAATGAGATTCTTTAGAAATTTTCTGATTACTGACTGTACTCTTATCTGAACATTTAGAGAGCATGACTAGAGCTATATGAGAAAAAGCTTGGAAAAAACTGCAGTCTGCCTAAAGCAACTCTACTGTCTGAAAAATCCACAGCATCTGGAGTGTTGAATGCCTGTTTGCGTGTTCCCCCTCAGCTCTTTGGGATCCCTTCCTTTGACCTCTGTCACTACATGACACAGCGCCCAGCGGACGACTAGGAAACCAACAAACTCAGAGTCTGTCTAGTTGCCGAATGTCTTTAATCCAGCAGAGCTTCTGAAAACAGCAGGCACTGGTGGTATAGGCAGTGGTAAATATAAATTCTTTCTTTGCAGGTAGGACTTTCATTTGGAAATTTTGGAATGGGTGGTGAGGGATGTTACGGGGTTGGATTCCGTCATCCATTATTTGGATGATTTCTTGTGCGTGGGCCCTCCTTCTTCCAATGTGTGTGCGATACTCTTGTCCACGTTGCAGCACATTGCGGAAAGGTTTCGGGTGCCTTTGGCAGCCGACAAAACGGAGGGTCCTCGGACAGAGTTGAGCTTCTTGGGTATAGTGATTGATTCCATGGCCATGGAATGTAGGTTACCTGCAGAGAAGCTGGAGGATCTGAGAGGAGTAGTACGGGAAGTTCACGGTTGTAAGAAGGTGCAGTTACGCACCTTACAATCACTGTTGGGAAAGTTAAATTTCGCGTGTAAGATCATTCCTATGGGGAGGATATTTTGTCGTAGGTTATCAGGAGCAACGGCGGGGGTGAGGGCCCCAAAACATTTCATTAGGTTGACAAGGGAGCACAGGGAGGACCTTCGCATATGGGATCATTTTCTAGAAGAGTATAATGGGAGGGCAGTTTGGATGTCAGGGCCGGTGAGCAACTTTGATGTGGAGTTGGTGACGGACGCCGCAGGATCAACCGGATACGGGGCATTTTTTCGGGGCCAATGGAGCGCGGGCCCTTGGCCGCGATCATGGGTGGAGGCAGGTTTTAGGAAGAACCTGGTACTGCTGGAACTGTTTTCCGGTAGTGCTAGCGTTGGAGTTGTTTTTATGCGGAGAAAGGTAGATTGGACGAAGGATTTCTGGGTAAAGCAGGCCATTAGGGGATATAGGAAGTCACGCAGGAGCAAGGATGCGCGGCGCCCTATTACGTTTGCGAACTTGGCTGCAATGGTGGAACAACTTTCGGTGGTGTGCAAGTCAGCGTATGAAAGAATGTTGTTTGGGGCGGCCTTTTCACTGGCGTTTTTTGGGGCATTTAGGATCGGGAGTTAGTCAGCCCCTCAAAAGGAGTGGCGGGGGGTCTGCAGGCTCAAGATGTGGAAATATGGGGGACAGGGTTTCAGTAAAGTTGCGAAAATCTAAAACAGATCAAGCTGGCAAGGGGATACAGGTGAGTATGTATGCCTTGCATGGATGTGGGGTTTGCCCGGTTAAAGTTGGGGTGCCAGGAGAGGGACGTGAGACCAGGTGGGAGACAGCTGGGTATTTCCAGGCGCGAGGCAGTCATACGTTGGTTGGGTCGGCCGGGAATGATGTGGGGCAGGGTGGTCCCAGAAGTGGAGAGACATGCATGGCTGGGACAGACCACCGGATGTGTTAGTCATTCATGCTGGAGGGAATGACTTAGGGGTGCGGACAGTGAGAGACCTGTTAACTGACATAAAGGCGGATTTGATGTTCCTCCGGGCCACCTTCCCTGGGACAATTTTGATTTGGTCCGATATGGTGGCTAGGACGACTTGGCGAATGGCGAGATCTGTATACAGGATCAACAAAGCCCGAATACGGATCAATAAGGTGGTGGGCAGGTTTATAGCATGGCAAGGTGGCCTAGTGATCCGCCATCGGGAATTGGAGGTTAATGTGGGCATGTACTTGAGGCGGGATGGGGTACAGAGTGAGACCCATGGTCTGTCTATCCCGCAGTGCCCCCTGGTGGTTGATATCGATTGATATCATGGCTATGGTATATAGCACTTAGCGCCGTCACTGACCAATAATAAGTGGGTGTTAACCTGTTTGTTTTCTAGTTTTCAGAAAGGAATCTGACTGGGTTAATGTTATTATGTTATTTATGGTTATTTATGTGTTATTTATGTTTATTGGTAAATAAGAAAAATTTTGGATTTAATAAATTAGCTGTTATGGCCATTTAACTCCAAGGAAATGGTGTGGTCTCTTATTTTATTAAATAAGTTGGTAAGGGGAGTTTTGGTCAAGCTATGGGGGGTCATATGTTATTTATGTTTATTGGTAAATAAGAAAAGTGGAGTTCTTATTTTGGATTTAATAGGAATTAGCTGTTATGGCCATTTAACTCCAAGGAAATGGTGTGGTCTGTTATTTTATTTTTTTAAAGTGTTACTAAACCCACAACAGTAAAATCGGTTTGTGTATGCAGTAAAGCGTGCTTGATATACTCACTGTGGAACTTAAGGTGTTAATCCTCTGCATTGTGTAAAAAGGCTGTTTGATCCTGTTTTCTCCGATCCTCCCCTTCCACTGGCCCCAACCAATATCCTGACAAAACAGAGGCTTGGGGGCAAGCTGCACATGCTCCGTTTGGTGTGTATTGCAAGAGAGTTTTTTCATTCACAGATCCCTGTACAGCCCTGTCGATTTTAAATGTGACAGCAGCTGCGGGCGAGAGCAACCCCACTTGCTGTCATGGGGAGATCTTTAAATTGCTGTTCACCAAGGCCTTCAGAGCACGATTAAACATATTTAAGAATTTAAATATTTTGTCTTAATCTGTCCCTTTATTTATCCTAAATTGTAACTGAACTCTGCCTTCTGCTTGCTTTTTATGGCTACAGCTTTCAAAAGACTAATCAGTGAAGATGGGCCTCAAGTTAGGGCTGAACCTATATCCAGTTAAAATTTTACCTGTTCGGAGTTTGGGCAAACTAATGGCATGTTCAGTCATTCGCTGAGCCCCAAAACCCTGACTGTGCAGGAAAATTATATTTAGTAGTGGTATTACTAATGATCCTAAATATTACAGCATGGTCGTCAGGGCACCTGGTTGTTAGGGAGCTGTGAATGTTAGGGAATCAGGGCTGCAAATTTCCTAACAACCTTGACTCATCGTCTGAGTCCATTCAGAAGGTGGGGATGAACGTTTGACATGGAAATTAATCCATGGACCATAATTGGTCAATGGTCATGGAAAAATTTGGCCAATGATATTAACCAAATATGGATGTGTCTATATTTCATGAATGACATCAGCAACCTTCCCCGCTCATTTGCTGATACTTGGGGGGCAAGGTTGTGGTGAAGAAACCCTTATCCTCATTAACATGGGGGAACCTACCCTACCCTCTGCACATAAAAAAAACATCCTCCTCACGACTCCCATGCAAAAAGAGTCCCTGTCGGCTTACGCTACACTTTTAGAGTAGCGCCAGTCTGGGGATTACCTAGTCATTAAAAAAATAAGTGAAATAATCCTATGATTAAACCAGTGGCAGCAAACACAAGTCCAATTATCGTGCCAAGATAAGAGTAATCTTACTAATCCAGTGACATATTGTGATAGCACATATAGGCGAGCAGGTCATAGTTTAACTAAAACAAAGTGCCAGATAATATCTTACGTATTAGCTAAGATCAGTTGTATAAATATTTCTTCTCTGCAACATACTGTGCAATGTATATTATATTATCCATGTTGAAACTCAGTATTATATAAAAGTGAATTTATCATTTTTAATTCTTGTAGTTATTACATTATTAAATGTTTTATAATATGCATATTTTTATAGCATATATATATATATATATATATATATATATATATATATATATATATATATATATATATATATATATATATATTCTACAAGCAAGAGAATATAAATATATATATATATATATATATATATATATATATATATATATATCTGCTATTGAAAATGTATTTGTTGTTGTATCTGTGGGTCTTAAACAGGAAGGGGTGTTGCCTTGACAAAAGGGGTGGTTCATATTTAAATTAGGGGCGCATACGTTTAGTCAGGCCTAGGGCAGTACAAAACCTAAATACACCACTGGACCCACCCCATGCCAAATTTTACAATCCCTTGGTTATTAGCCAAGAAAATGGACATCACTTTTTTTTAACATTCAGCTCCTATTGAGTTCAGTTTACATTCAGTACTCAAACCTCAATAATGTTTGGCAAACCCACCCGAAGCAGACCCTGATACATTCTGCTCAATAATACTAGTCACCAGTATTTCCTGTGCTGTTTCAGCAGCCAATTCTTTCTCATTACTAACTCACCATGCATTGTTCTACACTGGGTATCCACAGTTGGCAGGGTTTTGCTTATTTGCGTCAGATCGTCCAGAATGGAGAGTAGTGAGCGGCACAGTAATAACATCACCAAATCTCACTCCAAATCTACTGACACTAGTAGTCAGAAGAAGCAATGCCTAAGATCTCAAACTGCAGATATACAGCTGAAAAGCTACAAAACAAGATTACATAGACATTCTCACCTCAAGCCCTGATATTTTTCAAGAGGAATTCTAGATAAAAGGTACATTTCCCCGAGAACTGTTTAGGCACAGAAGACTGCTCTACCAACTGCCTGATAATATACTATCTCCTGGGTGTGCATGATATAACAGAGCCCTGTAGTTTACAGGGAAAATGAAAGGACTTTGATACCAATTAGTCATTCAGCCATGTTATCACAGTTGATGGAAAGCAGCCCTCAAGACCCATCCTCAGAATAAAGTATATCATTTCATAATTGCTCACATTCTTGCATAAATCTAGTTCTAACTAGTTAACAGCAGAACTCCAACCAAAAATGTCTTCCCTAAAAAGTCTCCTGAGACATCTTGGCCTTTTATGACGTGGGCACTGTTATATAAAACTGTTCAGATTAAAATATTATAGGTAACAAAAGAGTTTTGGTAAGAGTGTTGCTTAATTGTTTTTTTTATTTTTAAAATACTTTATTTGTGGGGTATTCTACTAATGACACTGGAGGTATAAGCTAACAGAATGTTGTTTTCTTTGGTGCATTTCTATGGTTTGCAAAAGTAAGCAATTGGCATATCTTTCTTACCTCTGCTTAGTGCACTTAAACTGGCAGGTGGGACTTTGTGCACTGAGCTAAACACTTCTGTGTTCACTGAGCATTACATTTCTTTATATTAAACAGAACAGGCTGTCATAGGCTATTTATTCACAGCCAGAGGCCTTAGGAGTAGACCTGGCACACACCATGGATGCCGAATGTTCTGCTTTGCATCCATCTCCTTTGCAGATCCAGCTTTAGGTAAACATTTAGTATGGGTATAGCCCCAGCTTGTTGAAATAGTAAATTGTGGGTATAAGCTAAAGCAGAACAAAATTCAGTAATTTGGAAAGGTGGCAGACATATTTGAAAATAAATAGAATGCTGAAGGATAGAAAGGAGAAGTCCTATAGTATATTGCAAACTGGGCCACTTTCAACCACTGAACCATAATTTCAGTTGCTTAAGAGGGAACAGGTATACTGACTATCTTTGAAAAAGCCCACTTATTGGGCAGTTGGAACAGTAACTTAAAAGCAAACATCTATAATCTCATGTGGCAGCTGTGGTTGTTTTTGGCCATGCTGACAGAGGTGATGAAGCACTAAAACTAGAATCATGAATTAGGAATGTTCACTCTTTAGGTTGGGTGCAGTGAGGAAAACATTTTACCATTAGACCCCTTTCACAATGTCCCGCCACCGGCGTCAGTGGTAAAGCGGGGCTATTTTTAGCGCCGCTTTACTGTCGTTTTAGCAGCACTATTGGGCCACTAGCGGGGTGGTTTTAACCCCCTGATAGTGGCCGAAAAGGGGTTAAATCAATGGGGAGCACCGCTCCAAAGAAGCTGCTCGCAGGACTCCCTGCCATACTTTTGCAAGGCACTGTGTGTATATATATATATACAGTGCCTTGCGAAAGTATTCGGCCCCCTTGAACTTTTCAACCTTTTGCCACATTTCAGGCTTCAAACATAAAGATATAAAATTTTTAAATTTTTTGTGAAGAATCACCAACAAGTGGGACACAATTGTGAAGTGGAACGAAATCTATTGGATTTTTGAAACTTTTTTAACTAATAAAAAAATGAAAAGTGGGGCGTGCAAAATTATTCGGCCCCCTTGCGTTAATACTTTGTAGAGCCACCTTTTGCTGCGATTACAGCTGCAAGTCGCTTGGGGTATGTCTCTATCAGTTTTGCACATCGAGAGACTGAAATTCTTGCCCATTCTTCCTTGCAAAACAGCTCGAGCTCAGTGAGGTTGGATGGAGAGCGTTTGTGAACAGCAGTTTTCAGCTCTTTCCACAGATTCTCGATTGGATTCAGGTCTGGACTTTGACTTGGCCATTCTAACACCTGGATACGTTTATTTGTGAACCATTCCTTTGTAGATTTTGCTGTATGTTTGGGATCATTGTCTTGTTGGAAGATAAATCTCCGTCCCAGTCTCAGGTCTTTTGCAGACTCCAACAGGTTTTCATCCAGAATGGTCCTGTATTTGGCTGCATCCATCTTCCCCTCAATTTTAACCATCTTCCCTGTCCCTGCTGAAGAAAAGCAGGCCCAAACCATGATGCTGCCACCACCATGTTTGACAGTGGGGATGGTGTGTTGAGGGTGATGAGCTGTGTTGCTTTTACGCCAAACATATCGTTTTGCATTGTGGCCAAAAAGTTCGATTTTGGTTTCATCGGACCAGAGCACCTTCTTCCACATGTTTGGTGTGTCTCCCAGGTGGCTTGTGGCAAACTTTAGACGAGACTTTTTATGGATATCTTTGAGAAATGGCTTTCTTCTTGCCCCTCTTCCATAAAGGCCAGATTTGTGCAGTGTACGACTGATTGTTGTCCTATGGACAGACTCTCCCACCTCAGCTGTAGTTCTCTGCAGTTCATCCAGAGTGATCATGGGCCTCTTGGCTGCATCTCTGATCAGTCTTCTCCTTGTCTGAGCTGAAAGTTTAGAGGGACAGCCAGGTCTTGGTAGATTTGCAGTGGTCTGATACTCCTTCCATTTCAAAATGATCGCTTGCACAGTGCTCCTTGGGATGTTTAAAGCTTGGGAAATCTTTTTGTATCCAAATCCGGCTTTAAACTTCTCCACAACAGTATTACGGACCTGCCTGGTGTGTTCCTTGGTCTTCATGATGCTCTCTGCGCTTTCAACAGAACCCTGAGACTATCACAGAGCAGGTGCATTTATACAGAGACTTGATTACACACAGGTGGATGCTATTTATCACCATCAGTCATTTAGGACAACATTGGATCATTCAGAGATCCTCGCTGAACTTCTGGAGTGAGTTTGCTGCACTGAAAGTAAAGGGGCCGAATAATTTTGCACGCACCACTTTTCAGTTTTTTATTTGCTAAAAAAGTTTAAAATATCCAATAGATTTCGTTCCACTTCACAATTGTGTCCCACTTGTTGGTGATTCTTCAAAAAAAATTAAAATTTTATATCTTGTATGTTTGAAGCCTGAAATGTGGCAAAAGGTTGAAAAGTTCAAGGGGGCCGAATACTTTCGCACAGGCACTGCGCATGCGCGAGCCGCGGTGCACGGGCAATCATCTAGGACCTGTGACGCGTCCCAGATGATTGCCAAGAGGGAGGGGGGAGAGGTGAACTTACTTCCGGCGCTGCAGTGCCCCGGGAGGAAGTGGGAGATGGAACCCTCTAAAAAGAGGGTTTGCGCTCCCCCCCCCAAAAAAAATGACATGCCAAATGTGGCATGTCAGGGGGTCACCTTCCCTTAAAGCGGAAGTTCCATTTTTGGGTAAAAAATGTCCAGCCTTTACAACCACTTTAATTCTTGTATGTGCTGATCCAGTTTTAATCTCTCACCCACATTCTGGATGTAATTGTTGCAAACGTGAACATTTCAAATGTAATACAGCTTACTGCATTTATTTATTGAACTGTCCCTGTTGCTTTATATATGTGGGGAAACTATTGGTTGCTTCAAATGTTGTTTTCAAAAACATTTTAGTGACATTAGGGTGGCTCTTGAGAACTACTGTATACAGAAACCTATTAATCCTGATAAACCAGTACAGTACAGTAGCTGTACACTTTGTACAAACATGCCACCAGACACATGACTTTAGAGGTATGGTGTCGGACTGTATGCCACCCTCTGTCCATGGAAGTGATAAAAATCAGTTATTGCCAAACAAATCTTATTGGATTAATACGCTGCAGACGGTGGACTCCAGATGTCTCAACACCAAGTGTTCTACTTGCGTCCTACATGCCATTATTGCCTGATCGCTACAGTTTGCATTTTTGTCTCCAGTTCTGCTAGGATAGTGTTCACAAAATGTTATTATGTTTGTTGAATTTTTGATTACTTGTAAGGTTGCTATACAAAGGATATGTATTATCAATATTTAGGTTAGTTTGTGCTGTCTGTCACCTTGAGAAAGGCCTTGAAACATTGGTTTACACTCAATCTTTGCACATTTTTATATCATTTTTGTAAGTTTACCTTCTTAAAAGTTTAAGGTCAACAGGTTACTCTTTTTTTGGGGTTATTCTTAAAGGGAACATCCAAGTTCCGATAAGCCCCAGTCTGCACTCAATCATTTGGTTGTGGAGAAGAGGCCCTTGACCTCATCAAATTAGAGATTACCCCTGGCACGATACCACTGTATGTTAAGGGTATGTAGCTGGATATGGTTTAGGAGGTGTAAGGCACGCTTGTCCCTTCCCCTTTCCTGCCCTGTCAAGCTGCATGCTCAGGTAAGGGTCTGGTATAGATTTTGGGGGAGACTTTACACTTTGTATCTATACATCAGGGTTTCCATTGACAGGCATACCAGACCCTCATCATGTATAAGGGTTTGATATATATTTTTTAGGGAGAGCCCCACACCACATCTTTTCTTTGTGTGTGTGGGGGGGGGGGTGCCCCATTAACATCATTATCAGAACCTAATCTAGGTAAATTGTCTGGGCTAGTGTTATAGATGAAGGGGATCCCCAACTTCTTTGTTTACAAACAAAAGTAAGTGACCAGGAATTGTCATTTACTGGCAATTTAAACTGAATTTTTTCCATTGTTAATGTCAGTTTTGCTCTAGTAGGTTATATACACCATATACTGTAATGCCCTGTACACACGGTCGGAAATTCCGACTACAAAATCCGTCGGATTTTTTCCGACGGATTTTGTCCGACAATGGTGTTGTATACACACGGTCGGACAATGTTGTCGGAAAATCCGATCATTCTGACCGTGGTGACGTTCGTTGCGTGCGACGTAACTACGTAGAGGCTATTAGCCAATAGCTTTGGTGTCGTAATTTGATCTGAGCATGCGTGGCACTTTGTCCGTCGGAATTCTCTACACATGATCAAAAAAAGTCCGATCGGATTTTGTTGTCGGAAAATTTGAGAGCAGGATCTCAAATTTTTTTCCGTCGGAAATTCCGATGGAAAAAGTCCGATGGAGCCCACACACGGGCGGATTTGCCGACAACATGGTCCGATCGGACATTTTCCGTCGGAATTTCCGACCGTGTGTACGGGGCATTAGTGTGCCACTTCACAGGCAAGTAAAAACCAATTAAGAGATTTTTTCATTTCTAATGTTGACCTTTAAACATTATTACTATTAAGGTGGTATGGGACTTGCATGCTAGGAGGGAAGAAGAGCAAACTGATAGAGGGCATAGGATAAGGGTTGAGTGAGGAGCAATTCCTCTTGGATTTACCTGTCGCTGCCTGTGGGGAGTTGTGTAACTGTTTGATGCAAATATATTTATTTACATAAGCTTTATCATTGAAGAATACAATTGTTTAATTAATAGTACAGAAAGACCTTTCAAAAATAAACAATGTAGTTGACATTTTCTACCCAGCAACAGCAGAAAATTATTATTTAATGATTTTATATTCTAATTTAGTATTTTTGAAGATGACTACTAGTAAAAAAAAGAATACATTTGAAGTGGAATAGAAGGCTTTAAAATGTCTCTTTCAGTAAATTCCTGAAATCTCACAGAATACAGCAACTGTATAATGTTTCAGTAAAGCTCTACCTTATCTTTAAAGTGTCATTAAAACCATTGGAGCAATTTCATATGTAACAGAAAATCTAACATTAGAAGCAATAATCTCTAGCAAACATATACCGTAAATGTTCCCAAATATATATTTTTTTTTTATGTGACATAAACTTGTTTCTCCCTAATGCATTGTGGGACCAGGGGATGGAGCAAGCCAAAGGACTCTGTCAAAGCTTGCAAACATCACTCTCTATTCTATCAATCATTTCATTCTGCCTCCTTTCAGCTTGAGTTTCACTTAATTTCTTTCTTACCCTGTCACCTCCTGTTCTTCCTTCTCTCCTAATGTTCAATAGTCAACTCAACAGTCCATGATCATCTGTAATCAGTTGCATTTCCAGCTAGATGCAGAGATAAAACCTCTATCAATCATTCCTGCTGGAGTTGCCCCACAGGCACAAATAGAAGATCATGTGGGCAGAGAACAGGGGGTATGGAGCAGATGCCATTCATCCTCGTTGAGCACCCCCTCAGTCACATTGGGTGGCTTCCATAGAAGAGGAAATTACATGAAAGTCTTCTCCCTGGGAACAGCATGCGCTCTGACAGTTGCAATGCAATAGTCAGCGGAACGGCTGCTTCTGAGCAGTGCATTCTAAGCCCTGATTGGCTGAAGCAATGCATCTAACCACTGGTCAGTTGCAAAGCTTTGCCCAATCAGGGCACAGTGAATAGCTGATTGTTAAGGAGCGGGCCGTGAAGCTGGCTGCTGGGTTCTGGCTCCTTAACAATGGATGAGTCATCAGCTGTCAATGAGCTTCCCCGTTGACAGCTGAATGAAAAAAAAACATTGCCAGCAATACAAAAATGTGAAAAAAAAGCGGCGTGTGGGTCCCCCCAATCCATACCAGGCCCGTTGTGTAAATTAATGAAGGACAATTATTTATTTGCAAAATTTAATAACAGAAGCGAAGAAAAATCTGTGTTTTTTTTTTTAATTTGTGGTCTTTTTTCATTTATTTAGCAAAAAATAAAAAAGCTGGTGGTGATTAAATACCACCAAACAAAATCTCTGTTTGTGTGAACAAAATGATAAAAATGTCATATGAGTACAGTGTTGTATGACCGCACAATTGTCATTAAAAGTGCAACAGGCTATTTTTGCGATACAGCATTGCATTACTTTAACTGACAATTTAATACAATACAAGTCGTGCGACGCTGTACCCAAATATAATTTATGTCCTTTTTTTCCCACAAATAGAGCTTTCTTTTGGTGGTATTTGATCACCTCTGCAGTTTTTATTTTTTTTCACTATTTTGAAAAAATAACAATATTTTTTACTTTACTTTCTACCCAATTGATAACAGCAACACATCCCAAAAAAGTTAGGACAGGGCAACATAAAGCTGGCAAAGTAAATGGTAGTAATAGGGAAGAGCTGGACAAAGAAATGTCCCTCAATGTAATATTGCAAAGACTTTAAATATATCATCATCATCTACAGTACATATTATCATCAAAAGATTCAAAGAAGGCCGAAATCCAATTTAGGATCTCCGTGGTCTTCGGGCCCTCGGATGGTACTGTCCAGTAGGGGTGTTCTGCTGTCATTCTGGCCTTATGGTTGGGATAACTGGCTTAAAGTACCCCTGCTGGTATGATGGGGGCCCTGAGGGATTTTCCTATGAGAACATAAACTGGAGCACCCACTGGATGAAGTGGGATCTGGGACTCATTCCCTGGAGGAGGATTTCTAGGGGCTTAGTGCCTCACTAGCTGACTGTGCTACTTGGTCTGGCCAGGGGCTGGGATGGCAAAAAGTCCAAAGTGTCAAGCATCCTGGGGGTTCTGGAGTAGTTCTGGAGTAGTGTTATGGGTGCGGGACCCCACTGTAAAACAACACTAGGCCACATCACCACAGGTTTTTTTTTTCTAAATTTTTTTTTGTCTGAGACCAGGGCAATTTTTGTTACCAGGCCACAAGGCCTAGCCATTGCGCCTGCACTGGCAGCTTTTTTATTTTTCTTTCTTTATTTTTCTTACATGTATGTCACTTTGCACTTATATGTGTGTTTTCTTTTTTTTTTTACCTGGATTGTAGGGCATGGATCTTTGGGCATACCCTAGAGGTCTATACGTCTAGGAGGAGTATACATGGCTCTTAGGTTCCTTCCTCCCCTGCTTCAGAGGGACTTTCTTTAGGAGAGAGGATCAGGATTCACCGGGGCCTTATGGCTAGGTAGACCTAAGTGTGCCTTACCCCCGTTTGGAGTCTTACACACCGGAGGGTCCTTCCTCTTCAGGAGGGGACCATTTGACACACCTCAAGTGCACTTTTTAGTTTAGTTTACATTTTGTCCACCAAAGGCTTGAATAAGGAAAAAAAAAATGCAATATATACACAGAGTCGGGAGATGCTCTCACTTTATATTCATTTTAACACCTGTCAGATAGACAGGTAATAAGAAAAAAATCTCCAAAATGGGGGAAAAATACTAATGAAAAGTTAACAAAGGTTGTAACCCACTATCCAAAACTAAACAGGTGAGCTGCAGCAGGGTTTTAGAATAACTTGTAGTCCAAGTCCTCACTGAATATTGGCACAAAACAACAGAGTTTGTAATGTTAAGACAAATAATAGTAAATAAAAAAATAAATAAAAATAAGGCTTTAGATGCACACTTTGCAGAAATATCAAGGGTATGCAAAAGGTAAAATCAGAGTCAAGGACTAGCTTAGTATTCACTGCTATATAAAACAAGCCACCCATATGCTATTACTGTATATCCTCCCTTTTGTGAGCTTATTATTTGATTTAGTATTTTTTCAAGACCTGCCTTTGTTGTTTTTTTTAACTGAAAGCTTTCCATGTGGATGCCTACTGGTAAATGCACCAAGATGAAATCAAATTGATCCACAATGTGATGCCCATAAAACCGTGCTTTGGACTGGAACATAAACAACCCTTTTTATGAGACAATGACATGAGAAAATGTGTTTCTCCAGGCTTCATAAATGTGCAAGTTGGAAAAGTAGTATTGATGTTGGGGTTAATATTGGCATAGAGGAAAATTGACCATGCTTCACTTTGAGAATTGCAAATCTAATTGATCTGCTGCAGCAAGCTTTCAATTCCTGAGCAACTGTACAAGATGGGACGTGCATGAGCTGCTAAAGCAGGGCTGGGCACACTGCAGTTTGACTCTGAATAAAACAACTCAGCAAAATACTTAATTATGAAAACAATAATGTAAGCAATGAAGGTTCGTAAAGGTAGGTGAACCTTTGCGTGAGCAGATACGTGCGATCAGGCACATCACAATAAATAAAATGCCTTGCTGCTTTATAAATTATCATCACTGTCTTATTTTAATCATTTGATATCACTGCTGACACATGCTATGTTTTTGCTGTACGCTTCATTAGGCCGGCTTTTTTTCCCTTTACCTCCACTGCTACATATAATCTGATTATCATTCATAAAAGGATGTCTGTAGGCAAAGAGAATCATTCATGTATACGTCTTTGTTTTCAGCTGCTATGTAAACAGATAGCTATATAATTAACTTTTATAGGGAAGATGCAGTTGGAGATTATGTTTACACTTTAGACCTCTGTCACTTACTAACTATTCTCAGCTGTAGCCTTGGTATTTTATATTGCACATTTAAGAAAGGCTTCAGTATTTTACAAATAGCAGGAAATAGGATTCAGTTAATTTGTGCTGAAGGTTTTGCGAGACATTATCTATAAATACAATACAAACTATAATTACCAGACTGATCAAATTGGTGTTTCCCAAAGTGCGTTACAGTGCCCACCAGAGATGTACAGTAAGTCAATAATGGGGGCTGCAGAAGGCTGATATCAACATAGATTCAGGTACTTACACCAGTAGCATTAAACATATATAAAATGTTTATTTTTTTTTAATGCACTCATTAAACCTTCAGTTCATTCCTGTGGAAATACTATGGACATTCAAGTGTTTGCATAGTCTTAAAATAAGCTTTGAAACATGCCCTCACTGACCTCTTTAACTACAAGCACAGTGGAGCAAATTAGCCTCAAAGTTCACAACAGAAACACTGAAGTCCCTCAAGTTGTCCCCTCATTAATCTCATCTTGATCCTCCCACCCAGCAATGACTCCAGCCTTCCAGACTTCTAATCTGGAATGTAAACAGAGCAAGAGCTCTGGGAGGGTAAGCTAACAAATGACTGGCACGTCTACTGCAAACGTTGAGGATGAATTTGTCATAAACCAGTGCGACCAGAAATGTGTGGACTGTAATCGGGAAGTCCAAAACGCATGTAAAGTAATAATAGTAAGTTCAATTAAAAGGATAGGTCATAAACAATAAAGCAAACCAGCAAACAACCACGGTGACACACAATAATAACTCTCTAAACCAAACGTGAATACAGGAGTAAGATATAATCATAAACATAGTCAAGCCAAGGTCATACACGATAGAACAATCAGATAGAACAGGGAGCAGGACAGAACAGGGAGAGGACAACAGGAGGAAGGGATACATCTGCAAGGGATAGATGCAGGGTTCAGGAACACAGCACACAAGGTACAGGTACAGGATTCAGGAATACAGGTCACAACAAGGTACAGGATTCAGGAATGCAGGTCAGGGCTCAAGGAAAAATGTGTTAGCATCTCCGGGGTATATACACACACCTCCTGCAATCAGACTCAGTTGACGCCTGATTGCAGGAGATGATGTCGGCTCCAGACTGCAGGGAGACACCCACTGGTGGACACCAGTACTGCTGGCCAAATATCTGACAGTGCCACCAGCAGGTGAAACCTTTACTGACAGTACCCCCTTCAAAGGAGCAACCTCCGGACGCTCCAACTAGTCTCAGCTGTAAAAAGTCCACAGCCTCAAGCCGGGCAGCAGGCAGAGGCACATTCAAGCTGTGCAGCGGGCAGAGGGACATCACGCTGGGCAGCGGGCAGAGGCACATCACTCTGGGCAGCGGGCAGGGGCACATCATGCTGGGCAGCGGGCAGAGGCACATCAAGCTGGGCAGCGGGCAGAGGCACATCAAGCTGGGCAGCGTGCAGAGTGACATCAAGCTGGGCAGTGGGCAGAGGCACATCATGCTGGGCAACGGGCAGAGGCACATCAAGCTGGGCAGCGGGCAGAGGCACATCAAGCTGGACATCGGGCATTGGATCATCCAACTGGAGAGCAGGCTCTGGAACATCAGGTTGAACAGCAGGTACTGGAACATCAGGCCGGCCGTCAGGAACTGGAACATCAAGCCGGACATTGGCATCGGATCACCAGACTGGAACATTAGGCCGGGCAGCGGGCACTGGAACAGCAGGCTGGACAATGGGCACTGGGACATCAGGCCAGACAGCGGACACTGGAACATCAGGTCGGGCATCAGGAACTGGATCCTCAAGCCGGACATTGGGCATCAGATCATCAGACTGGACAGCAGGCACTGGAACATCAGACTAGGCAGCGGGCACTGGAACATCAGGCCAGGCATCAGGAACTGGGTCATCAAGCATCGGATCATCAGACTGGAGAGCAAGCACTGGAACATCAGGCCGAGCAGTGGGCACTGGAACATCAGGCCGGGCGTCAGGAACTGGATCATCAAGCCGCACATCGGGCATTGGATCATCAGGCCGGACAACGGGCACTGGAACATCAGGCCGGGCATCAGAAACTGGATCATTGAGCGAGGGCATCAGGTCATTAGACTGGACAGCAGACACTGAAACATCAGGCCGGGCAGTAGGCACTGGAACAAAAGGATGAGCAACGACAGCAGCGAGCTGGGCAACCGATTCAGCAAGCGCCGTATCAGAAGTCTGGGTAATGGGTACCGGCTCAGCAAGCTGGGTAATGGGCACCAGCCCAACAGGCTGGGTGACGGGCACCTGCTCAACAGGCCGGGTGACGGGCACTGGCTCAGCAGGCTGGATAATGGGCACGACTCAGCAGGCTGGGTAATGGGCACCGGCTCTGCAGGCTGCGTGATGGGCAACAGCCTAGCAGGCTGGGTAATGGGAACCGGCACATAAGGCTGGGAAATGGGCACTGGCACGTCAGGCTGGGAAATGGACACTGGCTCATCAGACTGGGAAATGGGCACGGCACATCAGCCTGGGAAACAGGCACTGGCACAGCAGCCTGGGAAACGGGCATGGCACATCAGCCTGGGAAATGGGCATGTCACATCAGGCTGGGAAACAGAAACTGGCACATCAGACTGGGAAACAGGCACCAGCACATCAGGCTGGGAAACGGGCACCAGAACTTCAGGCTTGACCGTGGGCACTAGAACATCAGGCTGGAACATGGGCACCGGAACATCAGGCAGGACCATGAACACTGGAAAGTCAGGCTGAAAAGCAAATACTGTAGCATCAGGCCGGACAGCTGGCAGATGGTTGGCAGGGTTAGGTGGGTCATCAGGTTCAGGACGATCAGAGGCTAGCCTGACCCCATTGGCAATCATGGAGGCAGGTTGGAGTGTATTGGCTGGCGTGGAGGCAGACTGGAGCAGATCGGCAGGCATGGAGGCAGACTGGAGCAGATCGGCTGGTATGGAGGCAGACTGGAGCAGATCGGCTGGTATGGAGGCAAACTGGAGCAGATCGGGGGGCGTGGAGCTACCCTGGAGCAGATCGGCTGGCGTGGAGGCAGACTGGAGCAGATCAGCTGGCGTGGAGGCAGACTGGAGCAGATCGGCTGGTGTGGAAGCAGGCTGGAGCAGATTGTCTAGTGTGGAGGCAGGCTGGAGCAGATCGGCTGGTGTGAATGCAGGCTGGAGCAAATCGTCTGGTGTGGAGGCAGGCTGGAGCAGATCGGCTGGTGTGGAGACAGGATTGGATAATGGCAGGATTGTACGGTTTGGAAAGAACTTTTGATTGTTTTTGGGTTCAGACACTGCAGGGCTGTAAATGGGGGTGCAGCTGATGGAAGAGAAGTGTTTGAGCATGGTAAGAAAGAGGAAGCAGTTACTAAGGGGGATCTTTGGGGAATTGCTGCAGGCAGTAAAGAGGAGGCAGATGAGTTAAAGGCAGGATAGGTGCAGCAAGTGGAAACAGGATACTGATATTTAGTTGGTAGCAGGGTATCCTGTGCTGTGCCTGTGCTGTGGGTGATGGAGAAAGAGACCACTGAGCAGGCAGGTCTCTGGCAGCAGGAATGGGCTGTTGAAATCTGACTGAGGCTGTAATAGATCTGACCATGCCTGTAGTAAAGGTAGAACAAAATTTGGCTTACATACTGCCTGTCTAACCAGGGACTGCACTGCATTAATACACTCTGATAACACCTGCTGAGAACATGAGGAATAATGCTCAAAGAAAGAAACCTGATCAAAACTGGGAGGGAGGAGAAAAATCATCATTGCCTCTTGTACTGGACAAGGCTAGCTCTGCACACACCTGAATCAGAGGCTGAACATCTGAGCATATGGTCCTGATCAACTAGGGAATGAGCCAGTTGTATACACTATAATAGCTGGTCACTGACCCACTCTTTCAATACCTGGCAGCAGTATTCCCCATCCTCTGTCACCAGCAGAGAATAATAAGTAACTTCCTTTGGATGCATGTTAGCCAAAACAGAACCACGATGGCTTCCCTAAGCAGCCATATTATGTCATAAACCGGTGCGACCAGAAATGTGTGGACTACAATAGTGAAGACCAAAGTTCATGTAAAGTAATAATAGTAAGATTTATTAAAAGGATAAGTCATAAACAATAAAGCAAACAAACGGAGCTTCCTCTTTTGAGTGGCGCTCTTCTTTAAAGTTAGAAAAAAAGCTTAAGCCCAGACAAGGGTATAATGACAGATTTTGGGTCCCATAGTAAAATTGGGCTCTCAGTGACATCTCTCTATCTCTCTGCCCCTGAACTCTAGCCTCAACCTGACCCTAACATTTAAAGTAGAACTATAGGCAAAACATTTTTTTTGATTTTGGATTGATAAAGGGAGGGTTGTAACCCCCTGTCATATTTCTTTTTTTTTTTCATCTGTGTCCTATTAGGGATATTTCCCTTCACTTCTTGTCCCTTAGCCAAACAGGTAGTGGAGGAAATCCCTGCAAATGGAGAGGGAATTTCTTGGGGAACCCCAGCTCATTAGAACTAATGTCCACATTGGAAGATTTCCCCTTTACTTTTCTGGGGACAACCCAAAATGTGGATTTTCTTTTACTGCCACGTTCAATGATAATGGTAAATAGGACAAATAGAGAAGGGGGATCTCAATAATGGGGACACATGCAACAAAACGAAAAAAATAAGATTTTTCCTTTAGTCAAACTTTAAATCCACCCACACCCATAAACCTAACCTATATAAATTAGCCATCATCCTTAGCTCTAAATCTTAAAACCCAACTCAACCTTTTTGTTTAACTTAGAAATTTAGTGCCATGCAGTTTAAAAAAGAAGATGAAGTCGGGCTTTAACTTAACCTAACCTTAAAAACTTTTCATGGGAAAAACAGTTTCAAGCTGAAACCACTGAACTCCTGACAAACAGCTTAATAAACAGTTGCAATACATTTATAGTATGTGAGTTGTTTTACCTGCCAAAGGATTTGTATTTCTATCCACCTATTCCTGTAATTTACACAGTGTTACCAGACCATAGACTTGACTGTTCTATCCCAGCCTGTGATTGTAAAGAAGCTGTAACTATCTGGTGAAGTCATCTCACAACTCTCTGCTCCTGTCAGTGTGTTCTTTATATCAGCATGCAGCACACCTGATTGGCCTTTCTTGCTGCCTCTCATTTTCAAATCTGCATGCTGTTGTAGAGAGGACTATGTCAGATACTGGCACTTAAACGTGTTGCATTTAAAAATGCATCAATACATTAAGAAAAAAAAAGGCATTCAACAGTAAGTAAAAAATTGCAGTTGCCTTACTACTGCTCCATTTTAATTGCTTCTGTACTTTTTGAATCACTTAACCCCAACAAGTACAGTATGCAGATCTAGAGTAATTCCTTATTTTGCTCTATATACAACTGTTAATCATATACTGGTGACCACAACCGGCCTCTTGTCTCTCAAGGTTCGTGTTAAATTCCCCGCTGGCTCTGCCCTCACCCTTTTCCATGATAGGTGCTTTACAGAGTTTAATTTTGAACTGCAGATAACCTCCCTGCAATATTATAGAGATGTGCACTGGGAGGGTTGTCACCCTAGGACAAGAATTGTATTAATGGCAAGATCACCAGATGAAAATAAGGTAAGAAAAGCAATAATAAAGAAAACAAATGTACCGCATTTTAATGACTGGTAAGATGCAATATGCTGCATTTCTGTTCTTTTGTTAAGATACACTTTAAACAAAAAGCTTGTTCATGTTATTCAACCTGCAGAAATTATATAAGGGACATCACATGAGTAACTATAATGGAGGCTGTAATAAATATGAATGAGCAGCTGATTATGCCAGATTTTATTCATATTGAAATTGCAAATTATGTCATTGGTGAAATTTAGTTAAAATTAGCCTAATTTCACTATGCAGCACAACTAGGTGAAATTAGCTTAGGAACTATTTGCCTTTAAAGATAGGTGCACACAATGTTCCTAGCTATGACACTCCATAGTTGTGACATATGGCTTTGTTTATCAGGAAAGCCATGTCAGACCCAGTCACTTAGATGACATTGTGATCACATGGCTTTGTATATCATAGCCTAATCACCAAAGCCACATCATTACATTGCCAGTGCTGACATACAATATCATACAATCCTATATACACAATCCTTTACCCACAGTTGATCGAGAGGAAGGAGAAAAACCCCAGCAAAGCATAATCCAATTTGCTCCAGCAGCGGAAAAAATGCCTTCCTGATCCCCCAAGAGGCAATCGGATATTCCCTGGATCAACTTTACCTATAAATGTTAGTAACCAGTTACCGGTATATTAGGTACATTTAGGAAAGAATCCAGTCCCTTTTTAAAGCAATCTACTGAGCTGGACAGAGCCAGATCTTGAGGGAGTTTATTCCACATTTTCACAGCTCTTACTGTGAAGAAACCTTTCCGTATTTGAAGATTAAATCTTTTTTCCTCTAAATGCAAACACTGAAATGGTACTTTTATTCCCAGACCCTATATCACTTATAAATATATTTAAAAGTAAGGGTCCTAACACTGAACCTTTGGGTACACCACTGATAATCTTAGCCTATTTAGAGTTATGCCCCGTACACACGATCTGACTTTCCGTCAACAAAACCGTGGATTTTTGTTCAAAGGGTGTTGGCTCCACCTTGTCTTGCATACACACGGTCACACAAATGTTGGAAAATAATTACGAATGTAGTGACGTACAAGACGTACGTGATGTCTCCATTATGAATACTAGTTTTACAAGACCGTCCTTGATTCCGAGCATGCATGGACTTTAGTGTGATGGACTTGTGTACACACAATCGGAAAGTCCGACAACAAACATTTGTTGGCGGAAAATTTAAGAAACTGCTAGCCAACATTTGTTGGCGGAAAGTCCGACAACAAATGTCCGATGGAGCATACACACGGTTGGACTTACCACCAACATGCTCACATCCAACATTTCCTGTTGGAAAATCCGATCGTGTGTACAGTACGTGGCATAAGAATCATTAACCACTGCTCTCTAAATTCTTTTAGTTTCCTATCCATTTACAAACTGATATTTCCAAGCTTGTAGACTTCCTTACACATTAGCCATGTGTGGGGAACTGTGTCAAATGCTCCAAGTATACCATGTCCACAGCCACCTCTCTGTCCAAGATTTCATGAAAAGAAATTAGATTTATCTGGTAACTTCTGTCTTTCATGAATCCATGCTGTCTGTTGCTTAAAATACTTTTCTCCAGCAAGAACTCATCTATGTGGTCTTTTATTAAACTCTCCAGTATCTTCTCAACAATAGAAGTTAAACTAACATGTCTAGAGTTACTTGGTAAAGACTTTGATCCCTTTTTAAATATAGGCACCACATTTGTCTTATACCAATCCAGTGGTACTATGCCATTCATTTTTTTTTTTTCAAAATTCTTTATTCCAAATTTTTCATTACATAATAACTTACATTATACATTTTATATACTTTTACATCTCTTTATATAATACAAATTATAATTACATTTACTACTTCCTTTCATTCCTTCCTCTCTCACCCTCTGTGGTCACTTAATACAGTATTTTCATATATTCCTCTATCCGTTGATAGCCATATTCTATTCCATTTTGCCCATATGTTTTCATACCTTCGCCCATGTCCCCTTTGTTCATACATTATTTTTTCATAGGGTAGGACCTGATTTACTGCTCTCACCCACTGGGTTACTGTCGGGGGATATGGCTGAATCCATTTTTCTATTATTTGTTTTCTTGCCAGGAACAATACCTCCCTTAAAAAAGTGTTATTATCTCTATTATCTCTCTCTTCCCTCAATATCCCCAACAAACATAATTCCATCGTAGCTATAAAAGGTTTATTCAGGACTCTTCCTATTTTCCTAGCTACTTGTTGCCAGTATTTTCCTATTTTACCACAGTACCACATTACATGAAGGAAGTCTGCTCCCCCCTGCCCGCATCTAGTACATCTTGGTTCAGTCATCCTCCCCATTTTATACAATCTATTTGGAGCCAAGTATGTCTGATGTATTATATTCATCTGTATTATCCTATTATTCATTGCAGGGGATACCTTCCAGTGGGAATTACAGGCTTCGTCCCATTCATGATCGCTCATGTCTGGGATAGCCTCCTGCCATTTATCCCTTATTTTCAGTGGTTCACCTTCTATTTTCTTCTGTAACAGGTGTGTGTAAATTTTTGCTATCAATCCCTTAGGTCCCTGTGATCTCAGGATCCCTATAAGGGGATATTTGGATATTTTTATTTCCTCTCTTCTAAACTGTGTCTGTAGCACCTGTCTCAGCTGGAGGTATCTGTAAAACTGTTTACTCAGTAAATTATATTGTTTGCACAGGTTTTCATAGGTTAGTATTACATTTTTGTCATATAGCTGACCAAAAGTTGTTATCTTATTCTGCTTCCAAAATTTACTGTCCTCAAAGGCTTCCAGTTGTTCAAATTTTGGGTTGTTCCAAAGCGCAGTTTCTGTTGGGATTCCAACAAATCCCGTCAGTTTCTTAGCCTCTCTCCATACTGTCCTTGCCAATTTCAATAGGGGAATTTTTACTCCCACTCTCCTCAAGTCTTTTAGTTCTAATCCCGTCATTAAGTCATCTATTTGCATTTTACTAAGGAGATATTCCTCTATCCTTGTTATTTGTTCCTGTCCTACCCATGATCTTAGATGTTTCAGTTGTCCTGCCAAATAGTATAGATATAAATCCGGGAGGGCCAGTCCAGCTTCTGTCTTTGGTCTTTGTAATTTATTGAATTTTAATTTACATCTTCCATATGCCCAAATAAACCGGGTCATCTGCGAGTTTAATTTTTTAAATATCTGTTTTGGTATTTTTACTGGGGAATGTGCAAATACATATAGACACTTGGGTAGTATAATAGATTTTATCAAGTGAATTCTGCCTGCCATTGATATTGGTAGGTTTATCCATATTTCCAATTTTCTCTTTACATATTCCACTAGTGGGAGTATATTAGCTTCCATCTCATCTTCATGTTTCAACGTTATGTTTACTCCTAAATATTTAAAGATTTCCACTATTTTTAATGGGGTCTGAGCTCTCCTTTCATTACCTGTTCCCAGAGGCATTAATGCGGATTTTTGCCAATTTATTTTTAACCCTGAGAACCTCCCGTATGTTTCTATTATTCTCATTGCTTCTATCAGAGATGCTTGCGCATCTCCCATATACAATATAATATCGTCCGCATATAAGCCTATGTGTTCGGTTTTTTCTCCTACTTTAATCCCTTTGTATTTGTCTGATTGTCTGAATCTGTTTGCCAGTGCCTCAATTGCCAGAGCGAATAATTGCGGTGACATTGGGCAGCCCTGTCTTGTTCCTCTATATAGTTTTATTGTGGGGGATAATATACCGTTTATTAGTAAATTGGAGCATGGTTGTTTGTAGATTATCTTCACCCATTTTCTAAATTTTTCCCCAAATCCATTCCTTTCCAGGACTGTCTGCAGAAATTCCCATTCTATAGAGTCAAATGCCTTGGCTGTATCCAGCGATGCCAAGGCACTTGTTTCTGGGATAAACTCTCTCATTTGTGTCATATATTGCGTCCTTCTGATATTAATTGATGTGGATTTCCCTGGCATAAAGCCAGTTTGGTCCTCCGCTATTATAGACAGTATTACCTGGTTAAGCCTGTTGGCAAGCACTTTTGCCAGTACTTTATAATCTATATTTAATAGCGATATTGGCCTATACGACCCGCACTCAGTTCTATCTTTTTCTGGTTTTGGTATCAATATAACTGTAGCATCATACATGGAGACAGGCATTTCTCCCCTTTGGAACGCCTCTCCATACATTTTAGTCATAACTGGTACCATAATTTCTGCATATCGCTGGTACATCTCCAGTGGTATGCCATCTGGTCCTGGGGACTTACCCTTTCCCAGAGAGAAGATAGCTTCTCGTACTTCCTCTTCCTCTATATCCCTCTCTAGCTCCTCTTTTTGTTCCTCTGTTAATTTAAGGAAGTTCAAGTCCTTCAGGTATTCCTCTATCTCTTCTCGTGTACATATCAATGTTGATGTATACATATTAATATAGTATTTTTGGAATGTCTCAAGTATCTCATCTAGTGTGTTTACCGTCTCTCCTTTTTCGTTTTTTACCTCTGATATTGCTAGTGATGGAGTTTGTCGTTTTATCATAAAATTCAGCATCTTGTTAAATTGTTGTCCTTGTTCAAAGTTTTTTTGTGCGTGTTGGAGTTTCTTACGCTTTGCGTTAATTATTAGTTGGTTCTTATATTGCCTTGATGAGGCTGCCCATCTTATTTGGTTTACATTTGAGGGGTCCCCAATAAACCTATTTTCTGCCTGTGCACAGAGTTGTTCCAATTCCTCCTCTTCCTGTCTATTAGTGCGTTTAATATATGATATTGTTGATCTTGTTATCCCCCTCAAGTATGCCTTAAATGTATCCCAGAGTACTCCATCTATTTTCCTGTTGCCATGTGCTTCCAGGAACATTCCCATTTGCTCTGGAATTCTATCATTTAGTCCTATCTGGGTTAACCATTGAGCCTGTATCCTATAACCCGGTTTTATTCTTTTTGGGCCTATTTTTAGCTCAAAGGTTAATCCAGAATGGTCAGACACCCCTCTTGTCGTGTATGCCACTGACTGAACCATTGGCAGAATCTTTTCGTTCCCCATTGCCATATCTATCCTAGACATGAGTCCTCTCCCTGGTGCATGCCATGAGTAGGCCCGGGTCCCAGGATTTCTTATCCTCCACAGGTCAGCCCATCCTACTTCATTCATAAATTTCTCCAACACCTTCGGCCCTTCCCCTCCTTTATGCTTACTTCTTCCGAACCTATCTAGTTTTGGGTCTAGGCACATATTGAAATCTCCCATACATATGACATATGCCTCTGGATACTCTGACATAAATATTACTGCCTCTTTCAGTGCTCGCATTGTAGCTGGGGGGGGGTTGTAAATCCCCATAATTACAACAGGCATTGCATGCACCAGTGCAAAGACAAAGACATATCTTCCATCCGGGTCTCTTTTTTCTCTAATACACTCCCATGTTACCCCTCGATGAACAAAAAGAGAGACCCCTCTTGAGTATGTAGTATGACATGAGTGGCTTGACCATTGTATCCAAGGTTTTTCTAGGTATTTCAATCTTTCTTTAGTCATATGTGTTTCTTGGATACAAATGATCTTTGCCTGCACTTTGTTAATTTCTGAAAAAACCTGTGTTCGTTTCAATTGCGTTCCCATACCTCTCACATTCCATGACAAAAAAGTGTGTTGACTACTCATGTCTGGTATATTTTATTTTAGCCATTATTCCCCCAAAAAAACAAAAGAAGAGGAAAAATAAATCGTGTGTCTCTTTTTCCTTTCTGTGACCGTTCTCTTTTCTACCACTCTCCTCTCATTCATTCCTTCCATTCCATTCACCCATACCATTTTTTTTAGGGCATTACCGACATATTGCATTTTTGCTATTATATAGGTAATTAATTTCGATTTCAGCCTGTTTGCACCTACCCTTTTCCCGCTTAGTCCTAAGTATAAGGGGCGATGGGGGAGCCGCCCGGGGGGGGGGGGGGAGAGGGCCCCCCCCAACCCACCCAAAAAAAAAAAAAAAAAAAAAAAAAAAAAAAAAAAAAAAAAAAGAACTAAATGTGTATATTTTTCCTGTTCTCTCCCTCCCCCCACCTCCCTCCCTTCCCCTCCCTTCTTGTGCACACCTTTCACTCCCCATCCCTCCCCCCTTCCCCTGTTTATCTACATTTGTAGTGTTTATAATGTGACTCTTGGCCTTACTTAGGCCTTCCTTAATATTGTGTCTTGGGAAATAAAAAAAAAAAAAACAATCAGAGGGAAGGGAAAAGGTGAAGAGGAAAAATTCCTCTCCCTCTTCCTTCTCCTCCCTTATAACTAGTGCCTATATTAATGTGGTTCACTGTGCATCTAGTGCCGTTTTACTATTTATACACACGTCATCACCCACCGTTTACCCCCCCCCCCTCCCCCCCATCCCTCCCTTTCCCCTATCAAATGGACACACAAATATATTTTTACGTTTTACCCTTTCCCATTTCTCCCCTCAAAAAAAAAAAAAAAAAATGGGAAGGAGAGAAAAAAAAAAAAAAAAAAAGAAAAAAAATAAAAAAAAAAAAAAACAAACAAAAAAAAAAAAAGCAAGTCAGAGAAAAAAAAAAAAAGCAAAAAAGAAAAAAAAAAAAACAAAAACCAAACCAATAAATTATTAAAACTTCATCCCTTAACCTAGGGAAAAAAAAAAAAAAAAAAAAAAAAAAAAAAAAAAAAAAAAAAAAAAAAAAAAAAAAAAGTAAAACAAATATAAAAGTAGGGAGAGTGTCCCTCTCACCCCCCCCCCCCCCCCCCCCCCCCCCCAAAGTCCCAACACTCTTGGTGTCTCATATCTTTTCAGGGGCTTCTCTGTTTCTCCTATCGAGGCATAGGCCTGGTTGTTCCCAGCCAGTCTTTAGCTTGTTCAGGTGTACTGAAAAACAAAGTCTTTCCCCCTTCCTCCACTCTCAATCGTGCTGGATATGCCATAGAATATTCAACTCCTGCCTCTCTCATTTTTTGTTTTATTTCATAAAATGTTGCCCGTTGTTTTTGCAGCTCCAGAGAAAAATCTGGAAATATTGATATTTTGCTGTTTTCATAGCGAATCTCTCCTTTTTGTCTTGCTTTCCGCAGAATTGTGTCTCTGTCCCTGCAGTTTAATAATCGTGCCAGCAGGGGTCTAGGGGGAAACCCTGGTTTAGGTGTTGCTGCCGGTACTCTATGCGCTCTCTCCACTGCATATGCTGCTGATACCTCCATATCTGGGAATACATTTTTCAGCCATTTTTCTATAAAGTCACCAGGATTAAACCCTTCTGCCTTTTCTGGTAAACCGATTATTCTTAAGTTATTGCGGCGCATACGGTTCTCAAAATCATCAGATTTTTGATGCCACAGAGTAATCTGCTTTTCTATTGAAGCTATCTTTTTAGGCATAGGAGTGACAGTATCTTCCAATAGAGCAGTCCTATTTTCCATTTCCATCATTCTCTCTCTTATACTCTGCATATCATGCTTAATCAGTCCTATATCATTTATAATCTCATCCATTTTACCTGTTAGGGCTGCATTACTCGATTGGATGGCCTCCATTATCTGGGAGTTCATCTGCTCCAGGGTCAGTTTGGAGTGTTTCTCCTGTTTTTCTGCAGCTTTTCCGGACTGCGGCATGGGCGTGTTGAGCTTCTGGATATCCAGCGCTGATGGTCCACCACTCCGTGTCTGTGGGGGGCTACGCCCGCCGTCTTGCTTATCCGTTCGAGCAAATTCTTTAAGACGATCGGCCGCCGACTGCTTGCTATTACTCATCGCTCCGGGCGATCGTTTTCGCGGGTTTCAGGTCTCGTTAGTAGAGGTCAGTCAGGATTCCATAGAAGACTCGGGCACCGCTAAGCGATCGTTTTTGCGGGCTTAGGGTCTCGGTAGCAGAGATTATCCAGGATTCTTTCGGAGACTCAGGCTGATCTCAAACCTCCCGCTGTTCACATCCGAACGCCGCGTCCGACCGTCACATCCGGTCGCGTCGGCGGAAGCTTATATTGCATATTTTTTATTTTAATTCAAATAGTACAATTCCCAATAGTTGTTTGTAACATAGGAACCTTCATAACACCTGCCATAGCCCTACCCCATCTTTCCCCATTTCACCCATCAATATGGACTGGCCCCCGTCTGACCTGTCAGCTCCATTATCATCTACTTCACCCCCCCCCCCCCAATCCTAGTTTAAATACTCACCCAGCCTTCGTATAAACCATAGTGCTAGGGTTATTGCTAGGGTTAGTGCTAGTGTTATGCTTACTGCTAGGTAACCAAAAATAAAAATAAAAAATTACCCTATTTCTTCAAATGCATTTTATTAAACTGTACTGTATTGTTCTCACCCAAACCACAATTCTTATTTTTTCTCAACCAGGCAGACCTGGGAATTTTATGGCTCCTAGGCCACATCCATCCCCTTGGCTGTTCCTGTCCGTCCCACTTTGCCTCCTTTGTCAGAATGTCTCTTTCAGCCTGTCAGCTTCCTTGCTGAGGTGACTGACAGGCTCATAGACACAAACTGACAGATGTCTGTGTGGAGAACTGCAAACACTGGACCTGTGCTTGTGTAAACTGGTCCAAAAGACTTGGGAAGATAGCTGGCAGAGCTGCAAGCACTGGAAGGAGACTGCTGATCAGTACAGCTGGTAGGCTCAGTTCTGGCAGGAGAGTGTTCAGACTTTTCCTTGGAAATTGGCAAGGAGATACCTTGACGCTCTTCCACCATTCTGCTTCCTAGCAGAGTTCTTCCTGTTAGCGTCAGAATGTTCCTATTCTTCACTCCAGGATCTGAAGAAATCCCAACTTTACTGAACTTAGGCTCTCTCCTTTCTGTGCTTGCACCTCTGTTAGTTATCTCTCTGAGTCTGTCAGTTACACATCAGCACTTAGAATGGCAGATCAGTTGTTTATCCCTGTGCCTGTCAACTCCTTTACTGTTTTTATCAGCCTGCCCTACACCAACATTGTGACCAGCAAGTCAATAGAGGACATTTTTTTTACTATTGCTTCTAATAATTGTGAGTGTGAAGGCTCTTTCATGAGTAGTTGTACCTATTCTTCCTAGCGCCAGTTGTTTGTTTCTATATGTTTATGTACTTGAGGACCTTTCCAGGTTAAAAATGTATGTTGAGCAGAATTAGGTTCAGGCCTCCCCAACAGTCCCAGTTCCTCATGTGGAAAATAAATTGCCCACATCTGTACTAAAGGTGGGTTTGTTATCTGGAAACTGGGTAATTATAGACCTGCTTGGAAGACAACCTGTTGTATATGGAAAATAGTTATCTTACCTATCCAAAGACTGTACAATATGTATGAATCTCAAAGAGATTGGATTTAAAACTTTCTGTAGCAAGTAAATGAAACCACACACCCCTGTTAAAGTTTTACATTTCTGGCACCAAATTTTTACAGCTTACTGCCTCTGTAACATTCCAGCCATCATCTGTCAGTATAAGGCTCTTTACAAAGACACAAGTACCACCAGGGAACCCACCTATCTCCGTTGACATGTATCAATAGCCTTGAGGAAGAGTAAGGCATTTCCCCTGAAACATATTGGCTCAAAGTGTTATTAACCACTTTAGCCCCGGACCAATTGTCAGCTTAAGGACCAGAGGTCTTTTTTCAATTTCGCACTGCACTACTTTAACTGGTAATTGCGCGGTCATGCAATTTTGTAACCAAACGAAATTTGCGTCCTTTTCTTCCCACAAATAGAGCTTTCTTTTGATGGTATTTGATTGCCTCTGTGATTTTTATTTTTTGCGATATAAACGGAAAAGGAGCGAAAATTTTGAAAAAAAAAGAGATTTTCTACTTTTTGTTATAAAAAAAATCTAATAAACTCAATTTTAGTCAAACATTTGGGCCAAAATGTATTCAGCCACATGTCTTTAGTAAAAAAAAAATGCCAATAAGCGTATATTTATTGGTTTGCGCAAAAGTTATAGCGTCTACAAACTAGAGTACATTTTCTGGAATTTACACCGCTTTTAATTTATGACTGCCTATTTCATTTCTTGAGGTGCTAAAATGGCAGAGAAGTACAAAACCCCCCCAAATGACCCCATTTTGGAAAGTAGACACCCCAAGCTATTTGCTGAGAGGCATGTTGAGCCCATTGAATATTTTTTTTTTTAGTCCCAAGTGATTGAATAAAGACAAAAATAAAAAAGATTTTTTTTTTTTTCAAAAAGTTGTCACTAAATGATATATTGCTCACACATGCCATAGTTATATGTGGAATTGCACCCCAAAATACATTTTGCTGCTTCTCCTGAGTATGGGGATACCACATGTGTGGGACTTTTTGGGAGCCTAGCCGCGTACGGGGCCCCGAAACCCAAGCACCGCCTTCAGGATTTCTAAGGGTGCAAATTTTTGATTTCACTCCTCACTACCTATCACCGTTTCGAAGGCCATAAAATGCCAAAATAGCACAAAACCCCCCCAAATGACCCCATTTTGGAAAGTAGACACCCCAAGCTATTTGTTGAGAGGCATGGTGAGTATTTTAAAGCTCTCATTTGTTTTTGAAAATGAAGAAAGTAAAAAAAAAAAAAAATTTTTTTCTTTTTTCAATTTTCAAAACTTTGTGACAAAAAGCGAGATCTGCAAAATACTCACAATACCTCTCAGCAAATAGCTTGGGGTGTCTACTTTCCAAAATGGGGTCATTTGGGGGGTTTTATGCCATCTGGGCATTCCATGGCCTCCGAAACTGTGATTGGCAGTGAGAAGTGAAATAAAAAAATTACACCCTTAGAAAGCCTGAAGGCGGTGATTGGTTTTTGGGGTTCCGTACGCAGCTAGGCTCCCAAAAAGTCCCACACATGTGGTATCCCCGTACTCAGGAGAAGCAACAGAATGTATTTTGGGGTGTATTTCCACATATGCCCATGACATGTTTGAGCAATATATCATTTAGTGACAACTTTTTGTAAAAAAAAATATATATATTTTTTTTTTTTTCATTATTCAATCTCTTGGGACAAAAAAAAAAAATATTTAATGGGCTCAACATTGCTCTCATCAAATAGCTTGGGGTGTCTACTTTCCAAAATGGGGTCATTTGGGGGGGGTTTGAACTGTCCTGGCATTTTATGCACAACATTTAGAAGCCTATGTCACACGTCACCCACTCTTCTAACCACTTGTAGACAAAGCCCTTTCTGACACTTTTTGTTTACATGAAAACATATTTTTTTTTTGCAAGAAAATTACGTTGAACCCCCAAACACTATATATATTGTTAAAGCAAAGGCCCTACAGATTAAAATGGTGGGTGTTGCATTTTTTTTTTCCACACAGTATTTGCGCAGCGATTTTTCAAACGCATTTTTTGTGGAAAAAATACACTTTTTTTTATTTTAATGCACTAAAACACACTATATTGCTCAAATTTTTGATGAAATAAAAAATATGATCTTAGGCCGAGTACATGGATACCAAACACGACATGCTTTAAAATTGCGCACAAACACGCAGTGGCGACAAACTACATACATTTTTAAAAGCCTTTAAAAGCCTTTACATGATACCACATTAGATTCACGGAGGAGGTCTACTGCTAAAATTACTGCCCTCGATCTGACCTTCGCGGTGATACCTCACATGCATGGTGCAATTGCTGTTTACATATGACGCCAGACCAACGCTTGTGTACGCCTTTGCGCAAGAGAAGGGGGGGCAGGGGTGCTTTTTTTTTTTTTTTTTGTTTTTTTTTTTATTTATTTAGCTTTTTTATTTTATTTTTAAACTGTTCCTTCCATTTTTTTTCTTTGTTATGATTTTTATTGTTATCTCAGGGAATGTAAATATCCCCTATGATAGCAATAGGCAGTGACAGGTACTCTTTTTTTGAAAAAATTGGGGTCTATTAGACCCTAGATCTTTCCTCTGCCCTCAAAGCATCTGACCACACCAAGATTGGTGTGATAAAATGCTTTCCCAATTTCCCAATGGCGCGGTTTATATCCGGAGGGGGGACATTCCCTCCCACTGCTTGTAAAAGCAGTCTAGAGGCTAATTACCCGCTAGAATTGCTTTTACATGAAAGCCGATCACTGGCTGAAAAGAATGATACCAAGATGATACCTAAACCTGCAGGCATCATTCTGGTATAACCATTCAAAGTCCAGCAACATACTGGACATATATTGTAATCTTTTTTTTTTCATGCAGCCTCTTGGCTGAACGAAAAAAAGAGATTGATTGGTGGGTATGCCCACCATTAGAATACCTCCCTTCATCCACCCACTTCTAATGATGGGCATACATGCACCATTTATATATGCCGATGCATGGGGGCATCCTCCCGCAAAAGTTATGCCGTGTACACACGGTCGGAATTTCGACCGTATGTACGTGGCATTAGGAGCCAATCGCTCCTCCCCCCCCCTGCTGCCCCCATGCTTCGGCATATATGCTCTTTTTTTTAACTGTGGTGGTGAAATCACCTCCTACAGCGTTGGAGTCGCGGCTTTATGTATCGTGGGAGCAAACGCTGTTGCTGTCAAGATAAATAAATCCGCGTTGCAACTGAATGGCGCACCTGAAAACAAAAAAATGCTTAACACTAAAACACAGTAAACAAAATTACATACCTGAAAAGCAAGCATGATAAAACATAATAAAACATAATAAAACATAATAAAACATTGCAGAATAGAATGGAGTAAAAAAAGAGCAACAATAGAGAGAGAATAGAGTGAGAGAGAGAACAATAAAACGACAACTATTTTATTTTTTTTTTATTTTTTGAGATTCACAGGTAAAAAAGCTCCTGACTGAAGCGACTGAATCAAAACGCTACCACAAAAAAACTGTTAGCGATCGCAGGGATCAGGCCTGACTCTGCGAACGCTGCAGTTATGTGTGCTTAGTGTTTTGTAAGTGACAGTGATCGATCGATACTGCACTTGGGTGGGCTGGGCTGGGCTGGGCGGAGGGGGAAAACGCAGGTGCTAGCAGGTATCTGGGCTGATCCCGCTAACAATGCGTTTTTTTTTGGAACCCTAAACTGCTGGGACGCTAGTATAGATCTGATCAGATCAGATATTGATCTGTTCAGATACTGTGCCACTAAGGGAGGTGTATGCTTTGCGCGTGGGTGTTTGCGGTACTGGCACTAACCTGGGGCGACGCAGACCTTATTTGACCCTAAAACCTAATTGATATCACCCGCCGGGCGATCAGGGGGTTAAACCGTTATTGGGTAATAAATGGCGGGTGCCCTGACAGTATAAAAAACAAGCTAACTAACCAGCGTCACCCGTAACAGTAATACAAAAAAAAACTGGTTACCTAGCGACACTAATGCAGCGATCAGAAAAACGATCGCTTAGTGACACTGGCAAAAGGGGGTGAAAGGGTTAACTAGGGGCAATCAGGGGGTTAAAACCTTTATTAGGTAATATATGGGGGTACCTGACGCTATATAAAAACCTGACGGGGAACCTAAATAACGAAATAACTAACTGGCTAACCAGCGTCACCAGTGACAGTTATACAGTGATCACTGGTGAAAGGGTTAACTCTAGGGGCAATCAGGGGGTTAAAACCTTTATTTAGGTTGTAATATGGGGGTACCTGACCTATAAACCTATTTATGAACCTATATAAACATGGCGGTTACCTAAAAAAAAAAAATGGTTACCTAGCGACACTAATGCAGCGATCAGAAAAACGATCGCTTAGTGACACTGGCAAAAGGGGGTGAAAGGGTTAACTAGGGGCAATCAGGGGGTTAAAACCTTTATTAGGTAATATATGGGGGTACCTGACGCTATATAAAAACCTGACGGGGAACCTAAATAACGAAATAACTAACTGGCTAACCAGCGTCACCAGTGACAGTTATACAGTGATCACTGGTGAAAGGGTTAACTCTAGGGGCAATCAAGGGGTTAAAACCTTTATTTAGGTTGTAATATGGGGGTACCTGACCTATAAACCTATTTATGAACCTATATAAACATGGCGGTTACCTAAAAAAAAAAAATGGTTACCTAGCGACAGCAGTGACACTAATACAGCGATCAGAAAAACGATCGCTTAGTGACACTGGCAAAAGGGGGTGAAAGGGTTACCTGGGGGGCAATCAAGGGGTTAAACCTTTATTAGGGGGGGGTGGGGGGCTACCTTGGACCTAAAACTAACTGCACTGACAGTTATTACAGTCACACTGACACTAAATGCAGTGATCAGTAAAAAAATGATCACTGCAATTAGTGACACTGTGACTGGGGGGGGAGGGGGTGATCTGGGGGGTGATCTGGGGGTGACAGGGGGGTGTTTTGTGTGCCTATGTGTACTGGTGTCAGTGTACTGTTGGTGCACTAACCTTTAGATGTTCACAGCTCGGCGTTCCGGTCACATAGACCGGCGCACCGAGCGTGACATCACTTCCTCTGCCTGTGTTTTGATTGACACAGACAGAGGAAGCATCTGATTCGCCAGGAGCGATCGCGAGGGGGTGGCCAGAAACCACTGGCCGTCCCCTCATCCCGGATCGCTCCTGAAGCGATCCCGACCGTCCCCGCCGGCCGGGGGGGGTCCGATCGGACCCCCCCACCCGCCGGAAGAATGGCACGTACAGGTACGTGGTTCTGCCTGTACGTGCCATTCTGCCGACGTATATATACAGGGGGCGGTCGGCAAGTGGTTAAGGTGAACAGAAAATGTGCTAATATTTCAAATTTTACTAGATGCTGCCATCTGGATCTAGTCAGATGTCCCAACCTGGAGTGAATCTTTAATGGAGTGAATCAAGAATGAATCTTTGTGCAGAAGCATGTAACAGGTGATAAGCAGTAAATGCAGTTCTAGCAAAGCTTTAATCTTCTTTTTGAACACAAGGTTTTGGAGATGCAAGTATCAAACATTATGCCATTATAAGTGCTAAAGTGAAACAAATAATTTTCATTTGGTTGATGGTGAGGAAATTATTTGCATAAGTCTGGAAAAGTAAATGCTCTTTAATGGACTTGACATTTTTTTAACTACACTTTCTCAACTTTAAATATGGTCCACTCATCATTTTAGGAGGGAGATTTGTGGAGTGTTAAATATTTTAGCATGGTTAAAGCACGCTTGTTAAGTGTTCTGCATATAATTCAAGTCTTTGAATCGTTAATGAAGGCATAGAGCTCTGGGAATTGTATTCAGTGCATTACTGATTTTAGTAGACACAAAATGTAAAATACTGAGAAATATTGATATAATTTGGATTTGAAAAGAACTACCGATCTAACAAGAATCAAAAGAAGATATATATTAATCAATAGTACACCAGATATCTATATATAGACAGTTTAGATTTTTTCAGAACCAGTTATAAAACACTGTCAGTAACAAAATAGCTGCAAAAAAAAGGTCAAAGTTCACATAAATTTGTTCAATTCTCTGTTTTATATATAGCTCAAGAGAGGATATACATTGTTCTTATGATTTCATAACCTAGATGGTAAAAGGAAACATATTTAGTTCAAAACATTGTGTATGAACCAAGAGACTGACATACTGTATGCTACAACAAATGGTGCAGTAATAAAATGTGCTTTTAAAGGCTTCAAATATTATTCAAAATATTGATTTATAAAGAGCAGCATTGTTATATTGCTAGCAAGGATTTTCTAGTTTTAAAGAGACTCTTTAACTGGAAAAAGGTCAGCAAACTGCTGCAAGTTTAAAGTGCAGGCAAAGCCTACCTCCACCACATACATTCCTATAGTTCCAGCTTTGAGACTTTCTTTAAATAGACTTTCTTTAAATACTAACTACACTGAAGGGATAAAAAGAAAAGACTGCATTTCTCCAAGTCCTGAGCATATTCCTTTGGTCACCATACTGCATTGGGCTATTCCACTCCGCACATATGGCAAAAATGAGAGACAAAGCCACACTTCCATAAGGTCCCACCATGAAGTTTAATCAAAGCAGTAGGCTTCTGACATAGTCAATGTCCCATTGACGTGTTTAACCCTGATTGGAATTAATCATAGAGGTACCTCTAAGAATAAGCCCATTTGGGATGAAATTCTTTAAAGGGGTATGGACTATGTCAGAAGTCAGCAGCCAATGTGGAAGGGTGACCGGAGGAATATGCTCCGGACTTGGAGAAGTTCAGTCTTTTCATTGATGTTAAGAAAGTAAAAGGGGTCTTTAGATTCTCCCCAAAACATCAATCATGTCCTTCATTCCTGCTGCATGGTGGCCATCTCCTACATGCATTTTTTCCAGCTGCAGATTCCAGGCCATGATCTGGCCAATAAGCCTGTGGGCACTGTCAGTGGTAAATGGCTCCGCAGCTTGTCGTTCCACAACATATCAGCATCACCTAAAAGTTGGGTAGATTAAAAACACAAGAAAAAAGTGTAAAAAAACATGCAGACCTTAATTTATTAGCTCAATCTGTGTTCTGAGACACTCACTTGGTGGGGTGCAGATTTGATCGGTCAAAACGACCTGTTCCGCCACATCCCACGCGTGGGCTTGGCTAACTGCCCAATTAGTCTGGTGATGCCGGGAGGTCCTCGTAGGTTCGGGACTGACGTCTGAGTCATTTTGGCCCCCTATGGTAATTGGTCTTTTCATTTTATCCATGTAGGCTGCTTAGGCTTAAGTTTTTCTTAAATACACCAAATGAAGACAAACGGAACTTTCATCAAATATGCGCAAGTTTCAGGTACGAATGGTAATAACATCTGCGCAAGTTTCACGTACGAATGGTAATAACATCTGCGCAAGTTTCACGGACGAATGGTAATAACATCTGCGCAGTTTCACGTACGAATGGTAATAACATCTGCGCAAGTTTCACGGACGAATGGTAATAACATCTGCGCAAGTTTCAGGTACGAATGGTAATAACATCTGCGCAAGTTTCAGGTACGAATGGTAATAACATCTGCGCAAGTTTCACGTACGAATGGTAATTACATCTGCGCAAGTTTCACGGACGAATGGTAATAACATCTGCGCAAGTTTCAGGTACGAATGGTAATAACATCTGCGCAAGTTTCAGGTACGAATGGTAATAACATCTGCGCAAGTTTCACGTACGAATGGTAATTACATCTGCGCAAGTTTCAGGTACGAATGGTAATAACATCTGCGCAAGTTTCACGTACGAATGGTAATTACATCTGCGCAAGTTTCACGGACGAATGGTAATAACATCTGCGCAAGTTTCACGTACGAATGGTATTACATCTGCGCAAGTTTCACGTACGAATGGTAATTACATCTGCGCAAGTTTCACGGACGAATGGTAATAACATCTGCGCAAGTTTCACGTACGAATGGTAATTACATCTGCGCAAGTTTCACGTACGAATGGTAATTACATCTGCGCAAGTTTCACGGACGAATGGTAATAACATCTGCGCAAGTTTCACGTACGAATGGTAATTACATCTGCGCAAGTTTCACGTACGAATGGTAATTACATCTGCGCAAGTTTCACGGACGAATGGTAATAACATCTGCGCAAGTTTTTCACGTACGAATGGTAATTACATCTGCGCAAGTTTCACGGACGAATGGTAATAACATCTGCGCAAGTTTCAGGTACGAATGGTAATAACATCTGCGCAAGTTTCAGGTACGAATGGTAATAACATCTGCGCAAGTTTCACGTACGAATGGTAATTACATCTGCGCAAGTTTCAGGTACGAATGGTAATAACATCTGCGCAAGTTTCACGTACGAATGGTAATTACATCTGCGCAAGTTTCACGGACGAATGGTAATAACATCTGCGCAAGTTTCACGTACGAATGGTAATTACATCTGCGCAAGTTTCACGTACGAATGGTAATTACATCTGCGCAAGTTTCACGGACGAATGGTAATAACATCTGCGCAAGTTTCACGTACGAATGGTAATAACATCTGCGCAAGTTTCACGTACGAATGGTAATTACATCTGCGCAAGTTTCACGGACGAATGGTAATTACATCTGCGCAAGATTAGACATATCAAGTATAACCATAGTAGCGCACGTGCTTGACTTACTTTTTTTGATGGCTTTTCGAATTCTCCTGTATTGATCGTGCTCCCTGGATTTGATGTCGGACCATCGTTTGCGCAGTTGATCCTTGCCCCTTCGTACGCCGAATTTCTGCTCCAGGGTGCTGACGATTGTAGTCAGAATCTTGTCCTTGCGCAAGTTGGGACGAGGGTACGGGCCATTTTCCCCGTCGTAATCTTCCCTTTGGAGGATGTCCACCATCTCCACCATCTCTTCAAAGGCCATATTGGTGGCCTTATATCTGCTGCTGGATGCAGATGTGTTGGCTTCTTGGCTTTCCTCCGCGCTACTGGCTGAGAATGTGTCCGCCATATTCATCAATTAATTCACCAACAATGCAACGAGGGGAAGCGGGGCGGGGAATACTCGTCATGAGGAACGTCATGGGCGGGCGACGCGGAGGACGCAGGCGGACTTCGACGCGTGCGCAGTGTATATAAGGCTGTTTGAGGGGCCCACGTGTTCCCGAACGGAAGTAGCGAGCGCTCTGTACGAAGGTAAGTGTTTTCTAGGATGCATTACTGTGTTTTTTTTTGTGTTTTGGGCCAGCATTTTTTAAGGATATGTGTGTGTTGCTGCCTGTGTGTAGGGGTTGCTGCCTGTGTGTAGGGGTTGCTGCCTGTGTGGATGTGTTGCTGCCTGTGTGTAGGGGTTGCTGCCTGTGTGTAGGGTTGCTGCCTGTGTGTAGGGGTTGCTGCCTGTGTGTAGGGCTTGCTGCCTGTGTGTAGGGGTTGCTGCCTGTGTGTAGGGCTTGCTGCCTGTGTGTAGGGTTGCTGCCTGTGTGGATGTGTTGCTGCCTGTGTGTAGGGGTTGCTGCCTGTGTGTAGGGTTTGCTGCCTGTGTGTAGGGGTTGCTGCCTGTGTGTAGGGCTTGCTGCCTGTGTGTAGGGGTTGCTGCCTGTGTGTAGGGCTTGCTGCCTGTGTGTAGGGTTGCTGCCTGTGTGGATGTGTTGCTGCCTGTGTGTAGGGGTTGCTGCCTGTGTGTAGGGTTGCTGCCTGTGTGGATGTGTTGCTGCCTGTGTGTAGGGGTTGCTGCCTGTGTGTAGGGGTTGCTGCCTGTGTGGATGTGTTGCTGCCTGTGTGTGGGTGTGTTGTGTAATGTTTGTTAAGAAAAACTGGTTGTGCCTTTTAAGTAACATTTGTGTTTTTGGTCTTTTGTATTGCCATTACTAACAAAACAGAAACAAACATGGCTGCACCCCAGTTGAATCCATTCAAGGACCAGGAGTTCATGTCGGAATTCATTGCCCTGTACAGAAAAAAATACCAACCTGTGGCAGCTCAAGAACCCTTTGTATGGCAATAGGGATGTCCGGAAGGCAACACTGGGGCCACTTGTGGCTTTTGTGAAGACTAAAGTCCCCAACGCAAACACCAAGTTTGTGGAAGCCAGAATTGCAAGTTTAAGGCACATGTACAAGCGGGAGCGCAAGAAGATTGAGGAATCAGTCAGATCAGGAGCAGCAGCAGAGAATGTTTATGTACCCAAGCTGTGGTACTACAACCAACTGACTTTTATAGGTGACCAGATGGAACCCAGGGAATCACTGTCGACTCTTCCCTCCACCCTTCCCTCCACTCTTCCCTCCACTCTTCCCTCCACCCCAGCTGAGGCTTCCACGGAAGGAGAAGACCCCTCCACCTTGGAGCAGGCTGATGCGCCCAGCTGGAGCCAGGTATATATTTAGTAGCCTAAATTGTGATTGTGTGAATATTAATGCTGTCAACGTTAAAATGTGAAACAATTAACACCCTGAACTCAGAATTGTGAAAACAACTGACAAAAATTATGCACACTTCTAAAAAGTGTTGGTGCAACATATCGATACATATATAGTGTATACATACATCCAGTAGTGGCAAAAAAAGCGTTTAGACAACATTGGTGATCTGCTTGTAAAATGCAGGGGTCCAAATGATAGCCTTTTGGATCTTTTGGAAAATTTAGATGCTCGTTCCTAAGTTTACAATTGGATGATTGAGTAGGCCAGAAACCACAAAACAGGTGTTTGATTTTTGTTTTTATTTGCACACAGGATGAGCTGACCCAGGATGATGCCGGGACAAGTGGTATGGAGGAGGAGGAGGACATGCCCAGCGAGAGCCAGGAGGTGGCTGGGCCCAGCACGAGCCAGAGTGACAGCCAGACCCAATTAAGAAGTCTACCTCGACCCCTGCCCTTACCCCCAAGAAGGCCCAGGAGGATGACCATTGTGGAGGAGGAATCACTGGAACTGATTCGGAAGGCGAGTGCGATTCTCGACAAACCCCCCCTTCCAGAAGAGGGCTATGCCAGCTACGTGTCCAGCAGGTTGCTGGAAATGGAGAGGGGCCAACGGCACCTGTGTGAGGGCCTAATTTCTGACGCAATTAGGGGGGGTTTGAGGGGTGAATTACGAGAATCCACCCGCCTGACCCATGAAGGCCCGACACCAACTTCTCCTCCTCCTCCTCCTCGTCTTCCTTCTCCTCCTCCTCCTCCTCCTCCTCCTACTCCTCCTCCTACCACAAGTCAGCCTCCAAGGAAGCGTGCAGGGAAGACTGCAGGGAAGAGTGCAGGGAAGCGTGGTGCGAAGAGTCGGAAGTGATTGCCTGGCTTCAATCTGGTCTCCCATAAGACACAGGCTGTTGTAGTGCCACAGCTTGGGGACATAGATGTCATCTGCTGCTGTTCCTGGTCTGTCTGATTCCTGGTCAATCTTCTTGTGCTCCCTATATTGTATGAAATGTGCCCAAGCTTCATTTTTGGCTTCACAAACTTGGTGTCTGCCGTTGGGGCAAAAAGTCTTCACAAAATCTACAAGTGGCTCCAGTGTTGCCTTCCTATTTTGTTTTGCCTTGTTTGTTTTAACCAGAATAAATGGTCATTTTATTTTCATCAAATAATGATATACGTGCTTGATATTCAAAAACATAGTTTCTTTAGGAGTAGGCAGGTACATGTCTAAACATTCATTTGACAATACAAGTGTAAAGTGCAACTTCAAGGGAACTGCAAGTGCTGTCGCTGGAAAGGTGAGGTTTAAGATCTGAATTAAGGGCAAGCTCTGCTGACTCCACAATTGTATCATGTGTAATAACTAATCCTTTTGATAACCAACAAATCCTAAAAAATATCTATATAGAGATATATGTACATATATAATATAGATATATATATAAATATATATATATATATTATATATATTTTTTTTTATTTTTAGACACGTATAGATCTATATATCTATATATATTTATCTATATATATATCTATGTAGATATCGATATATATTTTTTTGGCCTTATTGAGAAATATAGATATATTTTTCATTTGGTGATTTGGATATCTATATCTATATCTATATATATATATATATATATATATTATAAATATATATATATATATATATATATATATATATATATATATATATATATATTTATATATATATATATATATATATATATATATATATATATATATATAGACAAATATATAACTTCACTAAAGAATGCTGAAGAAAAAACGTTCGGGAGTACTCTGCGTGAATATACAAGCAGCAAGGCAAAATCATTCTTCAAGTACGATAACATACAAATCCCGCTGTCAGAAACAAAAAAAAAAAAAAAAAAACAACAGCGTGACGATTGTGCGAGCTTCAAAACGAAGGCTAGTTTTACCAGACCGAGCGAGTCCGTGACATAATAGCTACTGAGCATGCGTCCTTTTGGTACGCCGGACCATACTACACACGACCGGATTATCCGCTGGACTGCCAAGTCCAGCGGATAATTTGAGAACAAAACCTGAAACTTTAGTCCGCCGTACTTTGGCCAAAAAAAGTACGCCGGCGCCCACACACGAGGGGATTATCCGCTGGACTTCGGTCCAGCGGATAATCCCGCGGGATTGTCCCTTCGTGTGTACGCGGCATTAGAATAAGCCCATTTGGGATGAAATTCTTTAAAGGGGTATGGACTATGTCAGAAGTCAGCAGCCAATGTGGAAGGGTGACCGGAGGAATATGCTCCGGACTTGGAGAAGTTCAGTCTTTTCATTTTATCCATGAAGGCTGCTTAGGCTTAAGTTTTTTCTTAAATACAAAAGCAAAGTGTGTTGCAGCGTTGGGATATCCCAAAAAATTCTTCTGCCAAAAAATATTTTACCTTAACAAATGACTGACAAAGAATATATTTTTCCTATGCAGGGGAAACAATTTTGTTCATACTTACCTTTCATTTCCCCCTGCTGCTCTGTTTTTTTTTAAACTGCCAGCAGTGAGCAAAGCTCTAGTCAGAGCTTAAAGGCCAAATTCAGGCCTTTTCCAGGAAAATATCCTATGCAGTTACGGGGCTCCGGTAGATAGTTTCACCTCCTCCCACCCTCGCTATAGTCGAATGACAGCTACAGCGTGAGCCTTAATTGCCAGGAGGCCATCATATGACACCCTCCCATTCATGAGCTGCCTGCGTGCCCCCTGTGGGGCACGCAGGGCGCACTCTGTGATTACAGAGCCTATGAGACTCGATCCCAGTCCCTTACTATGTGATAAGCTGTCAGCCAATGACAGTTGATCATGTGATGTAAACAGAAGATCGGTAATCATTTTTTTCCCTCACGCTGTCAGAGTGAGGGAAAAAAAAGCTGATCACCAGCTTCTGTCAGAGGGACATCGGCCCCTCACACAGAAAGCTGCAGCTGCCTCATCTGTGCCCACCAGTGCCACCTATTAGTACCCACCAGTGCCACCTACCAGTGCCCACAGTGTCACCTACGTTTGCTCAACAGTGCCACCTATAAATGCCCACCAGTGCTGCCAAACAATGCCCACCAGTGCCTCATCATCAGTGCCATGATCAGTGCTGCCTGTCAGTGTCACCTACCAGTGCCTATCAGTGCCACCCATCAGTCATCATCAGTGCCCATCAGTGCCACCTATCAGTGCCCATTAGTGTCACCTACCAGTGCCCATCAGTGCAGCCTATCAGTGCCCATCAGTGCCGCCTCATCAGCGCACATTAATGAAGGAGAAAGATTACCTGTTTTCAAAATTGTATAACAAACTATGAAACAGTTGTGTTTTTTTTTCAAAGTTTTTGGTCTTTTTTCGTTTTTTTAGCAGAAAATAAAAAGCCTAGTGGTGATTGAATACTACCAAAATAAAATCTCTATTTGGGCAAAAAATATAGATAAACATTTCAATAAAGGTACAGTGTTGCAACTGTCATTCAAAGTGTGAGAGCACTGAAAGCTGAAAATGGGTCTGGGCAGGAACAGGGTTTAAGTGCCCAGTAAGCAAGTGGTTAAAAAAGTCTATGCAGCATTGTAAAATCTTCATCTTCATATTGTCATATCTATAGGCCAAATGGACACCCCCCCCCCCCCCCCAGAAAGCCTGGATGAAAAACTCAGCTAGTTGTTCCCAGGTCCTGTCTTGTTGCTGGGTGTGAAAAGCATTGATTACATAGCTACATAGTCAGTCAGGTTGAAAAAAGACACAAGTCCATCTAGTTCAACCAAAATAAAATACAATCCCATATACACAATCCTATACCCACAGTTGATCGCGAGGAAGGCAAAACAAAAAAAAGCATAGCATGATCCAATTCACTACACCAGGGGCAAAAAAATCCTAAATCCTTCTTGATCCCCCGAGAGGCAATCGGATTTTTCCTGGATCAACTTTACCTATAAATGTCAGTACCCAGTTATATTATGTACACCTTGGAAATAATCCAGGCCTTTTTTCATTAGTAAGACCTCATCTGGAATATGCAGTTCAGTTTTGGGCACCAGTTCTCAAAAAGGATATTAGGGAACTGGAGAAAGAGTAGAGAAGGGCAACCAAACTGATAAGAGCCATGGAGGAGCTTGGCTATGAGGAAAGATTTGAGGAACTGAGGAGATTAAGGGGTCCATAAGTGAACTTGGTGTTGAGTTATTCACTTTAAAGTCATCTCAGAGGACAAGGGGACACTCTTTAAGTCTAGAGGCAAAAAGATTTAGTCTCCAAATACGGAAAGGTTTCTTCACAGTAATGCCCCGTTTTTTTCCGATGGATTTTGTCCTACACTGGTGTTGCATACACACGGTCAGACAAAGTTGTCGGAAAATCCGATCATTCTGAACGTGGTGACGTTCATTGTGTACGATGGAACTACGTGGAGGCTAGTAACCAATATCTTTGGTCTTGTAATTTGATCTGAGCATGCGTGGCACTTTGTCCGTCGGAATTCGCTACACACGATCGGAAAAAGTCAGATCGGACTTTGTTGTCGGAAATTTTGAAAGCAGGAAAAAGTCTGATGGAGCCCACACACAGTCGGATTTTCCGATAACATGGTCCGATATGACATTTTCCGTCGGAAATTCCGACCGTGTGTACAGGGCATACAAGCTGTGACTCTCTCCAGAGGTGGTTCAGTAGATTTCTTTAAAAAAGGCCTGGATTTATTTCCTAAATTTACATAATATAACGGTACTAACATTTATAGGTAAAGTTGATCCAGGGAAAATCCGATTGCCTCTCGGGGGATCAGGAAGGAATTTTTTCCCCTGCTGTAGCAAATTGGATCATGCTTTGCTGGGGTTTTTCCCCTTCCTCTGGATCAACTGTGAGTGAAGGATTGTGTATATGGGATTGTATGTTTTATTTATTTTTTGGTTGAACTAGATGGACTTGTGTCTTTTTTTCCACCTGACTTGTGTCTTTTTTTCAACCTGTAACTATATTTTTTAAAGAAATCTACTGAGCTTGCCAGAACCACCACTGGAGGGAATCTATTCCACATTTTCACAGCTCTTGTTTCTCGCTCTTGTAATTCTGGGAGTGAGCGTCCAATGTTTTTCATGTCCTTGCAACAAGGTAGGATATGGGGATTACAAACTGAGAGTTTTTCAGCCATGTTTCAAGGGAGGGCCCCTGTGGCCTACAGGTATAACAATAAAATTTATGAATATTTTACAAAGCTGCACAGTTTTTTAATACTTACTGGGGCCACTTGACTGCATAGATTATTTTCTGGAAACAATGACAGGGCAGAGGCCAATCACAATGCACCAGTACTGTCTTATAGAGAGAATGGGAGCACTGGTGTGTGCAGACTATTTTATTGGGGTGTGCACCCAAAAGCTCAAACACATGTGTGTGTATATGTGTGTCTGTGTATATATATGTATATATATATATATATATATATATATATATACACATGTACACACACACTTAAAAATTACATTTTAAAATGTATTAATATGTGGATGGTTTAAGTAGGGCAGTGAATGGTGTCAATAGGGCAGAGACTGATGTCAGTTGGGCAGTGCCAGTAGTTCTTTATTTTTATTATTATTATTATTTTACAAGATTTTTTATTTCCAGTTCTTTAAAGAGTCCCACTGGGGCTTTGGTGAAATGTTAGGGGTATAAACAGACCCCTGATGCCTCACTATTGTGACAGAGAAAGGAGATGAGAACAGAGATTCCCCAGCCCCTTTCTCTGCAGCTTTAGCTGCACTGGAAAGTGAATGAATGGGTAATGCTCTGTACTGAGCAGCTTCCTGTTTTTTCACAAACTGAAGCCCACTAAACAAAGTTTACTAGGCTTCAGTTGTGAATGAACACAGTGACTGATCTGTACCAATCACTCACTGTGCTCATTCAGAAAAGGAAAGCCAAATGACATGGACCCAGGCAGCAGGGGGTATCAATGCTGCACAGGGGTTATTACCCCCTGTGCACACCTATGAATGGGCGTGAGTCACATGCTCCTGCATACCCAGAAATACTGGGGGACATTAATCAATTCTGTCCGATAGTAAGGCAATGTCAAACAAGAGCAGTGAGACAGATGTATGATAATTAAGCAACTTAATTCACAAATGCCTCCCACTGCTGTATTAAAGTGGCCCTGCGACAGAATAAAACCTTCCCCTGGCCAATTCTTACCTGTGCACCTGTTTTTAGTGAGTATCTAATTGTTACACGTACATGCGGTTGGAATTTCCAATGGAAACAGTCCGATGGGAACTTTTCATCAGATTTTCCGACCGTGTGTATGCCCAACGGTCTTTTTCTGTCGGCATTTCCGACGGACTTTGGATTGAGAACCTGTTCTTAATTTTTCCGACGGAAAACCTTTCTATCGGATTTTTCGATCGTGTGTATGCAATTCCGACATGCAAAATTCCGACGCATGCTCGGAAACAATTTGACGCATGCTTGGAAGCATTAAACTTCCCATTTATAGTGCCGTTGAACGTGTTGTATGCCGTGGTGTTGTTGACCGTCGGAATTTGGTGTGACCGTGTGTAGGCAAGACATTTTGAGCGAAATTCTGTCGGAATTCCGATGGGAAAACCATCAGAGCATTTTCCGACGAAAATTCCGACCGCGTGTACACAGCATAAGTGTTTAATCTGTTACAGGCCTTTACAAATTTGTCTTAGGCCATCCATACACAGTTCCTTCTGAACTGGCTGAGATATGAACCATTAATGGGCAGGCTGAATGTACCAAGTTGATCGATCAATCAACTTGGGTACAACCAGCCTGCCGGATTTGCTTCCGATTATCATAAGCAGCTGCTATGGATGCTAGCGATAATCACTATCTTTTCCCGGCAGGGACAGCCTCCCCTGCTCCCCCTCCAGGAGAAAACAATGTCTCGGCAGGAGGGATTCCCCTGTCAGCGCTGTCTGTGATGATGGGGGAATAATGCAAATTTCTTTCCTGAAGCCTGTGGTTGTAGGAAAGAAATTTGCACCATCTATGGCCAGCCTTAGTGAGGCTGCCCGAGATCACAGGTGCAATGGTCACAAATACACATAAAAACAGACTTTGCTAACTGATGGATTTTATTACTGTCCAGCCAATGATTTACACAGCCCTACCAGACAGCACAGTCAGGGAAGTGGCCCCATTTTCTTTACTGCAGCTAAAGCGATACGGCTGGGTCAGGCGCTATGGCCATAGCCTATCATTGATTAATGAAGAAACAACACTAGAGTGAGCTCATCCCTCTGCTATCTTCCATCTGCAGATTCCTTGTTAACCCATATAAAAACAGCACCTCTACACGACCCTTTGTGTTACTTTATAGGCTTTTTTAATTGTTCAGCCATTCAGATTCCTGCATCCACACAAACAATGTCCCCCTTAACGGGACATTTTATTCAGACATTAGGGACTCCCCACTGTCAGAATACACTGATCAGCGCTGAAGCTGATTGGCTGCAAGCTGCTGATTAAAAGGGTTTTCCAGTAGTCTCATTCAACAGAAGCCAATCTAGCAATTTGTTTCCTTCTCATAGGGAGAGCTACATGCTGATTAAAATGCATCAGCTCCCTGCTAAACTGGCAAAATTTTAATCCGTACATACCCAGCTTAACTCTCCCTGTCTGTGATCTCAATAGTTTTAAAAGAGGCTTATGCCAAGCCAAATTCACACTTACATTAGTTGCATTTATAAATTATTTTGTTTCATAATTTATTTAATGAGCTGCATTAATTGGTGTTATGTTCTATGCGGCAAAAGTTCAGCTTTACAATTGCCAAATAATTACCAAGTGTACTGAATCACTGACCCAGAACAAGCGCAAAGGTTCACACTTTAAGATTCCACTGACTTTATGTTTTAGATTTGTGACTCACTTAATAACAAAGCCATAAGATGAGCATGGCAGCCATCGATCTAGCTGCTAATTAAAAAAGGAATCAATGACAGCAGCCATATTTTTGTCACAACAGATTTACTCTAAAGGAGAGGTATTGTAATGTTTCAGTTATGTACAGTACATGTGATGAGTTCAGTGTTAAAGATCCTATTAATGAGTGGTGATGTATTAAACTCCTGACTATTTGTTTAGTATTTTAATGCATCGTCACACGGGGCAGCCATATTCATTCACTGGAGGATCTCCTTCTGCACAATTATTGTGCTTTGATGTTTATTTCTCTTTGTTAGAAAATAGGGATGAGCCGAACATCCCCCAGTTCAGTTCGCAGCAGAACATGCGAACAGGCAAAAAATGTGTTCAAACACGCGAACACCGTTAAACTCTATAGGACACGAACGTGAAAAATCAAAAGTGCTAATTTTAAGGGTTAATATGCAAGTTATTGTCATAAAAAGTGTTTGGGGACCCGGGTGCTGTCCCAGGGGACATGTATCAATGCAATCGGGAACACCGAACCAAAATTTAAAAAAAAAATTGCATGGGTCCCCCCAAATTCCCATCTCAGGGAAGATCAACTGCATGCTCGTCATCCTCATTGGGGTCTCGACCTGACTACAGTTCGTCGTCGTAACCGACTTGAGTGGAAAAATGCTCACATTCAATGGCGTCTGGCGCTTGGTGTTTTCTTCACAGATGAATCCCGGTTTTCACTGTACAGGGCAGATGGCAGACAGCATGTATGGCATTGTGTGGGTGAGCCGTTTGTTGATGTCAACGTTGTGGATCGAGTGGCCCATGGTGGCGGTGGGTTTATGGTATGGGCAGGCGTATGCTATGGACAACGAACACATGCATTTTATTGATCGCATTTTGAATGCACAGAGATACCGTGACGAGATCCCGAGGCCCATTGTTGTGCCATTCATTCATGACCACCACCTCATGTTGCAGCATGATAAGGCACGGCCCAGTGTTGCAAGGATCTGTACACAATTCACGGAAGCTGAAAACATCCCAGTTCTTGCATGGCCAGCATACTCACTGGACATGTCACCCATTGAGCATGTTTGGGATGCTCTGGATTGGCGTATACAACAGCATGTTCCAGTTCCTGCCAATATCCAGCAACTTCACACAACCATTGAAGAGGAATGGACCAACATTCCACAGGCCACAATCAACAACCCGATCAACTATATGTAAAGGAGATGTGCTGAAATTGCATGTGGCAAATGGTGGTCACACCAGATACTGACTGGTTTTCTGATCCCCGGACCCCCCAATACAGTAATACTGCACATTTTAGAGTGGCCTTTTATTGTGGCCAGCCTAAGGCACACCTATGCAATAATCATTCTATCTAATCAGCATCTTGATATGCCACACGTGACCTGTGAGGTAGATCTTTAAGTTCAGCTCATGATAAATAGGGGCAAAAACAAAAATGTTTTGCGTTTATAATTTTGCTCAGTGTAAATAGGTAGAGAATCCGTCTTCATTTCACTCATTCAGTCATGAGCAAGATACACATATTTTAGATTTTTCTACACTTTCTCTACTTCTTTCATGCAATAAACCCCATAGGCGTGTGAAGGGGGTGTGCCAGGTGTGCCCGGAAACACCATAACCACTCTGTGGCATGCTGATTCCCCCTACTGCCCAAGTTTTCCCCCCTATGTACTCCCCACCACCACCACAGTGCTGCTGTCTTCCCTCCTCTACCCCCAGCTGCTGTGGGTAATGTTTCAGGAAGGAGAGTGGGGGGAAGGGGCTATTCAATATGTAATTTAAAGGCCTGTTCCTTTTCCAAATGTGAATGAACAGGAAGCCACTCAGCACAGAGCATGTACCATTCATTCACTGTCCAGTGCAGCTGAGGCTGCAGAGAAAGTCATGTGTGTTTGAGCTTTGGGGTGCACCCTAATGCAATAGACTGCTCACACCTATGACAAACTCTGTAGGTTAGTTATAGGCCGATTTACATATGAGCATTATAGGGATATTTTACAGATAAGCAAGAAAGAATGTGAAAGTCACATCAAAAATTATTTATAGCGAAATGTTAATATTGTATTTTACACATCCTGGGTTATATCTTTGTTTCCCATTAATAATATTTGGTGAAGTGCAGATATAGACAGCAGTGGCGGCTGTCTCCCGATTGGCCAAAGCATTAGGTGATCCTATTGGATGCCTAACACTTTGGCGGAAGAGAGGAGACACGGCGGAGGAAGCCGGAGGACACAGGAGCCGCAGCTGCCACTTCCTGCTGAGGAGGAGAGAGCAGTCACTCCAGGAGAGGAGCAGAGCCCGGCCACACTAGCGGTAAGTGCTGTCAGACTGGCCGCAGGGGGGATTAGTGAAGTGACAGCCGAGCCTAGCTACATTTAATGGGCACAAGTGGCTGCATATACTGGGCACAAGTGGCTGCATTTGATGTAAGTGACTGCATTTGATGGGCGCATGTGGCTGCCTATACTGGGCGCATGTGGCTGCCTATACTGGGCACATGTGGCTGCATATGATGGGCACAAGTGGCTGCATTTGACGGGCACAAGTGGCTAGATTTGACAGGCACAGGTGCCTGCATTTGATGGGCAGAAATGGCTGCTTTGGATTGGCACAAGTGGCTGCATATGATGGGCACAAGTGGCTGCATATGATGGGCACAAGTGGCTGTGTATAATGGGCACAAGTGGCTGCATTGATTGGCACAAGTGGCTGCATTTGATGGGCACAAGTGGCTGCATATGATGGGGCACAGTGGCTGCATATGATGGGTACAGTGGCTGCATATGATGGGCACAAAAGGCTGCATATGATGGGCACAGTGGCTGCATTTGGTGGGCACAATGGCTGCATTTGATGGGCACAAGTGGCTGAATATGATGGGCATAAGTGGCTGCATATGATGGGCACACGTGGCTGCGTATAATGGGCACAAGTGGCTGCATATGATTGGCACAAGTGGCTGCATATGATGGGCACAAGTGGCTGCATATGATGGGGCACAGTGGCTGCATATGATGGGTACAGTGGCTGCATATGATGGGCACAAAAGGCTGCATATGATGGGCACAGTGGCTGCATTTGGTGGGCACAATGGCTGCATATGATGGGCACAAGTGGCTGCATATGATGGGCACAAGTGGCTGCATATGATGGGGCACAGTGGCTACATATGATGGGCACAAGTGGCTGCATATGATGGGCACAAGTGGCTGCATATGATGGGTACATTGGTTGCGTTTGATGGGCACAATGGCTGCATATGATGGGAACAAGTGGCTGCATATAATGGGCACAAGTGGCTGCATTTGATGGGCACAGTGGCTGCATATGATGGGCAGAAGTGGCTGCATATGATGGGCAGAAGTGGCTGCATATGATGGGCACAGTGGCTGCATAAGACGGGCACAAGTGGCTGCATTTGATGGGCACAATGGCTGCATTTGATGGGCACAATGGCTGCATTTGATTGGCACAGTGAGGCTAAAATTGTTTGGGGGGTTCAGTATTTTTCAGTTTGTTTGCACCCCCCAAAAAAAATTTGAGCACCAGCTGCCACTGATAGATAGGTGTTGTTTTTTTTATTTTTTATTCCACTGATAATAGACATAATCCCTGGAGTTCGTAAAGACTGGTGCAAACAGATTTTATGAAAGTGTCTGTCATGCATTCAAAAAGTGGTTCAGCATGCGCCAAATTCATGTACCTGTTTCGAACTTGTACTTGAATTTTGGAACTACCTGAATTCGAAGCACAAATCACTGTCAGAACCAAAAGTTCAGTGCAGATGCTTTATGAATTTGGTGCAATACATTAAAACGGTTGTAAGCCTCAGACATGAACTATGGACAAAGCATATCCCTTTTAGTGTGTACTTGTTTCAATTAAAAACACTAAGTGTAATTTCTGTCTGCTGTGTCGTTCCTCTGCTATCAGCATTAATCACTTCTGACAATTTTTCCTGACACCAAGAGAAAAATGGTGATAGAAGAGGGACCTCCAACTGTTCTTAAAGTGTTACTAAACCCATAACAGTAAAATCCGTCTGTATATGCAGTAAACCATGCTTGTTATACTCACTGTGGAACCTAAAGGGTTAATCCTATGCATTGTGTATAAAGGCTGTGTGATCCTGTCTCTCTGATCCTCCAATTCTTTAACTGACTCCAATCCATCTCTCGATAGAACAGAGAATTAGGAGTCAGGCTGCATATGCTCAGTTTGCATGGTTCTGGGTTCAGTAACAATTTAAGTGGTGTGAGGCACATTTAAATGTAAATCAAACTTGATAATATACATGTTATATAGCCTTATGAAATAATCATTTACCTAAATCAACATCAATTTGTGAAAAAAAACATGTGAAATATATGAATACATTATATCATCCACTGTGATTGTGCATTTAAACAGAATATACAAAATATAAAAACATATATTGTGCTAGGTGCTCCAATTAGACAAACATCTCTAAACAAAATTCAAATGTCTATAACAAATGCATGTTCACTTTGTAACTTTCAGTGCATATATTTTCACCAGTGATAAAAATAAACTGCAATGTGCTTCAGTGCCAAATACTCTAATGCACCACCGTTCCACCACTAGGTTCAGTGCTCTCTTACCTCAATTTTTGATCTATAAAAATATAGGTCAAATGCTCTTAGAAATGAAATCCTTGCAGAACTACCTCCAGGCTGTTAGTGACCACTTTGTATGCTAAGAGGCCAAACCTTTTCTACGTCCATTCCATGTCCATTTCCACTGTTTCCCATGAACTATACCTCTGAGCAGTTGTATCAGGTAGGGATGCGCCAATAGCATTTTTTGAGTACGAATACCGATACTTTTTTGAAAGTACTCACTGATACCAATTACCGATACCTATTGCCTAGGAAGAGTGGTGGTTTGGGAGGTAGCGGGGGGGATTGTTGTTTGCAGGCATGGTACAGGAGACCGACAGAGATTGCAAACATGGTACAGGAGATAGTCAGGAATGGCAGGCATGGTACAGGAGATAGTCAGGGACTGTAAGCATCGTACAGGAGACCATCAGAGACTGCAGGCATAGTACAGGAGACAGTCAGGGACTGCAGGCATGGTACAGGAGACAGCCAGAGACTGAAATGGTACAGGAGACAGACAGAGACTGCAGGCATGGTATAGGAGACAACCAGAGACTGCAGGCATGGTACAGGAGACAGCCAGACTACATGGTACATGAGACAGCCAGAGACCGCAGACATGGCACAGGAGACAGTCAGAGACTGCAGGCATGGTACAGGAGACAGCCAGAGACTGCATGGTATAGGAGACAGTCAGAGACTGTAGGCATGGTACAGGAGACAGCCAGAGACTGCATGGTACAGGAGACAGGTAGAGACTACAGGCATGGTACAGGAGTCAGCCAGAGACTGCAGGCATGGTACAGGAGACAGCCAGGGACTGAAATGGTACAGGAGACAGACAGAGACTGCAGGCATGGTATAGGAGACAACCAGAGACTGCAGGCATGGTACAGGAGACAGCCAGACTACATGGTACATGAGACAGCCAGAGACCACAGACGTGGTACAGGAGACAGTCAGAGACTGCAGGCATGGTACAGGAGACAGCCAGAGACTGCATGGTATAGGAGACAGTCAGAGACTGCAGGCATGGTACAGGAGACAGCCAGAGACTGCATGGTACAGGAGACAGCTAGAGACTACAGGCATGGTACAGGAGTCAGTCAGAGACTGCAGGCATGGTAAAGGAGACAGCCAGAGACTGCATTGTACAGGAGACAGCCAGAGACTGCAGGCATGGTACAGGAGACAGTCAGAGACAGCAGATATTTTACAGGAGACAGCCAGAGACTGCAGGCATGGCACAGGAGACAGCCAGCGACTGCAGGCATGGTACAGGAGACAGCCAGAGACTGCAGGCGTGGTACAGAAGACAGCCAGAGACTGTATGGTACAGGATACAGTCAGAGACTGCAGGCATGGTACAGGAGACAGTCAGAGACTGCAGGCATTTTACAGGAGACAGCCAGAGACTGCAGGCATGGTACAGGAGACAGGTAGAGACTACAGGCCTGGTACAGGAGACAGCCAGGGACTGCATGGTACAGGAGACAGTCAGAGACTGCAGGCATGGTACAGGAGACACCCAAAGACTGCAGGCATGGTACAAAAGACAGCCAGAGACTGCAGGTATGGTCAAGGAGTCTCTCACGGGAGAGGAGCTGGCCGGATAGCATACAGAGGAGGGAGAGAGCCCCGCTGCTCAGTACAACAGGATATTGTGGTACAGTGTCTTCATACAGAGCCCCCCTGTTTCCTGCCTCAGCATCCAGCCAGGGAGAGCGTGGATCCAGTTCTCTGTGTGGCTGGGAGTAAGAGCTGGAGGAGGGAGGTGTGCAGCGAGGAGACAAGGCTTATGGGCTTTTAGGACGGACGGACCTCCACCTAGTGTTGCCACTGGGAGGAGGAGGTGGGGATGGCACTGTCCGGAGGGGAGGAGGAGGAGGCGGTCTGCTCCCAAGCGACGTCACTTCAGGTATCATTTTCCGGTATCTGAGCATTTTCGCGAGCACCGATACTTGCTAAAATGGCTAGTATAGGCGCCAAAGCCAATACCAGTATCAGGGTGTGAATGAATCTCCCATGCTTCATTGCTTTGTAATTGCTTTGTGGGTGGGGTAGTGTGCGACTTCTTAATGCCTTGTAAGTAGCACAATTCTTGAAAGAAAACATTTGAAACAGTCCCTAGTCTGAATGTACATTCTGCTGGCAGCTATAAGAAAGGTAGTAGTGCATTTATACGATCTAGATGTGGTCCTGGCTGTCTGGTCGCGGGTTAGTACTCCCAGCTAGAGATGGACGAACTTCTGACGGGACGTTTCGCAAACGCGATCTGCGAACAGGCCCCATTGATTTTAATGGCAGGCGAACCTTAAAAACCTCCAGGTCATATTTTCAGCCACAAAATACTTACTAGCTGTGCACACATAGTCCCACAACATGGACACTGACATACCAGAAGTATTAAGTGAATCTGGGATCGACAACAACAGGCATTCTTTTTTTATCTGTGAAATTTTGTCAATTGAAGGCCATGGAGGAGAGGCAAGGTCAGGCCAGGCTATGAAGAGGGTGCAGGAGATGATCAGTGCCACAGTCAGGGCAGCGCAGTGCTGTTCCAGTGTCCCAGTGTGCCAACCTGTGCCCCTGACCCCTCCCTCTGCCCGGCCCTTACCCCCACCTATGCAGGGCTGCACTGCGGTGGTCCGGAGATGCCAGTCCAGTGCTGATCCTCAGCCATGGTGCTGGCACTGCCTGCTGATTGGCTTCTCCGCTGCTATCTCCCTCACTGACACCAGCACTGAGATAGAACACTGACACCAGCACTACGATAGAGATCACTGACACCAGCACCGAGATAGAACACTGACACCAGCACCGCGATAGAGAGCACTGACACCAGCACCGAGATAGAGAGCACTGACACCAGCACCGAGATAGAGAGCACTGACATCAGCACTGACACCAGCAACTCGCTGAGGGACCCAAAAATATGACACCACTCAACCTCTTCAAACACGAGGGTACGGCATATAGTACGTGTGCTTTTTTTTCTACAAGTGAGCCAAAGGTAGAAAAAAGGTCCGTGTGCTAGATCAGTGGTCATCAACCCTGTCCTCAGGGCCCACTAACAGGCCAGGTTTGCAAGATAACTGAAATACATAACAGGTGATATCATTTGCTGCTCAGTGATTGCAGTATTCTAGTCTGCATCTCCCCAAGGTAATACATGAAACCTGGCCTGTTAGTGGGCCCTGAGGACAGGGTTGATGACCACTGTGCTAGATTATATAAATCGTTTATACAGTTATGCATATACATGGTCTACTGGTCAGTGGTCACATATGTTGAATTCCTCCGAGATCCATGCCTCATTAATTTTTTATAAATGTGAGGTAGTCAACACTGTCGTGAGCTAGGCGAGTGCGCTTATCGGTCACGATCCCCCCTGCTGAACGTCCTTTCGGACAGGACACTGGACGAGGGGCAAGCCAACAGTTCCATTGCAAATTGTGCAAGCTCTGGCCAGAGGTCAAGCCTGCCCACCCAGTAGTCCAGGGGTTCATCACTTCTCAGAGCGTCCACATCGGCCGTTAACCCGATGTAGCCGGACACCTGTCGGTCTAGGCGTTTCCTGATATTGGATCCGGATGACACCTGTCGACGGGTCGACTGAAAGAATGATCTCATATCAGAAGTGACCAACACATCTTCAAACCACCCTCTTCTTGCAGGCGCTGTTGGATTGGTACCCCCAAATCTTTCTCTGGGAGTGGGAATTCCTCTGCCAGAGCAAGCAAAAGCAGAATGCAGCATTTCTCTAAGCAAGGCCTGGAAGTGCTCCATTCTGACAGCCCTCTGTGATGGTGGTAACATTTCCGGCATTTTATGTTTGTACCGGGGGTCTAAGTACGTTGCCACCAGTACTGGTCCTTGAACTTTATGCTTTTTATACGGGGGTCCCTGTTAAAACACTGGAGCATGAAGGCCCCCATTTGCACTAAACTGGAAGCGGTGTGGTGGCCTGGCTCCTGCTCATCATCCAGGATAATATCGTCCTCCTCGTTCTCCTCCCCCCATCCATAGACAACAACAGGGATCCCAGAAAGGTTTAAAGCATGCTCTTCTTGCTCCTCCTCATCCACCCCGGCACCATCCTCCTCTGACTCCTCTTCAGACTCCTGTTGTTGACTTGTCTCAGATAGAGTAGCCCCCCTGGGAATTCATCCAGCATTGTGACTTCCTCATCTTCCTGCTCCTGCTCCTCGACGGCTTGATCAATGACACAACGCAATGCACGCTCCATAAAGAAGGCGTAAGGTGCGATGTCACTGATGGTGCCATGGCTGTGACTGACCAGTTTGGTGATCTCATCAAATGGCCGCAGAAGTCTGCATGTGTCGCACATTAGCAGCCACTGGCGCGGTGAAAAAAAAACAAGCTCCCAGAACCTGTTCTGCCGCTGAGTTCGTACAGGTAGTCGTTAACTGCACGTTTCTGCTGGCGCAGCCTATCAAGCATATCGAAGGTTGGGTTCCATTACGTCGGGCAATCACAAATAAGACGTCTGACCGGCAGATTGTGTCGCCGCTGAATGTCAGCAAGGCGAGCCATGGCCGTGTAAGATCTTCTGAAATGGGCCGAGATTTTCCTTGCCTGCCGCAAGATGTCCTGGACCCCAGGGTATTTGACAATGAATCGCTGCACGACCAAGTTTAAGACGTGTGCCATGCATGGGACATGTGTAATTTTGCCCTGTTTCAACGTGCTCAGCAGATTGGCACCGTTCTCGCACACCACTTTACCAACTGTCAAATTGAGCGGTGTTAGCCACTGATCTGCCTGTGAATGCAAAGCTGAAAGGAGTGCAGGGCCAGTGTGGCTCTTTGCTTCCAGGCACAACAGACGCAACACAGCATGGCAACGTCTCACCTGGCATGTCGAATAGGTTCTAGGGATCTTGGGCGGTGCAGCAGAAGAGAAGAGGAGGGAGAAAGGAGGAGTCAGCCGAGGAGGAGAGGGAGGATGGAGTAGGAGGAGGAGAAGAAGAGGCAGGTCTGCATGCAATCCGTGGCAGTAAAACCAAATCTACACGGTTGCCACGGGTTACATGCTTGACGGCCGTCAGAAGGTTCACCCAGTGGGCAGTAAAAGTTATATACCTTCCCTGCCCGTGTTTGCTAGACCACGTGTCTGTGGTCAGATGTATCTTGGCACCGACACTGTGTGCCAGAGATACATTCACTTGCCGCTGAACATGGCCATATAGCTCTGGGATGCCCTTCTGTGAGAAATACTTCCTTCCTGGGACCTTCCATTGTGGTGTTCCAATGGCCACACATTTTCGAAAGGCCTCCGAGTCCACCAGTTTATATGGCAGTAGTTGGCAGGCTATCAGTTTTGACAAGCCAGCGGTCAACCCTTTTCATTTTTTACGCGCGAACATTTGGCCCACGGAAGCCTGCCTTTTTCCAGAAAAACGTGAGGACGGCATGATGGAAGGTGGAGTGGAGGACAATTTTGAGGAGAGAGGAGAAGGAGAAGTAGAAGAAGCTGGACGGTGAGAGCCTTGAGTGTGGCTTTGTGGGTTCTGACGGCGTTGCTCCCACTGGGCTCGGTAATGGCAGCTTATGTGCCTTCTTAAGGCGGTCGTCCCTAGGTGAGTGTTGGGCTTACTGCGACTTATGCATTGACTGCAAAGGCTGCAGATGGCAACACTATTGTCAGCAGCGGACACGTTAAAAAAAGCCCACACTGCGGAGCCATGTGCCGGCGTCCTGGGAGCGCCAGATGTGACCGTACATGGTTGATGCCTCACTCCTGGTACATTAGCAGTCTGGTTTGTCCCTTCTGTGCAATATAAGTTCCGCCTGCTTCTCCTCTCTATCTGCTGGTCCATCTCTCCCTCTGAACTCCCCTTCTCTTCCTCTCTTGTGGGCACCCACATGACGTCCCTAGACACGTCATCATCAACGTCATCTTCCCCACCACTATAATTAGAGATCTCGGAGTAGGCAGCAACAGCAGGGACTAACCTCCTTGGGCTGATCTGGGTACTGTCGTCACACTGCTGAGTGGCGGTTGTTGCTACCTCCTCTTCCTGATCAAATGCCAAGAATGGCTGCGCATCGGAAATGTCTGGTGATGATGGATCGGAAAATTATTCCTGTGACTCAAGCGGAGGGTATGTGGTGATGGTGTTGGTGGTAGTGTCTTTGGGGGGGCACACAGCAGAGAGTGAAGATAGAGAGGATGAGGAGGGTGCAGAAGAGTAATGCGGCATACACACGCTCTGACTTTCCGTCAGACAAACCGCCGGACATTCCAGCGGAGGTCCGCCGGACTTTCCAAACGTGTGGACTTGCCCACACACGCCCGGACTTTTGCGGCGGACAATCCGCGGGAAAAAGTCTGCGGGACTTTTGGAAATGAACGGACTTGCCGACACACGATCGGAAAGTCCGTTCATTTAGAACGTAACTGCAGGTAGACGGGACTAGCGAAGGCAGTGAATGCCGCCGCGCTAGCCCCGTCACCTGGCATGGATTTAAAGGGGAATCCCTACGCCAAAAAAACGGCGTGGGGGTCCCCCCAAATCCATCTCAGACCCTTATCCGAGCACGCAGCCCGGCCGGCCAGAAAGGGGGTGGGGACGAGCGAGCGCCCCCCCCCCTGAGCCGTACCAGGCCCGTGCCCTCAACATGGGTGGTGCCCTGGGGAAAGGGGGGCCGTGCGCCCCCCCACCCCAAAGCACCTTGTCCCCATGTTGATGAGGACAAGGGCCTCTTCCCAACAACCCTGGCCGTTGGTTGTCGGGGTCTGCGGGCGGGGGGCTTATTGGAATCCGGGAGCCCCCTTTAATAAGGGGGCCCCCAGATCCCGGCCCCCCACCCTATGTGAATGAGTATGGGGTACGATGTACCCCTACCCATTCACCTAAGGTGTAAAAGTGTAAATAAAAAAAACACACCATTTTTTTAAAAAATATTTTATTGCACTGCTCCAGGGGTCTTCTTCCGTTTTGGGGGGTCTTCTCACCAGACTCCTTCGCTCTCTTCTGCTCTTTTACCTAGCTCTTTCACGAGCGGACGAGCCCAGCTTTCTTCTTCGTCGTCGCCGCTGTCGTCTGGGGGTATGGTTCCGCCTTCGGGGGTCTTCCGGGGTCTCTTCTGTTCTTGCCGATGTCGCCGTCTCCTGCGCCGTCTTCTTCTTCCTCTTCTTCTTCTTCCGATGTTGACTCGTCGCTTTCTCTGGCCGGAATGGCAGAGACGCGCGGTGTTGTGACTTATATAGGGACAAGGGGGCGGGGTCACATGCTCATTTCACATGGTGACCCCGCCCCCCTATGATGTCACAGTCCCAGCATCCTCCGGGACTGTGACATCATAGGGGGCGGGGTCACCATGTGACAATGAGGACAAGGGCCTCTTCCCAGTCCTTAAAAGGACTTTTGTGGACCTAATAGTAATAGCTAGTGATTGCAGACTCACTGTCCCTGCTCCACACAGCGTCCTATCCCTACATTGACAAAAGACAGAATGTAAAATGGCAGCCAGATCAGGTCTATTTATAAGGTAGGGGGTATGTCCATGTGCTGAAATGTCTCAATTGGCTGTCCTGTACCCCATGATGGATGTGTCATGGGTCAAAGTTCTTTACAATATAAAAGAATATGGCCGCTGCGAACATCGCCGTAAGTCCGCCGGTTTGGCTAATCGCGAACGAGCAAAGTTCGCCGCGAACTGACCGCCGGGTGAACCACAAGGCCATCTCTACTCCCAGCACAAACTTGGTAAACTGGTCAAACCTAACTACATGACGGTATACGTCTTCTAACATCTTGAGTGTAAGAAAGTTGGTCAGTAGTTTCGGTAAGGGCTGATTGTACTAACAGTGATATAATAGCACTAGTAGTGGCAAAACATCACTACTTACAAATCTAACTAAGGCATCCTGTGCATGTTTGTTAATTGAGATCTGAGAGTTATGAGGTAAATAAAGCATGATATATGTAGTGGCCATAACCCCTAGGGGCAGCCTTGACTTTTCTGGGCTTACCAATTACCTCCTCGTAGCTCGTCCTTCGTTGTCTAGGGATTCCCAGGGTTAGTACCCAGTAACTTCAGAAGCTGACACACAAAGTCCTTTTGAGGATTTTTATTTTGCAGGGGTAACATCCAACAGTAACACAGTCTCAGGTGGGAATAGAGGGCACGGGTGATAAAACTCAGGCACTTTGAACTGCTGACATCCACTGAATGTCTCTAGTTAGCCCAGAGAGTAGCCACTCGCAACTGGGCGCTTCACTGTTGGATAAACCTCTAGCCAGAGATTTAGCAGCCAGAATGTGATCTGGAAACTTAGCAGTCTCTGCCACAGACTAGGTTGTAACTGAAGATAAGTAGGAACCTTTCTCACAGTACCTGGATCTCTCAGCCTTCTTGGCGATACTGTGGGAAGTGTGGATTCTCTAGTGTCCATACAACTCAGCTCCCAGGCTCTTACCGAGCAGCCAGCTTCTTGGCCCTCCTCCGAAGAGTCCTCCCCTGGTCACTTGTACGAGTTGCCGTGTCCCTCCAATACCGAGAGCACACCGGGATGCCTTTGAATCCTCCTTCAGTTAATGAGCCTCAAACTAGCCAGTTCCGAGGCTCGGGAACGGACGGATTCCCACCCCAGACCATGAGGGCCTCTGGGGCTGGTCAGGGTTACCATGCTTGCAGGGACGGCAGACACTCCTGGGTCCGGGACCTCTCACGGGGCTGACCCAGACCGGAGCCAGGAATCAAGGCAGCAGCCGAGCCCTGAACACGTGACTTCAGCACCTTAAATACTCCTTCCCAGACTACGCAGCAGGGCAGACGCGCCCACTGATTGGCTCAGGGAAAGATTGGTACCTAACACGTCCAACCAGGCTAGGTTCTCAGCCTGTCACAGGTGCCTCACTGCACCTATGACCAGGCAGAACTTCAATACAGCCCAGCCAAACTGATGCCAAAGTAAAACCTGTACAATTAACCCCCAGAACTCTGTTACAGTTCAGGAAAACTAAATTTACATATGCATAGCGCACACTTTAGCAAAGTGTCGGCGCTACATATAATTTTGTTAGCATTGATTATTTCTTATTTTTACTGCTTGCTACCATGTTGAAATTTATTTTTTATTTTTCCCAGACATTTAGTTATTTCCCCAAAAGTGCCAAATCTACTTACTAAGCATGGCCACAGATGGTGATTGATACTCCTAGCCCTCCGCACAACATTGAAAGTGTTCTGCTTTATGAAAATGAGAGCAAGGGTGGTGTTGTCCAATCTTTTTACTTGTTTTAAAATTAACTGACTGACTAACCGCTATGTGCAACAGTGTCACTTTTTATAATTGCACCAGTCGCCTTTCCTGTGATCCCTAGAAAAAGAAAAAAACATGCCAAACCAGACTACTGACACACTTGGCTTTCTCCAAAATGACAGCAGATCATCCAGACTTTGCTCTGTAAAATGGCTTTATGAACAGCTGTCTCCCAATGGACAATTCCTACCCAAGTAGCTAATTGTAGAACAGAGAAGGTCTAACACTGTTATATACCTTAAGCGTGACAACAGACAGCCCCAGATTTATCATAAAACCCTTGCGATGTTCCCTTAACCACTTAAGACCGCCTCCTGCACATTTACGTCAGCAGAATGGCATGGCTGGGCACATCAACGTACAGATACGTTGTCCTTTAAGAGCCCAGCCGTGGGTCGCGCACGCGCCGCTGGCGGCGCGCTCGCGACCCGGTCTTGAGTTCCATGACCGTGGCCGCGGGATCCGCAGACCTGAGCGCCGCTGGTGTCCCGTGATCGGGTCACAGAGCTGAAGAACGGGGAGAGATAAGTGTAAACAAACCTCTCCCCGTGCTTCCTAGTAAGACTGACACTGATCGTCTGTTTCCTGTCATCGGAAGAGACGATCAGTGATGTTGAACGTCAAGCCATGCCCATGTCACACTTAACCCCCCCGCCCCCTAGTGGTTAACTCCTTCACTGCCAGTGTCACTTACACAGGAATCAGTGCATTTAAATAGCACTGATTGCTGTATAAATGACAATGATCCCAAAAATGTGTCAAAAATGTCCGATGTGTCCGCCATAATGTCGCAGTCACAATAAAAATCACTGATCGCCGCCATTACTAGTAAAAAAAAAATATTAATAAAAATGCTATAAAACTATACCCTATTTTGTAAACACTATAACTTGCACAAACCAATCAATAATCGCTAATTGCAATTTTCTTTTACCAAAAATATGTATAAAAATAAGTATCGGCCTAAACTGAGGAAAAAAAAACATGTTTTTTTTATATATTTTTTGGGGATATTTTGTTTATAGCGCAAAAAATAAAAACCGCAGAGGTGCTCAAATACCACCAAAAGAAAGCTCTATTTGTGGGAAAAAAAGGATGCTAACTTTGTTTGGGAGCCACGTTGCACGACCGCGCAATTGTCAGTTAAAGCGACGCAGTGCCGAATCGCAAAAAGGGGCCTGGTCCTTTGGCTGCAAATTGGTCTGGGGCTTAAGTGGTTAAACACATTCCCATAACCATGTCTATGATTAAAAAAAATAAAAAATACATTCAATTTCTAAAAGAGCATATAATCCAGTTCGCTCTTACTAATTTGGAGGTCCTGCCGTAAACGAAAGTTCTTTATCGAACTACATTGTTACCCTAATTCGGATTCCTTTAGCTGACTGCAGCTTCTTGTGCATCACATGAATATGAGACACATAAGCTCAGTATTTTTCGTGAACAAAAAGTGTTTTAGTGGCAGTTGCTGATGAGTGGTGTGAACTGATAACCCCAATAGAAGTAAACCTCAGGGAAACTTACCAAATGCCAATATACAGACACTCCAAAAATATGAACTATATGCTATATTTAATAAAAAAAAATGAAATATATACAAATAGAAAATCAATGCATCTATTTAGGTGATAGTACCTGTTATGGGACATACTCAACACCTTGTACACAACATATTTATTTTGCATATTTGGATAAAACTTGCTTGCATTTATCTGAACATAGACACAGCATAACAACATGAGTCTATTGTTAAAAATTATTTACTACTCTATATGTTTCCTATTCAATTCTAACAGCTATGAAATAAGAGTAAAAAAAATTAACTAAATAAATTTAAAATTTAAAAATAAATTAATGTACTGTTTTAGAGCCAGCGAACCTACAATATTCGTTGCCATGTACAGTAAAACTGTCAGTCATTTATAAATGTTAAAAAGTCAAGAGGTTGCCGGAACACACTGCTGAGCCCTTCTTGTTTTGTTGGAGACAATAGGAATACAAAGACAGAATATTGCATCAAAGCCAGGTAGTTACACTACCTGGCTGGCGCCACCATCTTGACTAGGGGAAGCCGGCAGAGAAGCCTTGCGGCCTCAAAGACGGTTACCTACTGTGCATTTGCAAAGCACGCTGCATATTGTGAATGGGTGGCAGTCTTGAGGAGGGGGGGGGGGGCAAACATTCGGCTCAGTTTACTATGGCAAAATCAGGTACCAGTTCCCCCCCAAAAGGTGGCAAATGTGGCAGATGGGGGGAAGGAGGCAGATGTTTTGGCGGAGCTCCACTTTAAAGAGATTCAATCTCTCTCTATATGACCTATTTATCATTATCATTGAAAGTGAAAGTAAGAGAAAATCCCAAACTTTGGGTTGTTCTCAGAAAAGTAATAGAGGGGAAATCTTCCAATAGGCCCACTAATTCCCCAAAGAATTCCCTTAATTTGCAGGGATTTCCTCTCACTTCCTGTTTGGCTATAGGAAAGGAACTGAAGGAAAATCTCTGCAATGGGACATAGATGGCAAAACATTCTGACAGCTGTGATTCCTATAGTGATGTTGTGATTGGCCCACAGCTATCACATGGTACCTGGGCCAATAACAGCACTCACTAGTAATGACAGCTGTTATGAATGCAACCCAGTCCTGACAGTTCAAAACATTGATGTTATAGTGACCATCACTGTAAAAGCAATCAAAGTGTAAAAAACTAAACAAAAAAAAAAAAAAAAACACTGAACTACTCTAATGAAAGTATGTAAAAAAAAAAAGAAAACAAATGTTAAAACAAATTGAGTTTTTTTTTTTTTTTTTTTTTTAACATACTTTCACCAGTTAGTATCCCTGATCACTGCCACACAAGTCATATGATGACACTGTACTGCACTGGTGACAGTAAGTAAAAAAATATAGAGAATTTTTTTTTTATTTCTTCATTAATCACAACTTTAAAAAAGTCACTATGTTTCTTACTGAACACCTCAGACTGCCTACTTTCCGAAAAAGGGTAATTTGTGGGGTATTTTTACTGTCCTGGCATTTTAAGATTCCCAAGAAATGAAATCAGTACATCAAGATTGATCCATTTTCAAATATACTGTATATACCATAGTTTGTTGACTCTTTAACTTTCACACAAACCAATTAATATAAACTGATTGTTATTTTTTGTTTACCAAAAACATGCGGTAGAATACATTTTGGCATAGGTTTATGAAGAAATTCAATTTTATTGGATATGTTTTATAACAGAAAGTTGAAAATATATTTTTTTCTTTTCAAAATTTTAGGTCTTTTTATAGCAAAAATAATAACCCAGTGGTGATCAAATGCCACCAAAAGAAAGCTCTATCTGTGTGAAAAAAATGACATAAATTTAATTGAATTTGCGTACATGACTGTGCAATTGCCAGTTAAAGTAGAGCAGTGCTAAATAGCAAAAAAATGGCCTGGTCATGAAGGGGGTAAATGTGAGGTCAAGTGGTTAATATGTATGTGTATTGGCTGCTGCTCATAGATTAATTGACTGTACATATGAAATCATGAATACTGTAAAATGTTTGAACTGATTGTAAGAGTTATAAAAATACTGCCTGTATAGCGCCTGAAAAAAGTGGGTCCTTTAACTCCAGTGTGAACGCCAGAGGGCTTTCACACTGGAGCGGTAAAAAAGTCCTGCTAGCAGCATCTTAGGAGCGGTGAAGGAGCGGTGTATTCACCGCTCCTATACCGCTCCTACCCATTGAAATCAATGTGACACCGTGGCCACACCGATGGCAAATCGGGTTTTAACCCTTTTTCGGCTGCTAGCAGGGGTTAAAACCGCCCGCTATCGGCCGAATACCACGGCTAAAACTACAGTAAAGCAGCGCTAAATATAGCGCTGCTTTACCGCCGACACCCGCACCGCCCCAGTGTGAAAGGGGCCTTAGTTCCCTTGAGATACAGTAACAGCATGTCTTCAGACCTAATGATGTCTATACTTCTCTAAATAACACCTATGAGACCACCAACTAGAGAATTTTCTGTTCCCCAAGTGTGTAAACATTGTAGAGTTTTCGTAATCTGTTTTATGTAAGGTTTAAATAAAAATAAAAACACCTTTTTGCAAGTCATACAGCCTTAATAACGCAGCTCCTGCTGCTCATCTCCGTTACTGCCCTCTTACTTTGGATGCATCATGGATCCACAATGCATGACTATCTCAGGAAGGTCAGAGGTATGTTTTGGATTCAGAGTAAGGCCCCATTCATGCCTGATCGTAGCGTTTTCAGGCAGAAAAAAAAGTGAGATTTTACAGCGAATTTGCATCGATTTTTGCCGCATTTTTATGGTGTTTTTGCCACGTTTTTCACAGCGTTTTGCTGTGATTTTGTGCAGGTCAAAAAGTCACCAATGTAAAAAGCAGAAAAATACCCTAATATGCCTAAAAAAAAAGTTCCAGAACTTGTTTGAGCTTCAGGCGTTTTGGAGCTTCTGGCTTCAGGCGTTTTGGAGTGGAGATGTGAACCATCTCCATAGAGAATAATAGATTTTTCCCCTCCAGAGTTTTGTAGCTTGAGGCTTCAAGCTACAAAACCTTCAGGTGTGAATGGGGCCTAAGAAGCAGTATGGCAGCACCCAGTGGCAAAATTATTGACTTTTCAGAGGCGTGAAAATGAAAAAGGAAAGGGTTGCTTTATAGGAAAACCTCAATGGTCTTTATTTAACTTTCAAGTACAACTGTCATGATCTGAGTTCAAGGGCTGCCGCTTCTGGTCTTCTTTTGAGAATGCTAATTGCCTGAATATCATACCGGGAGCAAGTGTAAGAAGAATGTTAAAGATATCTTTGCTTGGTTTGGGTCAGCAGGTCAGAAAGTAGTGAAAGTAGTGAAGACAAAACATCAGCATAGCATTCCTAAAAGCAGAAGTCCACAATGGAAGCCTTTGTAATTTATTTAGAACAGGTTTCCTTTAACCACTTCAGCCCCGGAAGAATTTAACCCCTTCCTGACCAGGCCATTTTTTGCGATACGGCACTGCGTCGCTTTAACTGCCGATTGCGTGGTCGTGCAATGCTGTACCCAAACAAAATTTACGTCCTTTTATTCCCCACAAATAGAGCTTTCTTTTGGTGGAATTTGATCACCTCTGAGATTTTTATTTTTTGCACTTTAAACAAAAGAAGAGCGACAATTTTGAAAAAAACACAATGGGTGTTATTTACTAAAAAAAATCCACTTTGCACTGCAAGTGCACTTGGAAGTAAAGTCGCTGTAGATCCGAGGGGGACATGCAAGGAAAATAAAAAACAGCATTTTAGCTTGCACATGATTGGATGCTATAATCAGCAGAGCTTCCACTCATTTCAGATCTACCCCTTAGATTTAGAGCGACTGCACTTCCATGTGCACTTTCAGTGCACTTTCATGTGCACTTGCAGTGCAAAGTGGATTTGCCTTTCGTAAATAACCCCCTCTATCTTTTACTTTTTTCTATAATAAATATCCCAATTTAAAAAAAAAAAAGTTTTCCTCAGTTTAGGCCGATATGTATTCTACAACATATTTTTGGTAAAAAAAAATCGCAATAAGCGTATATTGATTGGTTTGCGCAAAAATTATAACGTCTACAAAATAGGGGAGAGATTCATGCCATTTTTATTATTATTAATATTATTTTTTTACTAGTAATGGCGGCGATCTGCAATTTTTAGCGTACTGCGATATTGAGGCCGATAAATCGGACACTTTTGACACATTTTTGGGACCAGTGACATTTATACAGCGATCAATGCTATAAAAATGCACTGATTACTGTATAAATGTCACTGGCAGGAAGGGGTTAACACTAGGGGGCGATCAAGGGGTTAACCTAGGTGTGTTCTAACTGTGGGGGGGGGGGTGGGACTGACTAGGGGAGGAGACTGATCGGTGTTCATACTTAGTATGAACACACGGTAGGTCTCCTTCCCCCTGACAGAACCGGGATTTGTGTTTACACACACAGATCCTGGTTCTCTCTGTCACACGCAATCGCCGGGCACTTGCATCAGCTTCCCGGACATGCTGTGGGAGCGTGCCTCCTACAGCGTCTTAAAGAGCCGACGTACAGCTACAACGGCTTGCCCAAGGGAGCCAACCTGCTGCAGTATAACTGCAATGGCTCGTCTGGAAGTGGTTAACTCTATATATTTTTAAACTGATATTTTTTTCACTTTTTTGTTAGTTGTTTTACAATCTTTGTAAAACAAATAAACATTTAATTCTCAAGAAAGGATTCCAGGATAATTATAGGTTATCTAAAGAGACAACAAAAGCAGGATCTGCTTGCCTTGAGACTCATTTTATTTAATTGGAACATCAGTTGGAGCTATCCAGTTAAGGATGAGCACATTTTGGTTCTTTGACGAAAGTCTACACTTTTATTAACACATGATCTGGATCACTGATCCCTGATCCCTGACTCATACACGTGTTTATCTAACTTTTAGTTTAAAGTGGTTGTTAAGCCACTTTCACATCTACATACCATCCCCTCTGTGTTCTAATCCTGTGTGCCTCTGTGTGAGTGATTTATTAAAAAAAAAAAAGCCTGCTATACCTCATTTCACAGATCTTCTCAGCAATCACATGATCGGCTGGCTTTCTTCTCTCCCTGTCTGACAGATGCAGCGGGTGGGGCCGAGATTTCCCCACTGACGAAACTCGGGAGAGGAGAGGAAATGAGAGAGAGAGAGCTGGCCAATCATGTGATCGCTGAGAAGAGCTGTGAAATGAGTTATAGCAGGCTTTTTTTTATAAATCACTCACACAGGGGCACACAGGATTAGAACACAGAGGGGATGGTATGAAGATGGGAAAGTTATTTTAGAAGCAGGAGTTGTGGGGGCGGGCACTGTTACGAGCTGACAGACAGGGAGGGGAGGGGGAGAGAGCACAGAGGAGACAGATAGCAGGCTGCGGATGACGGAGGCACGTATGGATGACTCTGGTGTCAGGACTCAGCAGCCCTGATATATCAAAATCAGCGTACAGGGGGGAGGGTATAGCCAGGCTGGATCATCCAGGTATTACAGGTGTTACAGGGGGCCAAATGACACAGCACATTGTGCTGTATAAAATGCTTTAAAGTACATTTTTGCAACTTACACAATCTATCTTGTTGATGCAAAAAAATTACCATTACAGTTATATAAACATGTAAGACATCCCTTATGTACATTCATATTTAAAAATGATACCTAAAAGAGAAGCATGGGCTTATAAAGAAAATTATACTCACCTAGGTGGATGCAGCCTTGGTTTAAAGCTGCATCTGTCCCCTACCGCCTCTAAGACTGAGAACTGAGAACTGAGCGATCAAAGACCTCTGATCGCTTGGTTATCAGCCTTCAGTGACCAGAGGGTCTGTGACTGTCAGTCACCGGCTCTGCCCCCCCCCCCCCACACTCACTGGAGTGCTGAGCTGTAGAAGGTGTGGGAGTGGCTGGCCCAGGCTCTCAGTGGCTCGCTGGGAGCCTGAGCCCACTGCCGGTCCAGCTTTGCCTGCCATCAGGCAAACGGGTCACAGGAGTGCAGAACAAATTGCATGTCTGTGAGCCTCAGGAGAACTGAAATGTATGGGAAAATACTGCGCCGATTCTCAGGTGAAGTATAGCCAAAATAGGTTTGGCTATATTTCTCCTTTAAATTGGACCTTGCAATTATTGCAAGATCCACTTATTTAGCAAGGGCTTTTTCCCTATTTTAACCCACTGAAGAAAAATGTGAAAAACACCCAAGGGGGGAGTTACCGAATATATGTTTACTCTCCCCCAATTCAGCACAGTGGAGTAGCATCTTCTCATGAGATTTGAGCTACTTGGCATGCCTGAGAATCTCATTTGGTTAGATACAGTACAGTAGTGTAGTTTGAGCTACTCGGCATGCTAAAGGATCTTGTCAAAATAATGATGCTACTCTTACCTAGGCATTCAGGGTGGAGGGCAAGGGAAAGTAGATGTTTAAAAAAAGGGAAACAGAAAACTAAGGCATATTAGACTTCTATTGAGGTAGAGCTTTCACCTCCTTTTACACTGTTATCTGAGGTAAAAAGCCTGTTTACACAGCTCAACAGTAGGGATGAGCTTTATGTTGGGGTCGAACATGAGTTTGACTCAAACATTGGCTGTTCGCCCGTTCGCCGAATAGCTAACAATTTGGCGTGTTCGCAGCAAATTCGAAAGCCGCAGAACACCCTTTAAAATCTATGGGAGAAATCAAAAGTGATAATTTTAAAGGTTAATATGCATGGTATTGTCATAAAAAGTGTTTGGGGACCTGGGTCCTGCCCCAGGGGACATGTATCAATGCAAAAAAAAAGTTTTAAAAACTGACGTTTTTTAGGGAGCAGTCATTTTAATACTGCTTAAAGAGAAACAATAAAAGTGTAATATTCCTTTAAATTTCGTACCTGGGGGTGTCTATAGTATTCCTGTAAAGTGCCGGATGTTTCCCATGTTTAGAACAGTCCGAGAGCAAAATTACATTTCTAAAGGAAAAAAAGTAATTTAAAACTACTCGTGGCTATAATGAATTGTCGGTCCTGGCAATACACATAAAAGTCATTGAGAAAAACGGCATGGGATTACCCCACAGCCCATTACCAGGCCCTTTGGATCTGGTATGAATATTAAGGGGAACCCCAAACCAAAATTAAAAAAAAATAATTGCGTGGGGGTCCCCCCAAATTCCATACCAGGCCCTTCAGGTCTAGTATGGATATTAAGGGGAACCCCGCACCCAAATAAAAAAAAAATGGCATGGGGACAAGTCCTTTATTAAAAAAATAAAAATAAAACTGACCCACAAAGTCTTCTTCTTCTCTTGCTCCGCCGACAGACCGAAAAAGAAAAAAAAAAGCCGCACCGTCCAGCCTCAATGGGAGGCACTCGTCGTATGACGTGTCCTCACAGGTAACAGTTCTTTTATAACTGAGGGCGGGGCCACACCGTGACGTTTCCAGGTGGCCCGCCCGCTCTGACACTACAGGGAAGCCATAGGGATGTCCCTGTGCATCAGAGGGGGTGGACCGGGTGACCCCGCCCCCTCTGACCCTACGGGGAAGCCATAGGGATGTCCCCGTGCATCAGAGGCGGGCAGGGTCACCCGGGAACCTCACGGTGTGGCCCTGCCCTCAGTTATACATTAACTTTCACCTGCGAGGATGCGTCGTACGGCGAGTGCCTCCCATGGAGGCGGGTCAGTTCGGCTTTTTTCTTTTCTTTTTCTGTCCATCGGCGGAGCAAGAGAAGAAGACGACTTCTTGGGACAGTTTTATTTTTTTTTATTTTTTTAACAAAGGACTTGTCCCAGAGCTGTGTCATGTAATTTTTACCATTTTGACACCTTTTTTGAAATGGTAGGGGTACATTTGTACCCCGTTACCATTTCACACAGGGGGAGGCCAGGATCTGGCGGTCCCCTTGTTAAAGGGGGCTTCCAGATTCCGATAAGCCCCCCACCCGCAGACCCCCACAACCATGGGGCAAGGGTTGTGGGGATGAGGCCCTTGTCCCCATCAACATGGGGACAAGGTGCTTTGGGGGGCTACCCCAAAGCACCCTCCCCATGTTGAGGGAATGTGGCCTGGTATGGTTCAGGAGGGGGGGCGCTCCCACGCCATTTTTTTTACATTTTGGCGCAAGGTTCCCCTTAATCGCTTAAGGACTGCACATTTACGTTGGCAGAATGGCACGGCTGGGCACATCAACGTACAGGTACGTTGCTCCTTAAGTGCCCAGCCGTGGGTCGCACGCATGCCGCCGGCGGCGCGCTCGCGACCTGGTCCTGAGCTACGTGACCGTGGCCACGGGACCCGCAGACCCGATCACCGCGATCAGGTCATAGAGCTGAAGAACGGGGAGAGGTATGTGTAAACAAACCTCTCCCCGTGCTTCCTAGTGAGACTGTCACTGATCCTCTGTTCCCTGTCATCGGGAAAGATGATCAGTGATGTCAAATGCCAAGCCATGCCACCCTACAGTAAAAAAACACACACAGGTCACACTTAACCCCTCCCAGCCCCCTAGTGGTTAACCCCTTCACTGCTAGTGTCATTTACACAGGAATCAGTGCATTTAAATAGCACTGATTGCTTTATAAATGACAATGGTCCCAAAAATGTGTCAAAAATGTCTGATGTGTCCACCATAATGTTGCAGTCACAATAAAAATCGCTGATCGAGACCATTACTAGTAAAAAAAATAATATTAATAAAAATGCTATAAAACTATCCCCTATTTTGTAAACACTATAACTTTTGCGCAAACCAATCAATAAATGCTAATTGCGTTTTTTTTTACCAAAAATATGTAGAAGAATACGTATCGGCCTAAACTGAGGGAAAATAAAATTTTATATATATTTTTTGGGGATATTTATTATAGCAAAAAGTAAAAAATATTGATTTTTTTTCAAAATTGTCGCTCTATTTTTGTTTATAGCGCAAAAAAAAAAAACCGCAGAGGTGATCAAATACCACCAAAATAAATCTCTATTTGTGGGGAAAAAAAGGACGCCAATTTTGTTTGGGAGCCACGTCGCACGACCAGCAATTGTCAGTTAAAGCGACGCAGTGCCGAATCGCAAAAAGGGGCCTGGTCCTTTGGTGGCAAATTGGTCCGGGGCTTAAGTGGTTAAAATGTATTAAGACCACATTTTTGGATAGATTTGATTAAACCAATGTCAGACTTTTATCTTTGTCTGTGTCCCCACTATGGGTATTTACCTTCTCTACCTGTCCCGATGATCATTTAGTATAGATTAAAAAAATAAACTAAAGGAATCCAAATTTTGAGTTGTTACCAAAACAGGAATAGAGGGAAAATGTTCAGTTGGGACCATGTGTTCCAATGACAACTGTCTACAAGAGGTTGTCCTCATATTGGAGTTTTCCTTTAACTTCCTGTTGTGTCTACATGACAGGAAGTGAAGGGAAATCTCCCAATGAGACACAGATAGACAAACAAGCTGACAGGGGCCTAATATTTCTATACTCTATAGTAAATGTAAAAATGGGTTTGCTTTTAGATATTCTGTAAGATAAGAACAGCATTAAAATAACAATCTGTTCACCAAAAATACAATATATTATCCTTTTAAATGGAATACACTTTGCAAAAGGGTGTACATTCTCTATATGGATTAACGAGGCACACAATATTACAATTTGTTTAAAGGTTACAAGCCAGAATCCAGGAAACAGAAAAAAAACGTTAATATTTTTAAATGAGTTTCATTTTTTTTTTCCTGTCAGATTTACTGAAATAATTACTGCAATATGTTGACATCCCTGATTTTAATTAAGAATGTACGTTTCCCTCCACTGGTTATGAAAAGCTATATACGGGGAGTAAATTACTTCTTATTTTAGTTAGTGTTAAACCCAGAATCCTTCTTGCATCACAGCAGGTCACAGCATGTAGTATCGATTGGTCAATGTTCTTGAGCTGGGACAATATCCTTTTGAGTGCTATTTACCAAAGGTCAAGAGACAGCTCAAATACAATACGTTACTATCAATTTATTCTGCTTTTCCAAAAAGCTAACGGTGCAAGCTTCATACATAGCAATATACAGTATTCAGCCGCAAAGTTTTGGCCTTTAGGAAGTCCTTAGATAAGTTCAAAACTGTTCAACTTTACAATTTTATGTTCGCAATTCCAATAATTAACTGTGTGCTTTAATTGACTAAAATTATATGAACTGTGACAAAGATCTTTACTACTATTTAAAGCTGAATTTTTTCCCTAAGCATAAAATTACAACAAAGGGGTATAACTGTGTGTATGTGTGATAGGACCCCATAGCAAAACATTTACTGGGTTCCCCAAAGTTCTCCAATCTCCATATTCAAGGCAAACCAGTTCTGAACATTTGCCACCATGAAACTGTAAAGCATAATGGTTAGCTATATAGGAACCTTGTAAGGATATTTCTATCTTAATTTTATCTCAGACTCCCCTTCAATTTTGCTGAGGGCTGTTCAGACTGCCCTGGGTAACCAACCATGGTCTATATTGGTTAATACCTCGATGCCCTCATTCTATATATTCATTTTGCCAGGCAGGGTTCCTGACAGCCGCAGGAATCACTAAAGACTGGGAACATTGTTCAGTGCTCTTTGGTTCCTAATTGTTAACGTGAGCAGTGCTAGGACAAAGTCTTTTATCACTTAAGGCAAAAAGGTTGAATGCCCCCTAAGAGATGTGAACTACTTCAGCAGCACAAGTTGCATCTTGCAGATCCTGCCACTGTCCTCCCGAAGGTGGCTACCACTTTTAGCCCAATCATGAGTGATAGACCTGTGGATCCTGCCTTCCTCCTCCTAATGCACCCAAGTCATCTGTCACTTCTGCCTATCACTTGGCCCAGCCCTGGATGCAGGACAGTGACAGTTAGGAATGAGCCCCATGTTCGACTCAAACATCGGGTGTTCGCTTTTCGCCAAACAGCGAACAATATGCGGTGTTCGCGGAAAATTTGAAAGCTGACGGAACACCGTTAAAGTCTATGGGACACTAACATGAAAAATCTAAAGTGCTAATTTTAAAGGTTTATATGCAAATTATTGTCATAAAAAGTGTCTGGGGACCCGGGTCCTGCCCCAGGGGACATGTATCAATGCAAATTTAAAAAAAAAAAAACGTTTTTTCGATGTCCATTCATCTTCTATCACGCCGCCCGACGGACCGGAAAAGAAAAAAAAAGCAGCCACCGGACCGCCTCCAGGGGACGCTTCCGCCATGTGATGCTTCTTCACTGTGACAGTTCTTATATAACTGAGGGCGGGGCCACCGGTGATGTAACCGGGTGACCCCGCCCCCACTGACGCCACAGGACTTCCCCATGGCTTGCCCGTGGCTTCAGAGGGGTTGGGGTCACCCGTTTGCGGAAATGTGTGGCCCTGCCCCCTCTGATGCCACAGGGAAGCCATTGGGAAGTCCCTGTGGCATCAGAGGGGGCGGGGTCACCTGTTACATCACCGGTTGCCCCCCTCAGTTATATAAAAACTGTCACAGCGAAGAAGCGTCACGCGGCGGGAACCTCCCAAGGAGACGGATCGTTTGCAGATTTTACTGGGGGTGTTTTGTCCAGTCTGTCGAGCGCCGTGATAAAAGAAGATGAATGGACATCGGGGGACATTTTTATTTTTTTATTTTTTAATAAAGGACTTGTGTCTTGTGTTTTTTAACATTTTTACACTTTTTTGTGAAATGGTAGGGGGACTTGTACCCCGTTACCATTTCACATGGGGGGAGGCATACTCCCACAACCACCGGGCAAGGGTTGTGGGGATGAGGCCCTTGTCCCCATCAACAGGGACAAGGTGCTTTGGGGGGCTACCCCAAGGCACCCTCCACATGTTGAGGGCATGTGGCCTGATACGGTTCTGGAGGGGGGGCAGCTCCCTCATCCCCCCCTCTTTTCCTGCGGCCTTGCCAGGTTGCGTGCTTAGATAAGGGTCTGGTATGGATTTTGGGGGGGCCCCTACACCATTTTATTTTTAATTTGTGCGCATACCAGACCTGGATTTTGGGAGGGACACCTATGCCATTTTTAAAAAAAATTGGCGCAGGGTTCCCCTTAATTTCCATATCAGACCCGAAGTACCTGGTATGGATTTTAGGGGGACCCCAGCATTTTTTTTTTATTTTGGTTTCCCCTTAATATTCATACCAGACCCATGCTCTTTTTTTCAATGAGTTTTATCTATATTGCCGGGACCTGACAATTCATTACAGCAGCGGTAAGTTTTAAATGACAATTTTTCCTTTAGAAATGTCATTTTGCTGTGGTACTGTTTTAAACATGGGAAAAATGCACCACTTCATAGGCATACTATACTATATATATATATAAGACATGTGCACACTAAAATATTTTGTTTCGGAATTTAGTTTTCGGGAAATAAATTTATTTAGTTACTCCCGAAATTTGTTTTTATTATTTTTTTCGTTAAAAAATGCATTCGTCCAAAAATTTTAAATAATTAAGGTCGAATCTGTCTGCTCGCGCCGACTGCTTCGTCAAATCTTTATGTTGAATCTTTTATCTCTATGTCGAATAATCTTGGACTAATAGAGTTAAGTTAGGCACATTCAACGTTTTTTGCTATTGTCTCTATAATGTCTAATCTTTTCTCTCCAAGTCGAATCTTTTCTCTCTACATCGAATCTTTTCTCTCAATGTTGAATCTTTTCTCTCTACATCAAATCTTTTCTCTCTATGTCAAATCTTTTCTCTATATGTCAAATCTTTTCTCTCTATGTAGAATAATCTTGAACTAATAGAGCTAAGGTTAGGCACATTCGACCACAGGTGGACACAGATCACTATTGTCTGCGTCATGTCGAATCTCCTATCTATATCGAACTGTTTTCACAACGAAAATGAAAATAAAGCATTTGTTTATGTCGGATCTTTCGGTTTTCGGATTCTGCACGTTCGTTATCGTTTGTTAAAACGATAACGAGAATACACGAAATTCGGACGAAAACGAACGCACAAGTCTAATATATATATATATATATATATATATATATATATATATATATATATATATATATATATATATATAAACATTTTTAATTTAACATTTAGTCCATTCAGACACTTTAATGTCATGCTCTTGGATAATACGTTACATGTGTGGAGCAAATCAGAACTGCAGATGACTTTCCAACACTCTCAAAAAAACAGAAACATTGTATGTACTAAGTGCATGGAAAAAAAGATTATGTTATACTGTAGATACAGAATAACAGTCACATTATGCCCATAAGGATGTCACAGCCTTTGCCCCAATAGAACACAGGTACCATATGTTTCCGAGTATAAACACAAACTGAAAATTCATGGTCCCACCTTTAGTTCTTCCTGGAACTTATTTTCTAGTAGTTTTGCTGCTTTCCGATCTTCAATTTCCACCTTCCACTTTTCAGCCACTATTCTTGCTTTTTCTTTGGCCATAGCATCACGAAACTTCTTCTCAATTTCTGCCTCTTTTTGTTTCCTTCGAAAAATATCAAGTTGGTACTGGTAAAGTGTATGCAAACCCCCAACAAAAAACTTCTCTTATTTTCTCTAATTTGTCTTTTATATACCATTGAAAGTATTTGGTAAGTGTCAAAAATCAGATTATGTAAAATATTCAGTTGCCCTGTGTCCTCTACACACTTGCTCTGATATCTCAAAGAGCCCTACTATATTTTATCTGAGCCTCTAGGTTGTAGACATCTAACAGTAGATAATAACAACAAAAACAAAGAAAAAACAGCTGACAACACTCTGGGAAAATGCTGTGTTGTCAGTCCACAAATGGGCTTAAGGGCTGAGGCACATCGGCAAGTATTTTTCTATACTTGCAGGGTCTAAACAGGGATAAAACATGGGGAATTGTGTATATATTTCACAGGTGTACTGCATTAGTTTTTTTTGTCTATTTATAGGGAGGTGCAGTGTGGTGCAGCAGCAGAAAATTCTCAGAGTCCAGATGCAGTAGCAGAACTGTATTAAAAAAGGGGTTCAAACCATTACAACTACCCGGCGGGAAGTCAACTCGACCGGGCACGCTTACAGTATGTGGCACGCTTACAGTATGTTGCAGCGAACAGTGTCTCTGATGCACCGACAACGTCTGTCTCGAGGTATGAAATGCAGCCTGGCCGGTCTATTCCCAAATGAAGATAGCATGTACCTGCTCGTTGCCTATTCATCTGGAACCTCTCTCTACAGCTAATACTGTCCCTGACAGATGGGAGACCTGTCCCTACACTACCCACTAGCGAAGTGCGCACCAAGCCCGGGAGCCAGGGTCTTAAGATAGATAGATATATGATGTAATGTTTAGCTCTCAGTGTATTCTATAAGTCAGTCATCTACACATATTGCTTTGAATGTAGCACCAATGACATAATTGACCCAATATAAATTTCATTATACAATATCAATTCTGTAAGCAGTTTTTCCTCAGAGGAGGTGCAATTAGGTACAAGCAGAAGGATGCTACTAGTCATACATTCCCAGGAAAACTTTTGGGCAAGACCTCTTTGAAAACACAAGGGTATAAGGGCATACAAATATATACAAGCAAACAGGGATAAAGGCTAACCCCATGGATACTTCCATAGTAAATGCATTAACAACTTACTCCAGCCGTGACTTTTAAAAATCTGCCTTTCTATACTTCAGCTCACATGGGATGGACTTCATTAGATGACTACAGGACTGAGTGTGCCGCTCTCTTAACTTTTCTGCCCAGCTCTCCTCAAGGAGTCCTGTAAAGTGATGTGTGGGCAGAGCGGAGAGAAGAGGCCGCCCAGGGCTTGGAACTAGTTTAGTTTAAGAGCTCTGATTGTCATTAAATGAAGTCCATCCCATGTGAGCTTAAATATAGAAAGGCGGATTTTTAAAAGTCACGGCTGGAGTATCTGGAGAACCAGAGTCCAAGTGTGAAGGAACCATATATGGACTATACACCATCACTGCTGTTTCCCCTGGACCTTGCCAAAGGTGGATGTACTAAGGCTGATTTGACCTTCCATAATTAGAGGGTCCTGGTGTTTCTGTAAGAGTACATCTTAACCTGTGTGTCGGTGGCTCTCTTAAGGTGGAGGATTAACTTTTTCAGTTCCCTTTCTTGCACTATTTGAGGAGTTTCTGTTTGTTCCATAGCCATTGGACTGTGTGATCCAAGCCTTTGTGAACTTGGATGCCCTTGTCCTGGCTACTTTTGGCCGATATTCAGCCTGTGTGTAAGGGACTTTAAGTTGGGTTTGTTAAGTTGCGGTTTGGCCTCAGCGCAGATGTACAGTATGCACGGTTTCCATTCACTATGTTTTTAGTCGATGTTCTATTGACTTCTATTATGTTTTACAATTTTGCTTTTGGGAAGATACTGCAATCCCACACCCTTGTAGTAAATCCTGATTCAATAAATGTTCTTTCTTAAATACAATGTGGATGGTTAGACTAGGTTCACACTGGTGTGCTGTGGTTTGGCTGCAGTGTGAGTGTATATGTGGTCTCCATGCTTTTTTAACCCTGTTTATAGCCACAATCCTATTGATTTCTATAAGGTTGAACATTTTTGCTGTGTTGTCTGAAAGCTCACCAGAGGTCCTGCATGCTGCATCTTTGGTGAGCTTTCAGAAAAAGCAGCAAATCTCAATTTAATACAAGTCAATGGTACCATGGCTAAAAACACAAGAAAAAAGCACATAATCGATACATAGGACTGCGCTGTGGCAAAACTGCAGCACATCAGTGTGAACCTGGCCTTAGGGAGAAAGCTGAGTTGTGATCACATTAATGTAAGATTATCGCTCACCATTGCTCCTCTGCCTCCTTTTGTGCTTGCTGCCTGGCTCTCTCAGCCATGATCTCTTCAGTTATTTGCTCATATGGCTTGTCTCCATTGGCTTCACCCATGATCCACACCCAGACTTCTCCATCAGCTCCCTGTACCCATTCAATATGCTTAGAGTTATCTGTAGAAAATTTAAAAAATATACATGAACACACAAAATATTAAGTGGACATAAAATTATGCTGACAGAAAAGCAGAAAACAAAACTTAGAAAATGAAATAGCATTACTAATCTAGGGTTTGCACATTTCCTGGAGCAATTTGATTTAAGCTGATTCAAGTTGTTCTAATATTTCATTTTCTAGCACTGGCCTTTTCACCATTTCCTTCTTATCCCAAGAGATAGCAGCCCAATAGGTATAATGGATGGTAATTACTTAGTTCAAGGGTCACCAATGTGCATGCCATTGCTCACATACTGCTTGTAACAGCCCATATGCCTTTCAGAAGCCCTTAGGTGTCTCAAGAGGGGGGTCTTAAAAATGATGCTCAGCTCTGCAAACAACAGCCTGGTATTCTGTATTATGAGTATTCCAGTATTCAAGGAACTTGTGCCCATGTGGGGATTGTAGCAATCTTACTGTAGATTAAGGAGCAGTCTTATCAGCTCCTTTCTCGATCCACTCATTAAAGGAGACAATTTGCCCTCCTTATCATCACCTGTGTAATATCAGTACTGAGATAAGAACATGAACAACATTTGCTCTCTTTATACATGTGGCAAGAGTCTTAAAATGTCCATATACTAGTAGAATTCAGTTCACAATTTTTTGGTTTAAGAACATTGATTCAATTTTCTAATGGTTAATGGAGTCAACACACAATCTCTCAGAAAAGAAGGGAAGGCTCTCACTATATAAAAGCCTTGTTCAGGTTTATTTAGTTCTCTAATGTACAGACTGTTCCACCTGGTGTGCACAAGCCCCTGTGAGTAAGCTCTGGATCAAGTGAAAAGTTTTAGTCTTGTGTACACTAGGTGGAACAGTCTGCACATTGGAGAACATAATAAATATGAACAAGACTTTTACACATTGAGCAGATCCACTTCTTTTTTGAGAGGTTGTGTGTTAAGTCTATAAAGCCCCTAGTGACCACTGGGAGCCAGAACCCTGAGTCAGAGAGTTAGGTAGAAGGTGTGCCAGTAGTGGAACACTATTGCTTGTATCATGTTAATGTGGTCTAATTATGGTTCATTTTTGTTGAGAAAATTCAAAGGAACAGGGCGAAAAAGTTTTCTCTAATGAACATCTTAACAGTGCATATAGTTTTCATTTCAGACAGTCCATTTAATTCAAAATTTAATGGTAAAAGCAAAGGAATTTTGAAGTACCTTCAAACGACATTTGCTAAGTCATTGCATGTAAAGAGAATTTTTGTACGATTTGTTTGAAAGTTGACCTTTTGTCTGAAAGTTTACTATTGCATTAGAAAGTATCCCACCAAAACTGTAACTTTTACTGAAGGAAATGGTTGTTGTTTGATTTCGAGCTCTGTGCGGCCTTGGGGAAAAGAAGTTAGCCAATTATATAAACAGTATATAATATTTCAGTGGATGCTCTGAAGCCTCAAGTTGCGATATTGCAGAAAAGGGACTTTTTGGCAATTCTAGAAACTCGTAGTGAGCGCAAACTGAAGTGGAAAGTGATTTGTAAAAAAAAAATGATAAAATGGCTTGTGTAGCATTTATACATGTCTTAAGATTTTTTTATGCAAATGTGGAGCTCTCTTGAGGGGATATAGATTTTCCAAAATTTTAGTAAGGTTATGTTGTATTGCATTCTCTCCTACAAACGGCATTAAGTCAGTTTCATCCAATAGCACATATGCCAGAAATACGTTATATAACTTAATTTAAATGCACAAAAGTAGGGAAAAAAATAAAAGCTTTTAAAGAGAATGCTTTTTTTTTATATGAAAACCACAGAAAGTTGTATCAAGCCTGCATATAACCTTGGAGATTAAACCAAATTTTTCGCCAACAAAGCTTTTTTATTTCAAAGTATTGTTTTAATTCTAATTGTTTAAATGATTACACACAGTAAATAGCAGCACATTTGCAATTTACCATATGCAGCTGAATATAACAGGAAAAAAAAATCGGATAATAAAAAAAATACAGTGTGTTCTCTATGAAATTTCTAAAAACTGTTTTGTATTAACCTTGAATGTAACCTTGGTGATTGAAAGGCTTGCACTACATCATCAGTGTGCACTGTCCTGGACTAAGATTGTGCAATTTGTCATAATCAGCACTAGATTTCCCACTAGGGGAAGTAAATACTTGTTCTGCGGATCCTAGCGGTTAGGGTCAGTAACCAAATCTGATATGTCAATTAGTGACTAATTGGCTATGAATGCTCTAGTAACTGTATTGATCAACACTGACCCTTAACACTGAGCTATGCGGTTCTTAAGGAAATGAAACTGGAAGCAGCACAGTGTTCTGATGTCATCTTTATCTATTTTTTTTAGCTTCAAGCCTATTTAAAAAATAGGTTTTGGGCCCTCTTTTTTTTAGCAATTGTAGCCTTTATAGCTTAAAATGTATCTGAACCCAAAAGTTTTCATATATATCAGCCTGTCACTCCTTAAATGTGGTGGCTGCATTCGTTTTCTTACTTTCAGGCTTTTTTTTCTTAATTTTTACTTTGTAATGTACCAAACAATATACGTTTTGTCCCTTCTTAACTACACTAATTTCTCCATTGCATCTATGGAGGTAGCAATGGTTGTCTCAAAAGTTGGACTTAAAACCTCTTTGTGTTTATTTGAATTAAACTGAGGAGGAATGATTGGACTAATAATTTTTGCAAGAAAACTGATGTTTGTGCTTTCTTTACAGCTCACAGCAAGTGGCAGGGACATTGCTTTTCTGATCAACAGGCATTTACTTAAAAATTGTGCACCAACCACATATAAAGACTGATAAGGTGCAAAATATTACATTTTTAATTTTTTGAGCCACCGATGTAAGGGAGAATTCGAAACTGACCACAAATGCAAGTTTGGATTTTTTTACTGATTACCAATATAAAGACCACCAATGTAATTGGGATTTACACTGAACACTAATGCAATGGGGACTTGCACTGACCACTAATGTAATATGAGCATTAGCATTCACAGTAACCACCAATGTAAGGAGGGATTTACACTGACCACCAATGTAAGGGGGACCTTCAAACTGGCTGCTAGTGTAAATGAAAGGATTGTACACCAAGCCCCAATGTAAAGAGAAGATTTACACTGACCACCAATGTAACTGAGACATTTAGCCTGCGTTCACATTTGTGTGTGTCGGGAACACATGCAAATCTCTTTCCTAACACCACAGAAATGTGCTGCTCTTTAGCAGACAAACAGCAGTACCATTAATTGTTAATACACCCTCACACATCTGTGTGATGTGCATATTCACATGCAACAAAATAACTGGCCCACGATTAACCATGTTGTTTTGGAAAAGGGTTCCACCTCCAACTTGCTTACATTTGCAGAACAGGCTGATGTTAGGCTTAATGACTTTCAAGCATGCCCCTTTACCTCCCCAGTGGGCAGCATTCGGCAGATGTGATGGTGGATATGACCTCAGGGGGGGCCTCTTGTTACATCAATGCTACTGGTCCGTGGCTATTTACATATTAATGATAATGCTATTTGCAGATCTATTCCGGTTATCAACATGTAAACACAGGGTCTGCAGGTGAGTCATCTTTACACAGCAATAGGGCAGAGCGTTAGTAACAAAACGTCATACTGAGATATCGGGACACAGCACAGGACTAAAACTTCAAGAGACAAGGGAATTTAAACTGGGATAGTTGGCAAGTATGAGGCAGCTGCTTTGGGCCCCACAACAATGATGGGGCTCAGGGCAGCTGCCCCTTTTGCCCTGATTAAAGACAGCCCTGCTTGCAGGGATTCTAAATTGCAAATTCAGCACTCTGATTCCAGAGCTACACAATAATGTTATTCTCAGGGATACCATAATCTCATGGAGAGAGATCAAGAAGGCTATGGATCTTTTCCCCTTCCAATCTTGCTTCACTCCTACACAACAAAATCTGATGTTTCTTCCAGGTCTTGAGCATCAAGCCTTTCATACATGGCAAATAGCAGGTATTCGCTCCTTACTTTTTCTCTATGTCAAAAGAAATATCTTTCCAAAGACTTTTCAAGTTTTATCTCAACAATGTGACCTCCATTTCTCCCAAAAGTTACCAGCTATTGAAAACCTCTTACTAATAACAGCAACCAAACTTTCTAGATACCTTTATGGGGTGTGACTCGACTTCCATCTCTACAACTTAAAATTAATCTATGTGTATTTATTAGCTGCCAAACGTTCTGTCATGGATATGCAGTAATGTTTGTCTGTCAGCTTACCTCTGTGTTCAGCTTAAGAGGCCAGCCACTCTTACCTGGCTGCTTAAGTAATCTCTCCTCAAAGCATGGCTCCACCCCAGCCCCTATCAGGGAACTCTATATTAACCTGTGCACTGCAAGCCAGCCCCCTGATAAATATTGTGTGTTTGGCTTCAATGTGCTACTTGCTGTGTGTTCTATGACTGATTCCAGTTACCGGTCTTGGCTTGTTCTTGACTATCCTTACCTGCTTGTTGCCCCGACCTTTTGCTATCTCCTGACTATCCTTTGTTGTCACAGTCTGCTGCTTCCTCTCTACCTCCCTGTAGTCTACAGTGAGTGTGATATAGGAGGCCCTAGGGGTCGCGACCTGGAGCCAGACTGCAGCTAAATCAATCCCCACCACTGGGGGCCTCTGGTGAATACCTGCTGGCTCTTAGATTCCGCGCCCAGAGAAATCTCATGCTCTAGCTCCCAGTGTCATCCGTGTTGGTACCTGCTGTCCTGTATCACCTAGAGCTCCATCCACAGCAGTCAGCCGTAGGGTCCACTACCTTGCGGTACACTCCAGACCCCAACGGGGTGCATCTGTCATGTGGACTCAGGTGATCTGACAGTTTGACCAGCCATGGACCGGCCTGACGTGCCGCTACCCGCAGATGATCCATTGCCTGGCATAGTCCACAGACTTAAGACCCAGGAATTGAATCAGACTCAGGTGATGTGATTCCTCCAGGATCTGGCTTCTCGCTTCAAGCTGTTTCAGGCCTCCTTGGAACCCCAAGTCAGTGACCTCAAGTACAATTGGGGGCTGAACCTATTCTGGTCGCAGTCGCAGCCACACATTCACTACAACTGCCAACTCAGTCCCATTTCTCTGGGGACTCCAAGGCCTGCAGGGGATTCCTCAGCCAATGCACCATTTATTTTGAGCTCCAGCCTCAAAACTTTGTCTGATCAGGCAAAGGTAGCCTATATTATTTCCCTTCTCTCAGGTGAAACTTTAGCCTGGGCTACCCCACCTGTGGGAGAAAAATTATCCTGTGTTTTTTTTATAGCCTGGCAGACTTCTTTTAGCTCTTTCAAAACATCTTTGAGGAGCTGGCTTGGGTTTTCTTCAGCGGCCAGTGCCCTTACGTCTTCACCAAGAATCGTCTTCAGTTGGACAATATGCTCTTCAGTTTCGTATCCTCACAGCTGAGTTGAGCTGGAACAATGAAGCCCTGGTTGCAACCTTTTTTACATGGCCTCTCTGACCGAGTGAAAGACGAATTAGCGGGAAGAGCCATCCCCGCCAGTCTGGACAATGTAATATCCTTGTGTAACCAGATCGACATTCGTTTTCAGGAGAGGTCGCAAGAAAAAAGACGCCAGCACTCCCTGTGCATAGCCAGTCTGTGCCCCCCTCCCTTCATCCAGTGGAGCATCTTCTGCCTGCTGAGGAACCTATGCAGCTGGGCTGGACCAGGCTAATCCCCAAAGTTATGTGCTAAGCGCAGAACATTGGTCTTGTGTCTCTATTGTGGGGGCAAGGGTCATTTTCGTAACTTCTGCTCGCTTCGTCTGGGAAACGCTCGGGTCTAATAGCTCTAGAACGGTCATCCGCGCTGAAGCGTCATAAGGTGGGTGCCTCCCATGGAGGCAGATCTTTTTTATTTTATTTTTTGGTCCGTCGGTGGAGCCACAGAAGAAGATGAATGGACTTCCTGGGACATTTTTATTTTTTTATTTTTTAATAAAGGACTTGTCAAAAGGTGTGTCTTGTTTTTTTTAACATTTTGACACTTTTTTTGTGAATTAGTACGGGTACAATGTACCCATTACCATTTCACACAGGGGGGGCGGGATCTGAGGGTCCCCTTTTTTAAGGGGGCTTCCAGATTCTGATAAGACCTTTGCCCACAACCCCCCACAACCACCGTGCAAGGGTTGTGGGGATGAGGCCCTTGTCTCCATCAACATGGGGACAAGGTTCTTTGGGGGCTATCCCAAAGCACCCTCCCCATGTTCAGGGCATGTGGCCTTGTACGGTTCAGGGGGGGACGCTCTCTCATCCCCTCCTCTTTTCCTGCTGCCTGCCAGGTTGCGTGCTCTGATAAGGATATGGATTTTTGGGGGGATTTTTTAATTTTGGCATGGGGTTCCCCTTAAAATCCATACCAGACCTGAGGGGCCTTTTCAATGTTGGTTTGTGGGTTCCCCTTAATATTCATACCAGACCCAAAGGGCCTGGTAATGGACTGGGGGATCCCATGCCGCTTTTTTCAATGCCTTTTATCTGTATTGCCGGGACCCAACAATTCATTATTGCCGCGAGTAGTTTTAAATGATTTTTTTCCTTTAGAAATGTCATTTTGTACAGGGACAGTTCTAAACACTTTACAGGCATACTATAGACACACCCCAGGTATGAAATTTAAAGGAATATTTCACTTTTATTGTTTCACTTTAAGCATTATTAAAATCACTGCTCCCAAAAAAATGCCTGTTTTTAAAACTTGTTTTTGCATTGATACGTGCCACCTGGGGCAGGAGCCAGGTCCCCAAACACTTTTTATGACAATAACTTGCATATTAACCCTTAAAATTAGCACTTTTGATTTTTCACGTTCGTGTCCCATAGACTTTAATGGTATTTGCGTGTTCAAACAAATTTTTTGCCTATTCGCATGTTCTGCTGCGAACTGAACCGGGGGGGGGGGGGGGTGTTTGGCTCATCCTTATTGGAAAATATACAGTATTGTGCAAAGCTCATCATGCCTCCAATTACACCACTCCTTCAGAGGCTTTATTTGAAAAATCCAAGCTGCCAACACCTAGTACAAATAATTCTTTGATGTAATCTTTAAAATGCAGTAAATATATCAGGATGACATTTCATTTAATGTATCTACTTTTGTTATTCAAAAGCTGTCAAAATGTGAGCTTGTACACAATTACATTATTTATATGATACTGATGGTTAAAAAAAGTTCTAAAAAAATCATTAAGAAAAGTTAGATAACATTGTCTGTAGAGAGACCCAAAGCTTTTAACCATCACAGTGCTGGAAGTTCAGAGCCAGGAAGAGGACAGGCATCTCTGTAATGAAGATTTTTGCAGGATCCAGCTGCCTGCACAATGTGGGGCATACCTCATTACATGTAAGTTTGATGTGAATACATCAGATTTAACAACCAAACCAAAATCTGTACTTTTTCTCACATTGAAATCATAAGAGTAAAGCGAGATAAACATGGTTTACATACAGCAAACCTGGGCACAGAACCTGAATTTAACACACATATTTCACCTACATTTAGATGGTTGTTGGCCCTAATATACATTTTACATTGAAGTTCATATTTCTTTATATTTACAGATATATTTGGGTTGATTTACTAAATGAGTTGAGAACATTTAAATTACAAATTGTGTACATATTCATATCAAATAGGAAATCATATGAGATGCAAATTCATGTTTATATCTGGGCTTATTTACTGAATGAGTTGATAATTCTCACACCAAAAAAATGTGTACATATTTACTTTTCAAATTCTTGTTCACTTATCCAACAACAATACCCATTTGTGTGCAAATTAAATAAGTAAACAGGAATTTGCTTTTCACATTATAGAATTATTGATGTAAATATTTACACAATTTATTGTACAAAGATTTTCAACCCCTTTTGTAAATCAGGCTCATTATCTAATTTATTATACTATATCATTTAAAAATAATTCCAGTGTAAATATACATAATTTTTTTTTGGACTGATCAGTTTCTTGACAGGAACTCCACTATAAACAGTGAAGGGCAGGCCATTTACAGTTCTTACCCTATGCCTTGGAATCTTCATTTCCAATGCTTGCACTTGCAACTTGCAATCTCAATCCTGTGGCATATCCAAGTGTTATGGTTTATTACTTGTTGGTTGCTGGGTCTGCAGTGTACTGTTAATCAACTGTTTAATGCTTTTGATGATGTTTGACTTGCATACTCTTGAGCCAGCCATAGATGGTACAAACTTCTTTCCTGCAAACGTGGTTGCAGCAAAGAAAATCACTTGATTCTGCCATTAACACTGACTGTGGAGCCATTGTGACCTCCCAGCAGGTGGGAGGCTAGGGAAGTCACCCCAGCCAGGAGAACACAGTGATTATTGCTAGCTGCTATAGCCGCTGGCAATAATTGTATGAAAAATCTGATGGATCAATCAACTTGGGTGCAATCAGCCTGCCCATACCTGGTTTGAATTTCAGCCAGTTGCTGGAGAAAGTGTGTTAGAGTATAGAAATCATAGCCAGCACTGTAGAATGGACAAAGTAATTTGAACAGCTGACAGCGTATAACATCATTTACAATTTTGGAAAAAAATTGTAGCATCACATTTTGAATGGTTAAAAAAAACAATTTTACTCACTGCAACTCCTAACTTCCACTTGTCAGTAAATGTAATGCAACTACGATTTTGAATAAGGGAAGGAATATGCTAATATTACTAAGACAGATAACCATTGTCTAGATGCTTAGGAGTAATATTTCTCAGCATGATGTAATAAAAAATGGGACTTGTTCCAGTGTTCAACCACAAATTGCCTTTTTGTGCAATACCACAACGTACATAAACATTTATGCAAATCTTTGCAATTGGCTATTTATTATACTCAGAATTGCTGCTTCCTTGCAAAAGAATTCTGCCTTAAAGAAAATGGGAACTTGCGTATACATAAGGAACCTTTCATTTTTACCAGTGTTACAGGAAACATTTACAGGCCAATTCCAGTTTTGTAGAAAGAAAAAAAAAACTCCTCCAGGTCAAAAATAATCCTTGCCATGAAAGGTCTAATGCAGATGCACACCTGCATCAAGTCTAATATCTAAAAGTTATTAAATCTTATCTCCAGACTAAAAGCACAATTTATATTTTAATTTATAATCAATAATATTATTCTCAAACTGCGGAAATGTCCTAAAGAAAGCAGAAGCATACCCTTTATTTATGTGCTGTTACTACTTCATAGTCAAGTCATCTGGTTGGAGTGGGTTGACCAATCTGCACTGCTATACTAAAGTTGTGAAAATTATAGTTCCTGATCTGACCGTAATATGTCAAGGGTGTCTGTATCACAAACCTAGCTTGACAGAATCACAAATTATCTGACAGGTTGGTCAGTTTGCTGGCAGAAACAATTTTCTCAGACATTTATAAAACCTCAATCTACAGGCTGCATAGTTAGACCAGCTATAAAGACGCATTTGAAAGTGAAGAAAAATATTGTCCAGTAATGTTAAAGATGATGAACTAGAACAAACCCAGATGACTTAGAGAGGAGGGGGAAGATTTAAATTGTGGTTATGCTATGATAAATTTCAATAGGAAAGAAGGAAAAGCTATTAAAAATGGTGGAACCAATAAACTTAAAGTGCACCTGTGCCCAGACCATTCACATTAAAGTTTTATACATATTCCTGACAAGCAGTAATAGAACTTTAAAACAAGTCATCCTTAACCTTTCTAGCCTAAAAAAAGTCCTTAACAATTACAACAAAGACTCAAAAAGTCAAGTTCCAGTCAGTTTCTTAACGTTTAGAAACATCTGCTGTATGTTTTCATTGGAGGGCAGGTAGGCTGCCAAGAATTTGCATCCATTGAAAGTAATGCAAAAGGATCCTTGACTTCAGCACCTCTGTTGTGTAATTTGGAGACTCAGTTCTTTACAATGCCTATAGCTACAGTACATAGGTGAATGCGTACTTTTTTAAAGTGCATTTACTGCTTGTTCAGTATATGGAACTTTAATGTCTGGGCACTGGTTCACTTTAACTCTCACACAAGCTTATATAGATAGAACTGGAATATGCTCACTGACTTGAACAGGTAGCTGTCATATCATGTCTATGGGTGGGTTTTGAAGGACTCTGCTTAAGATTTATTAGTAAAAGCCTGGGAAGTTGAGGTAAACATGTGTAACTCACAATTTGGCCGTAGGTCTTCTTCCTGAATGTTTTTAGTAGGCATGCTTTTCTTCTAGGCTCATTTCACTTCTCTGTATATAAAGTATTTTTTGCATGCTAGAAAAAAAGCTATGAAAAGTAGATTCCTATTTGCATTATAATCTTATACAGTGGTGTGAAAAAGTGTTTGCCCCCTTCCTCATTTCCTGTTCCTTTGCATGTTTGTCACACTTAAGTGTTTCGGAACATCAAACCAATTTAAACAATAGTCAAGGACAACACAAGTAAACACAAAATGCAATTTGTAAATGAAGGTGTTTATTATTAAAGGTGAAAAAAAATCCAAACCATCATGGCCCTGTGTGAAAAAGTGATTGCCCCCTAAACCTAATAACTGGTTGGGCCACCCTTAGCAGCAACAACTGCAACCAAGCGTTTGCGATAACGTGCAATGAGGCTTTTACAGCGTCCTGGAGGAATTTTGGCCCACTCATCTTTGCAGAATTGTCCTAATTCAGTTACATTAGAGGGTTTTCGAGCATGAACGGCCTTTTTAAGGTCATACCACAACATCTCAATAGGATTCAGGTCAGGACTTTGGCTAGGCCACTCCAAAGTCTTCATTTTGTTTTTCTTCAGCCATTCGGTGGTGGACTTGCTGGTGTGTTTAGGATCATTGTCCTGCTGCAGAACCCAAGTTCGTTTCAGCTTGAGTACACGAACAGATGGTCGGACATTCTCCTTCAGGATCTCTTGGTAGACAGCAGAATTCATAGTTCCTTTTATCACGGCAAGTCTTCCAGGTCCTGAAGCAGCAAAACAGCCCCAGACCATCACACTACCACCACCATATTTTACTGTTGGTATAATGTTCTTTTTCTGAAATGCAGTGTTCCTTCTACGCCAGATATACTTGGACACACACCTTCCAAAGAGTTCCACTTTTGTCTCATCGGTCCACAGAATGTTGTCCCAAAAGTCTTGGGGATCATCAAGATGTGTTGTGGAGAAATTGAGACGAGCTTTGATGTTCTTTTTGCTCAGCAGTGGTTTTCTCCTTGGAACTCTGCCATGCAGGCCATTTTTGCCCTGTCTTTTCCTGATGGTGGAGGCATGAACGCTGACCTTAACTGAGGCAAGTGAGGCCTGCAGTTCCTTGGACGTTGTTGTGGGGTCTTTTGTGACCTCTTGGATGAGTCGTCGCTGCGCTCTTGGGGTAATTTTGGGCGGCCGGCCACTCCTGGGAAGGTTCACCACTGTTCCATGTCTTCGCCATTTGTGGATAATGGCTCTCACTGTGGTTCGCTGGATTCCTAAAGCTTTGGAAATGGCTTTATAACCCTTTCCAGACTGATAGATCTCAATTACTTTCTTTCTCAATTGTTCCTGAATTTCTTTGGGTCTCGGCATGATGTGTAGCTTTTAAGGATCTTCTGGTGGACCTTACTGTGTCAAGCAGCTCCTATTTAAGTGATGCCTTGATTGTGAACAGGTGTGGCAATAATCAGGCCTGGGTGTGGCTAGAAAAATTGAACTCAGGTGTGGACAACCACAGTTATAGTATGTTTTAACAAGGGGGGCAATCACTTTTTCACACAGGGCCATGATGGTTTGGATTTTTTTTCACCTTTAATAATAAACACCTTCATTTACAAATTGCATTTTGTGTTTACTTGTGTTGTCCTTGACTATTGTTTAAATTGGTTTGATGTTCCGAAACACTTAAGTGTGACAAACATGCAAAGGAACAGGAAATGAGGAAGGGGGCAAACACTTTTTCACACCACTGTATATCAACCAGGTCAGCAGATTTCTCGTTGTAGTTTTGCCACCTGGGGTATAAAATGTGTGGAATTCATAATGAGTCATTCATGCAGCAACGGCACATGCACAAAATGATCTAGGGCTAAATCTGAATGACCAAAAGCATAGTTCATTCTATGAATGCACCACTGCCACATAAATGGCTCACTCTGGTGAAGATGGAAACCTCAAAAATTGAGTGACCAGAGGTAGTGGCACTGCTGGCTAATCACCGTTGATATTTAGACGTCAACCCTGAGCACTAGCAGTGGCTAACAGGGTACATGTATAATGTATGCATGTAAACTTTTGCATTACTGTTTACATACATGCAGAGTAAATTACCATCCACACAAACCATGATTGCAAATTTTTCTAGTATTGGTTTATGAAGCTAAATGCTGTGGACCAAAATGGAGAAGTGGGCATGGGCCCATAGCATACAATATGCTGTGTTCAGATTTATATAGATTACAAAGTCATATGCAGCAAATTTGTACACCTGTGCATGAGCCCTAGGACAGTATGAAAATAAGACTCTTTCATTAGCTCCTCCAGTAGTCCTAACAAACGTTCTGCAAGGATTAAATCTGGGCACTGAAAATAATGCATAGCTCACTGCGAAGATTCCCATGATCCTTGATAAAAGCCAAGAGCCTGTTATAGCCACACATGCTTTTGGTGAATGCTATGACTTGTAATGGGAAGAATGGTCCTCCATCATAGCTCAGAAATGCCTCTGGCTAATGTTATCTCCTAGCTGAAGTATACAGATTGTGGGGTGGTGGGTTCCTTATCGCAGTCAAGATATCTTCCTAGCAGATGATCTCCCAGTTGTAATGGGAGACTGTTGAAGCTTTCTTGTCACAGTTTAAATTCCTTGTAGGAACAAGTTGTACAATCAGTCCCGGGGATTGTAAAAGCCAATTCCTTTATCCAAGTACACAATGACGTCACAAGCACGCACTCAACCCAACATGTTTCGTCATAACAGACATCATCTGAAACACATCCACCTGAGTCCATGCTCATGAAGTTATTGCTTACTTCAGGAATCAAGGAAGTGGCCTTTACAATCCCTGGGACTGATTGTACAGGGCTGTTACTCACATTCTGTGATTGTTTAGTAGCTTTCTTTTGAAATTATGGATGCTCCCCGCTGAAACCACTGCCTGTGGAAGAGAATTTCACATCCTAACCGCTCTTACAGTAAAGAACCCTCTAGTTTAAGGTTAAACTGCTTTTCTTCTCATTTTAGTGAATGTCCGCGTGTCTTACATAGTTACATAGTTAGCTAGGCCGAAAAAAGACACAAGTCCATCCAGTTCAACCATAAAAATAAAAGAAATAATAAATAAAAATAAAACATATCGTACAATCCAATAAACCCCATTCTATACCCACAGTTGATCCAGAGGAAAGCAAAATAAAACCCCAAAAGAGCATGCTCCAATCTGCTACAGCAGGGGAAAAAAAATCCCTACCTGATCCCCGAGAGGCAAACGGATTTTCCCTGGATCAACTTTACCTATAAATGTCAGTACCCAGTTATATTATGTACATTTAGGAAAGTATCCAGTCCTTTCTTAAAGCAATCTACTGAGTTAGCCAGAACCACCTCTGGAGGGAGTCTATTCCATATTTTCACAGCTCTTACTGTGAAGAAACCTTTCCGTATTTGGAGATGACATCTCTTTTCCTCTAGACGTAAGGAGTGCCCCCTTGTCCTCTGTGTTGACCGTAAAGTGAATAACTCAACACCAAGTTCACTATATGGACCCCTTATATATTTGTACATGTTGATCATATCCCCCCTTATTCTCCTCTTCTCAAGAGTGAATAAATTCAGTTCCTCTAATCTTTCCTCATAGCTGAGCTCCTCCATGCCTCTTATCAGTTTGGTTGCCCTTCTCTGCACTTTCTCCAGTTCCCCGATATCCTTTTTGAGAACTGGTGCCCAAAACTGAACTGCATATTCCAGATGAGGTCTTACTAATGATTTGAACAGGGGCAAAATGATATCTCTCTCTCTGGAGTCCATACCTCTCTTAATACAAGAAAGAACTTTGCTTGCTTTAGAAACCGCAGCTTGACATTGCATGCTATTATTGAGCTTATGATCTACCAAAACCCCCAGATCCTTCTCCACTACAGATTCCCCCAGTTGTACTCCCCCTAGCATGTATGATGCATGCATATTCTTAGCCCCCAAGTGCATAACTTTACATTTATCAACATTAAACCTCATCTGCCACATAGTCGCCCAATTAGACAGAGCATTGATGTCAGCTTGTAAATTGGAGACCTCCTGTAAAGACGTTATTCCACTGCATAGCTTGGTGTCATCTGCAAAGACAGAAATGTTACTTTTGATCCCAGACCCAATATCATTTATAAAGATATTAAAAAGTAAGGGTCCCAGCACTGAACCTTGGGGTACACCACTGATAACCTTAGACCATTCAGAGTAAGAATCATTAACCACGACTCTCTGAATTCTGTCTTTTAGCCAGTTTTCTATCCATTTACAAACCGATATTTCCAAGCCTGTAGACCTTACCTTACACACAGGGGCGGACTGACAGCTCATGGGGCCCCCGGGAAAAAGGAGATCATGGGGCCCCCTGTGTCTCCGCCCATGTGTCCTCGCCCATGTGTCCCCGCCCACATTCAAGCTGCATCCACACAAAGTCCCACCTACATATTGCACTGCCCACATTGTATGCGTTCAAAGAATTTCTCTATACTATGTTCAAAATAAATGTTTATTAAGGGGGCACAGTGGCTGCATTTGATGGGCACAGTGGTGGCAATTTATAGATACGGTGGCTTTGTTTGATGGTACAGTGGCTGCGTTTGATGGGCACAATGGCTGCCTTTGATGGGCACAGTGGTGGCAATTTATGGGCACAGTGGCTGCCTTTGATGGGCACAGTGGTGGCAATTTATGGATACGGTGGCTGCGTTTGATGGCAATTTATGGGTACAGTGGCTTTGTTTGATGGTACAGTGGCTGCGTTTGATGGGCACAATGGCTACATTTGATGGGCACAGTGGTGGCAATTTATGGGCACAGTGGCTGCGTTTGATGGGCACAGTGGTGGCAATTTATGGATATGATGGCTGCATTTGATGGCACAATGGTGGCAATTTATGGGTACAGTGGCTTTGTTTGATGGTACAGTGGCTGCGTTTAATGGGCACAATGGCTGCGTTTGATGGGCACAGTGGTGCCAATTTATGGGCACAGTGGCTGCGTTTGATGGGCACAGTGGTGGCAATTTATGGATACGGTGACTACATTTGATGGCACAGTGGTGGCAATTTATGGGTACAGTGGCTGGGCACCGTGGCTGTGTTTTATGGCACAGTGGCTGCGTTTGAGGGCACCGTGGTGGCAATTTATGGGCACAGTGGCTGTGTTTGAGGGCACAGTGGCTGCGTTTGATGGGCACAGTGGTGGCAATTTATGGGTACAGTGGCTGGGCACAGTGGCTGTGTTTGATGGGCACAGTGGTGGCAATTTATGGGTACAGTGGCTGCGTTTGAGGGCACAGTTGCTGCGTTTGATGGGCACAGTGGCTGCGTTTGATGGGCACAGCGGTGGCAATTTATGGGTACAGTGGCTGCGTTTGATGGGCACAGTGGCTGCAATTTATGGGCACAGTGGCTGCAATTTATGGGCACATTGGCTGCATTTAATGGGCACTGTGGTGGCAATTTATGGGTACAGTGGCTGGCCACTGTGGTGGCAATTTATGGGGGCAATCTATGGGCACAGTGGCTGCGTTTGAGGGGCACAATGGTGGCAATTGTGGCATTGTCTTTTTTCCAGTTTACGCCCCCCCCCCCCCCCCCAAAAAAAAACCTGCAAAGCTCTACAGGCAAAAAAAAAAAAAATTCAAAAAATGCTTTTTTTTTTGAGAGAGAGAGAGAGAGAGAGAGAGAGAGAGAGGGAGAGGGAGAGGGAGAGGGAGAGGGAGGGAGTAGGAAGAGAGACAGAGAAGAGAGGAGAGAGAGGGAGGGAGAGGGACAGGGACACTGACCGACACCGACCTTAATTCTTCTCATACACCATCGGCGGCCGTCCACTGTGACTTCTCCTCGTGCAGACTAGTGGGCGGGCCCCGAACGGAAGGAGGAATCAGCGGTGCTGGCGCCGCACGGGCCGAATGCTCCTCCCCCCTCACTCAGGCGGCTGCACAGGCAGCATATCAGTGGGCGCGCACGCCGACGCTGATACATTGCAAAGTGCGGCCGCGGCGGCCACTGCTGCCCATACTCAGTCTGAGAGTGAGAGTGAGAGTAAAGCGGGACTGGCACCTCCAGGGGCGGACTGAGCCGGCCCGGGCCCCCCCCTGCACGGGGCCCTCGGGAGGCCACCGAGTCACCGAATGCTCAGTCCGCCCCTGCTTACACATGAGCCGTGTGTGGGGAACTGTATCGAACGCTTTTGCAAAATCCAAGTATACCACGTCCACAGCCACGCCTCTGTCCAAGGTTTTACTTACCTCTTCATAAAAAGAAATCAGGTTTGTCTGACAACTTCTGTCTTTCATGAACCCATGCTGTCTGTTGCTTAAAATGTTTTTTTCCAGCAAGAACTCGTCTATGTGGTCTTTTAATAATCTCTCCAGTATCTTCCCAACTATAGAAGTTAAACTAACAGGTCTATAGTTACTTGGTAAAGACTTTGTTCCCTTTTTAAATATAGGCACCACGTTCGCCCTGCGCCAATCCAGTGGTACTATTCCTGTCATTAATGAGTCCCTAAAAATTAAATACAATGGCTTTGAAATTGCAGAGCTCAATTCTTTTAAGATCCGTGGGTGGATGCCATCTGGTCCAGGTGCTTTATCTTATTAAATTCTGTTTCGTGGCAAAGCTTTATCCATATTGTGTACCTGTAAGGTATTTGTACATTGAAATCATATCCACTCTCATGCGTCTCTTCTCAAGAGAGAATAAGTTCAGTGCTCGTAAGATTTCCTTATAACTAAGGTCCCTCCAGTCCCTTTATTAGTTTTGTTGCCCTTCTCTGGACTCTCTTGAGTTCCAGCACATGCTTCCTGAGGACTGGTGCCCAGAACTGGACAGCATACTCAAGGTGCAGCCGGACCAGAGTCTTGTAGAGTGGGAGAATTATCATTTTATCTCTGGAGTTAATCCCCTTTTTAAGTTTAAAATGATTGTCAATATTCTGTTTGTTTTCTGTCGTCGCTCTCTCCGCGGCTTCTCGGCTTTTCATTGGATAGATCGATAGCAGCGCAACCATTGGCTCCCGCTGCTGGCAATCAAATCCAATGACTTGGGTGCCGGGTGATACGTCCATAGCCGCCGAGTGTATGACACAGGAGCGTGCCCGCAAGGTAACCCCCTCGGGAGAGAGCTTACCAGAGGGGGTTATACATTGCGGGGAGGAGCCGCAAGAGCTGCAGAGGGACCCCAGAACAGGTGGATTGGGGCCACTCTGTGAAAAATGAACTGAACAGTGGAGGTAATTATGACATGTTTGTTATTTAAAAAAAAAAAAACTGTACATTTAGTGTCACTTTAAATAATTTCTTTGTTTTTTTTTGCCCTCCTCCACTATGTGCCTTTCGTGTTCTATCTTAGCCGCCCTAATTTCACCCTTTCTAAAACCTCAATCTACAGGCTGCTTAGTTATATCAGCTATAAAGACGCATTTGAAAGTGGAGAAAAATATTATCCAGTAATGCTAAAAATGATGAACTAGAACAAACCCAGATAACTTAGAGAGGAGGATTGAAGTTTTGATTATTCTACAATAAATTTGAATAGAAAAGAAGGAAAAACTAATAAAAATGGTGGAACCAATAATCATAAAGTGCAGAGTGCCTCCCGAGGCTCTGTACTATAAGCAGATGGATTGGAGACTGTGGAAGAGGGGGAGGATCAGAGAAGACAGAATCAAACAGCCTTTTTACACAATGAAGAGGATTAACTCCTTCCACAGGTTCCACAGTGAGTATGACAAACATGCTTTACTGCATATACAGAGTGAATTTACTGTTGTGGGTTTAGTAACACTTTGAGAATATCCCTTTAAGCTTCTTTCACTGTCATCACAGTGAGGCCATGGAATGCTATGGGTATTCTTGTCCTTTAAGTGTCACCGGGCTTTTATAATCTTAGAAATGCTCCTGGGGGGGCGTCATGACGTGACAACGTGTGCGCGGCCCGCCAGAAGCCCGCGCTCGCACCCGCACCTGCTCGCACCCGCACCCGCTCCCGCTCTGTCACGTGTGTTACCATGCCGAGGATTCGGATCCCCCGGCACTCCACGCACCCAGCTTGTGCGCGGAGGGAAGATGACCAGGGAGGAGCGGGGTTGACCTGCCCACCACCAGCCCACCGACCGCATTGAGAGACCTCCCTCATCCCTCGTCCACCCGTCCCGGTCCCCCGTCGGCACGCTGGAAGGGACCAGAACGCTCAGGTAGCGGTCACGATACCCTCAATAGCCAGTCACCCGGTGGAGTACCTCCCAGCTGCAGGTGTATCGAGCCGGACCTGATACTCCCTAGGACGCAGACCCCCGTCAGAAGCACATGAAGCAGCGGAAGAGCAGCGGTACGAACCACAGTGGACGGACTGAACGCCGATCCACCCCCACCCGACGCCAGGAGTGGTGAGTGGCCCTTTGGGCCAGGTACAATTTTGTCTCCCTGACATATGCCCCACCAGAGAAGCATCCCCCTAGGAGACAGGAACAGATATACGGACTTTTCAGGTCAGCAGATGAACACTTTACCAGTCCAATCCCCTTGGATAGGGGTACATTGAGCATACGTATATATGTCAAAACTCTACTGACCCAGACTCTGTAAAATTTATAGTCCTTATTTTGGCAAGATCAGCAGGGACACCGTACAGACCCTCCTGCCCCCCCCCCCCCCACCGCCAGCCAGCCAAATTACTTTAAAACCCCCCGTTGATGGGAACGACGCAGGGGAAGGAGCCAGGGGGAGTGACATAATAAGGCAGAATAAAGGTACCCCTATTTACAAGATTTACAAGAGGAAGGGAAGGGGAGGGAAAAGGAAAAGGGGAAAACGCAGTTGCTCTATAATTCAGCATAACTCAAGGATGGACACTAGCCAATCTTTACATTAATGTTCCTGGGGCAGGAAGAGCTTAGCGCCCCAGAAGGGGAATTCTCCACAAATAACTATATCCTATCTGTTTTAACGGACCGAGACCCCCCTGACGCAGTGGCCTTACACCAAGAGGGATCGGAGAAAGGGCCCCAGGAGGAGATAGACCAAGAGGAGCGAGGTGTCAAGGGATGGATTGTTGGAAATCGGAGTAACAGCCTCTTGAGACCCCCAGGATAATCCCGGTATCACCATAGATGCGCCCCGCCCTCCGTCGCCTAAAGTGTCAGAGTACACCAGGATCGGGAATTCCGAAAGGAAAACACTGTTGAGAGACATTAAGAGAGGTCACCCTGAGCAGCAACTGTAGACCCTTAGGATTGACTCTCATGAAATCCCCAATCCAAATCCAGGAGAGTCAGAGCTAGGAGAGTGGGCACAGTGAACACGGACTGTCTGGAAGCCACTATTAAAGCAGGGGTCGTACCTCCCACCTCGCCCAACCCGCCTGTACCCCCTTTTTTTTTTTTTTTGGTTCTTGGAGGCCCCTCTAGCCCGCATAGGCGTCTTCTGACAGAGCCTCCATGCCCCTTCACTCTATTTACTTCCCTCCCTTCCTTTTTTTTTCACCGTGTGAAAGAGGGTCCAAGAGACAAACGCAAGAGGCAAATTAAGCCATTTGTCAAAAGTTGTTCTTTTTTCTTTTTCTGTTTTTATTGCCTCCCCTTTTTTTGTTATCCTCCCTGTTTGGAGTCTTCTCATATGCCGGTGTACAGTATAAATTTATTTTAGGTGGGGAAAAAGTGGGGGTAAGACGAGGGTAAAAGGGAATGTAAGGTGATTACCTAGGATTATACCCCGATCGAAGGTATCCATACAGAAATATACTCCACACCCCGCACCCCCCTAGGCAAACCTAGATTAGTAAAGAAGGAGGTGACAGTAAGAGGAGACAGTAAGGGGAATACAAGAGGAAGTAGAGGACCTCGTACCCACACCAAGTAGAAAATAAGGACGGCAACGAGTATGAGGGGTAAAACAAGCAAGACTAGCAAACCTATACCACCAACCCAAAGTCCGGGGGGTATTCAGAGATATATGGCCACCAATGTAAGCACGATGGAGGAGGGACAGGGGGGCCCCAGATTGAGTCAAGGAGGAGCACCCCTAAGGTCAGGTCTAAACAGGCAGAGAGGCCCGGAGGAAAGTAAAGGAGGGAAGGTAAATGGAGCAAAAATACCGGGACCGAAGGCAGAGGACAAAACCCCCCAAAACCCCACTCTAGGACATGAGGAAGTTCAGGCCGAGGAGGTGGAGAGGGGAGCGGAGGGAGGAGACATGGAGATAGGTAGAACAACGCAGCCCACACCCCAAGAGGGGATGCCACAAATTAGAGAGATGCTTTCAGAGATGTTTTTAAAATTGGAAACATCCCTGAAAGGGGAGATTGCAGCCCTGAGGGGAGATATAGGATTAGTCCTGGGGAGAGTAGAAGAGGTGGAAGATAGATTAGAGATCTATGACCAAAAGCTAGCAGAAATAGCAGAACAGATGAATACCCTCCAGAGATCTAATAGGTTGTTGCTATATAGGTTAGAAGACCAAGAGAATCGAAGCAGAAGGAAGAATCTCCGCATAAAAGGTCTTCCTGACTTATATGGCAACACGGAATTGATAAGTGTCGCACAGCAATTATTTAATCCCCTCTTAGACAGAGAAGCTGTAGACACTTTGAAAATAGATAGAATACACAGGTTGGGACGAGCCCCGAGAGGAAGCCCAGATGCCCCGAGGGACGTAATAATAAGGTTCCACTACCCAGAAGAGAAGACCCGGATTATGAGCAAAATTAGAACACTCAAGGGGATACCATTCGGGGGTGCAGAGCTCCAGATCTATGCAGACCTTGCCCCTGAAACGCTGAGAAGAAGGTGGCGACTTAAACCCCTGACCTCATCGTTAAGGACAGCAGGGATCCCCTACCAATGGGGGTTCCCAGCATGTTTAGTGGGGAAAAGGGATGGACGATCTGCGGTCCTGCGCTTCCCGGAGGAAGTAAGAGGGTTCTGCGAACGCCTAGGGATTGATCCACCCCCAACAATGTTGGAGTGGGGAGTAGAGGAGGGTATCTGGCCCCTCCAAAACGAACAGCTAGGGAGGGGGAACGGGAGGGGGAGAGATGGGGGGGAGAGGGGAAATTGAGGGTTTTTCCGAGGTCGGCGGGACCTAAGTAAAGAAAATAATAATCTAAAGACGAAATACAGAAGGTGGGGGGGAGACAGGGGGGTGAGGTGGGGGGGAGCGGGGGGGGTGATGGGGAGTGCGCACACGGAACGAGCCCCAGGGAGAAGATGGAATATAGGCGACACTATGGAAGAGTCAGCCAGATCCATTTATTAAACGACTATGGGGGGTTCTGTCCAACCCGTCAGGGTGTATCGTTTCAGAATGGGGGGGGAGGGAAGGGGAGGAAGGGGAATGGGGGGCGGACTAAGGTTTGGGGGGTTCTTCTTTTTTTTTTTTTTTGTTGTTTGTTTCCTTTCGGGTCTCGCTCACCCCCTGCCGACACAGTACAGAAATCGACCCTGGCTCCACAAAACGCTCTATAGACTACCTCTCTAAAAAACTAACATGGAGGGGATAAATTTCATTACATATAATGTAAGGGGGTTAAATTCAAAAATAAAAAGGCATAGGGTAAATGACGAACTTCTCTTCCTGGAGGCAGGCATTGTATGCCTACAGGAGACACATATAACCTATAGTTCAGGTATTAGATTAAATTCGTTTCATTTCCCACTATGGTATTATGCGGATTCCTCATCGCCTTACTCGAGAGGTATAGCAATCGGCTTTAGTAGGTTAATGAAATTTAAGTTGGAGGAGCGTCTTGTGGACCCGGAGGGAAGATACTTATGTATAAAAGGTATGTTACACAATATGAAATGTACAATTGTGAATGTTTATGCACCAAACAAAAACCCGGATAAATTCCTTAGGAGAGTATTAAGCAAACTCGAGGGGTTTAAAGAAGGTAAACTTATTCTAGCAGGAGATCTTAATTGGAGCATAGACTCAAAATTAGACACCTCAGTAGGTAGGTCCCAAGCCACAGAACAAAGGAAGAAAAAAGTCATTAAAGCATTGGGTGATTGGCAGTTACAAGATACTTGGAGAATATTACATCCAAAAGATAGAGACTACACCTGTTTCTCCCAGGTCCACAGTTCCTTCTCCAGGATAGATTATATTTTTATAGAACACCAGCTGGTCCCGCTACTCAGGAAAGCAGAAATAAAAACAATGACCTTATCTGACCACGCCCCAGTGAAAATCCATCTGGATATAAAGGGGGACTGTGGACCTGGAACAAACTGGAAACTCAACGTCACATTGTTGCAAGACCAAGAGACAATTAGTAAGATAGAACATGAACTAGAAATTTTCTTCACTTTAAATGAGTCACCAGAGGTCTCGGCCTCAATAGTCTGGGAAACTCATAAAGCGGTGATAAGGGGAAGCTTAATAGGCATCGGAGCAGGAAAAAAAAAAGCAAGGGTAAAAAGGAAAAGGGAGTTATATAAGGACATACATGAGCTAGAGCAGAAAACAAGACCTAAAGGAATCCCGGAGAAACAAGACCTGATTGCCAAAAAAAGAGAGCTAGCAGAATACGTTGAGCAAGAGAGGATAGCCGCAATTCATATTTTAAAGAGAGAGAGATATCAGTGGGGGAATAGAGCAGGCAAATGGCTGGCCAATAGGGTCAAGGAAAAAAAGAACAGGACGTTCATAGAGAAGATTAGAGATGCAAATGGTGAGATCTTGATATCATCTCCGGAAATAGCAAATACATTCCATAAATACTACAGTACCTTATACAACATTGAACACAAACAAAACGAAGGGAAACGGCGGGAGGAAATCAGGGAGTACCTTCGGCACATAGACTTCCCAAAGGGTAAAATGGAAGAAGTGGAGGCACTCGGAGTTCCGATATCGGTAGAAGAAGTAGAAAGAGCAATAGCCAATACAGCCCCAGGAGGTAGCCCGGGTCCGGACGGATTCTCTATTATATATTATAAAAAGTTCTCTAAGCAGTTAACACCTAGACTATGCAAATATTTCAATGCAATAGGGATACAGTGGTGTGAAAAAGTGTTTGCCCCCTTCCTCATTTCCTGTTCCTTTGCATGTTTGTCACACTTAAGTGTTTCGGAACATCAAACCAATTTAAACAATAGTCAAGGACAACACAAGTAAACACAAAATGCAATTTGTAAATGAAGGTGTTTATTATTAAAGGTGAAAAAAAATCCAAACCATCATGGCCCTGTGTGAAAAAGTGATTGCCCCCCTTGTTAAAACATACTATAACTGTGGTTGTCCACACCTGAGTTCAATTTCTCTAGCCACACCCAGGCCTGATTATTGCCACACCTGTTCACAATCAAGGCATCACTTAAATAGGAGCTGCTTGACACAGTAAGGTCCACCAGAAGATCCTTAAAAGCTACACATCATGCCGAGACCCAAAGAAATTCAGGAACAATTGAGAAAGAAAGTAATTGAGATCTATCAGTCTGGAAAGGGTTATAAAGCCATTTCCAAAGCTTTGGGAATCCAGCGAACCACAGTGAGAGCCATTATCCACAAATGGCGAAGACATGGAACAGTGGTGAACCTTCCCCAGGAGTGGCCGGCCGCCCAAAATTACCCCAAGAGCGCAGCGACGACTTGTGCGATAGGATGATGAAATGGATCGGGGCCCTTTATCAGCATCCGACAACAAAAATAAGAGTCAATGGGACCCTGTCTTCTCCCCTTGACTTGTTTAATGGGACAATCCGACAACAAAAATAAGAGTCAATGGGACCCTGTCTTCTCCCCTTGACTTGTTTAATGGGACAAGACAGGGGTGCCCACTTTCCCCTCTTTTATTTATAATTACCCTAGAACCCCTATTGTCAGCGATCCGCAAGAATCCTGATATCCGGGGAATTCGAGCTGGAGATAGGGAGTATAAGGTATCGGCATTTGCGGATGACTTGTTGCTTTATATCTCCAACCCCAGAATATCTATCCCAATGGCTATGAAAGAATTAAAACAATACGGTAAACTGTCGAACTTTAAAGTTAACATGTCTAAATCCGAGATATTAAATCTAACCCTACCAACACAAGAACAGAGCGCCATACAATCTAGATTCCAATTTAAATGGTGCAAAAAGGAGCTTAACTATCTGGGAATAAAATTAACGTCTCAAGTAGATAACCTCTTTAACCACAACTATATCCCGCTGATTAATAAAATCAAAAAGCAACTTAGAGGAATGCAATATAAAGTCCTCTCGTGGATGGGGAAGATAAACGCGGTCAAGATGTTCACTCTCCCCTTATTCATTTATACTTGCCAAATGATCCCAATTTCTCTCCCTCAGGCATACCTGAAGAAAATAAAGTCAATAATAACAAAATTCATTTGGGCGGGTAAACGGGCGCGCATCGCATTCGACACATTAGTAAGAGAAAAAGGAAGAGGGGGGCTTGCTGCCCCGGACTTCAAAAAGTATTATGAAGCGGTTGCAATCGCTAGAATAATAGACTGGAGCCACAATTATGAGGATAAAAGTTGGGTGGAACTAGAAAGAAAGTTAAGTAGAACAAGAATAGGAGAAATTATATGGATACCCCCTCACTATAGACACTTAGCACCAAACACAACAGCACTCACAAGGCACTCACTAAAAATTTGGGATGCTATCCACAAAAGGCACAATTGGGACTATAACTCCCCACTAATTCCATTATTAGACACAAATTTTTTTCCTCCAGGTAAGGAGGAGTTCATATATTTTAGTAGATGGTCCAATAAAGAGAATTTAAGATTGATAGATGTGATGGAAGGTAATAGAATTAGCACTTACAATGAGATAATTACGAAATGGGGACATAGAGCACTAGACAAATGGCGCTACACCCAAATACAACACTTCACACAGACACTCCCAAAACCCCTACGTGGTAAGAGAGAATTTAGGCCCTTAGAAAAATTAATGGATTCCCCCAACAACCGCGAGAAAAGAATCTCAAAGACGTATAAAATTTTGTTGCGAGCGGCGGAACACGAATACCCCACGTATTTAGGCAAATGGGAAAGTGAGATCGGCCCACTAAATAGCGAGGATCAGAAGACCAAGATCTTAGGACGTGTTTTCTCAACAGCAAAAGACATACAATCAGTAGAAATGTCCTATAAACTTCTAGCTAGGTGGTATGTAACTCCTCAAGGAGCGAACGCCTACAACGGAGATATTTCTCCTAATTGCTGGCGAGGGTGCGAGGCAGTGGGTTCCTTCTCACACCTGTGGTGGTACTGCCCGAAAATAAAGGAATATTGGGAGCAAATAATAGAAATAATTTTTAAAATAACACAAGTAAGGGTGAAGAAGCTTCCATGGGTATGTTTATTCCATGATACAGATACCGGAGAGGGAAGACACGCTAGGAATCTCACCCCCTATCTATTAAATGCAGCCAAAGCCCTAATTCCCTGCTACTGGAAACTTCAGGAGACACCCTCAATGAAAGAGTGGGTAGAGAGGGTGGAAAGGACAAGAATAATAGAACTCTCGCTATACACCTTAGAGAATCTAGAAGAAAAATACCAGAGGATATGGCAACAATGGATCGAGTTCAGGGAAACAGAACAATATTTTAGGATAATGGAAGGAAATACTGTGGGGAAGGGGGGGGGGGGGGGGTGGGGCGGGGGGGAGGGTGAGCGATACGGGGTAGGTTTTTTTTTTTTTCAGTATGGGAATTCTGTAACAGGATGGTCAGGCTAGCGTTAGCTAGTTCATTGTCATTGTTAAATTATATTAGCAGTTTGTTATGTTATGTTATATTACAGTTGCACAGTTCATAATAACTTCAATAAAATGAATAACATAAGTAAAAGTAAATTTCTTTGCAGGTTTTCTTTCTTGCATAACAATCATCCAAAAAGTTTACGGTAAGCTACACAACTATTACATTTACTATTACTGACTACACTTATGTCATACTCATCCTCAATTCTCTATTACGCGAATGCCTGCCACTACTATTATTTGCTATACATAACCTTATGAAGCAAAAAACTAGCCATGATGCTGACTAATACCACTTACTTGAAAATCCCATGGATGCAGTGTGCCCCAATATGCAAATGCTGACTTTTGGAAGAGTGAAAGTAGAGGATCACCCTCAGGGCTCTTGCAATGCATTGTAGAGGCTAATCAGCCTGTTGAGTAGTGCCTCACGTTGTGTTGTGATATGGGCTGGGACGTTACATGGTGCTGATATTCAAAAAGCAGGAAGCTGCATAATACAAGTACACTGGAGTTTCATGGGATCATTATGTGCTCTTTAACAACAGATTCTTAGTTAAGTGATACTGACTGGCAACTTGTAGTGCCTACACATCATTTTTAGCAAATAATAGTAGTGAAAGGTTTGTTTGAGTCACTGGACCAGAAAAAGTATGCAGATTTGGTGTTCTGATTAAACTGGCTATATATTGGCTTGTGTCAGCGATTTACTTAGCATTTAAAGTGGTTGTAACCCTAAAAGGGCCTTTCACTGGCAGCCCCTCTCCTTCATCTAACAATAACTCACTCTGTAAGTGTTTGTTTAAAAAGATACCTCTAAATACCCTTTTCCAGGTATCTTCAGGCTGGTCACGTGACTCTTGGCCACTCTGCTGCTACAATCCAGGGCTACAGCAGGAGGAGTCGAGATCGCCCTCTAATGTTGGCCGGGAGTCACGTAACTGCCATGCTGGCTGCTTGGCACCTCCCACTGTAGCCCTGGATCGTAATAGCAGAGCTGCCGGGAGTCACGTGAACGATGTGAAGATAAATGAAAAAAGGTATTTAGAAGCATATTTTTAAACAAACACTTACAGAATTCGTTATCGCTGGATAAAGGAGAGGGGCTGCCAGGATGTTTTATACATTTTTTTAATATACAAATGGCGACAAGAGGGGGATCAGAGACAGAGACATGGAGCTGACAGGCAGGGAGGGAGGGGGTGAGGAGGACAGAGGAGGGCTGCAGATGACGGAGGGATGTAAGCTGACCACCGTAGTCAGGGCTTAGCAGCCCTGATTATTGTGGTCAGCTCACAGAGGGGGATACAGGAAGTGGCAGGATCAGTCAGGTTTTTTACCATTTAGTGTTGGTAAGAGAATAGAAGCTCTATTTATATTTTTTTAGGGTTACAAACACTTTAAGGATCATTATATCAGCCTTGGAGCTTGCACCATTAAAGTGAACCCAGTGTCAGATATATTTTTTATGATAAGGACATGCATGCTACAGTTTACCATTTAGGGTTGGTAAGAGAATAGGAGCTCTATTTTTATTTTTTAGGGTTACAAACACTTTAAGGATCATTATATCAGCCTTGGAGCTTGCACCATTAAAGTGAACCCAGCGTCAGATATATATTTTTTTTATGATAAGGATATGCATGCTACAGTAAGCACTGTGTGTCATACTTGCCAGTATTATATAATTTATTACCCCTCATAGAGATTTCAGTACTCCCCATCTTTTCTCTCTAGGAGGAGGGTAGACTTTATTCACGGTCAGTGTTTACTTCTGCACTGAGAGATAGGTAATGAGTAAGCATGAATTGTCCGTGTGAAACGCATCAACATGTTCCTGTTTTTTGTCTGGTGTGGTGATGAATAATGTATTTTAATTGCTCCAGCTCTGTTGTGGTGTGCAGCCTTTTCTTTTTATTTTCTACTGAGAGACACAACAATGTAAATCCTAGTGTCTGTACAATTGTTGGTTGTATTCACAAATGTCAGGCACTGATAAGCAACATGCTGTGGCCTCTCACCTTGTAACTTGCTACCAAATACCAATGTTGCAATCTGATCAATGTTGGAGAGACTGAGAAAATGCATGCACGGTCCCTCTGAGAGCAGAGAAGGGAGGGTCCGGGGGATGTGCACAGCTGCTCTAGTGCCTTAGCGGCAGATGCTCTGAAGCTTGCACATGAAGCCTGTACAATGAGCTATAAAACAGTAAGTTGTAGCTGCCCCTCTCTCCTCTCTATAGTACTTTCTAGATGGAAGAGAGAAGATTTGGGTAAGATGGGATTCTTTGTACTGGATGGAAGGAAGGTGTGCTAGGTGTGTTTTTACTTGGGATGGGGGGGGGGGGGGGAGTGTTACTTAGAATTTTTTAGTAAGCTGACCTGTATAATATACAGTTGTTAACGCTGCACCCTGTACACAGTAAACAACTAAGCCTTGCAGGCTATACAAAGTGCATTCTGAACGCTGCACCCTGTACATAGCTCACTCCTGGGACCTGTACATAGCACACTACTGAACCCTGTGCCCTGTATATAGTGCACTCCCAAGTCCTGCACCTTGTATGTAGCACACTCCTGTGCCTTGCACCCTGTACATAGCATACTCCTGATTTCTGTACCCAGTACATAGCTCACACCTGAACCTTGCACCCTGTACGCAGAGCACTCATAAGCCATGCACCCTGTACATAGTGCAAACTTGATCCCTGGGCCCTGTACATAACACACTCTTGGGCCCTGAACACTGTATGTAGCATACTCCTGAGTCCTGCACCCTGTACATATTGCACTCCTCAACCCTGTACATAGCACACACACCTGAGCTTTGCACCCTGTACATGGCACACCCCTGAACCCTGCACTCTTTATGTAGACCACTCCTGAGCATTGCACCCTGTACATAGCACACTCTTGAGCCTTGAGCCCTGTACATAGCGCAGTCCTGAACCCTGCACCCTGTAAGTACCTGGGCTCTCTCTTTGCTGGAGTGGGGATGTCTCTTTGCTGGATTGGGGATGTCTCTTTGCTGAATTAGGGATCTCTTTGCTGGATTGGGGATCTCTTTGCTGGATTGGGGATGGATGTCTCTTAGCTGGATTGGGGATCTCTTTGCTGGATTGGGGATGTCTATTTGCTGAATATATGGAGATGTTTCTTTGCTGAATATTTGGGGATTTCTCTTTGCTGGATTGGGCTGTTCCTTTGCTAGATTAATGGGGAGGAGGGCTGTTTATTGTTTCTGGATATGAGGGTGGTATCTATTGTTGCTAGAGGAACCCTTTCTTGCTATAGTGGGTCTATTATTGCTTTTACTTCAACAACAAACTCTAAGGGCTCATGCTAGCCCCCTAAATTTTACTTGGTTCCCTGTTCTCTAAAGGGGGCAGTTCTAGGGGTGGCTCTAGAGGTGGCGATAAGTGTGACCTAGGGGAAAGGGGTGAGTTCCTGCACCTTTTCTATGAGAATAAAAGCCCTGTATTGGCCCTTTGTTTAGAAAGTTTGGAGACCCATCAACTACTCTTAAGTACAGTCGAAATGTTTTTTTTTTTTTTAATTAATAGTGTGAAAAGGGGTTTTAAAATTATTTCAGATTTGAATTGGTGTATTTGACTCCACTGGGGTAAAACAAAATTACCTGTATATGAGTCACACACCATAAGGTCCTGATGCATTAGTAAGCACATGTTCCTCAACAATACAACATTCGTATTTTAATAAAGTTGTTTATTCAAAACAGCACAATATATAAAAAAAAAAAGTAAATGATTCGGGACTGTGCCAGATTCCTTTATCAAGGCAAAATGTTAATATTAATGTAATTTGCCCGTATTTACATTTTATATACAGTATCTCACAAAAGTGAGTACACGCCCCACATTTTTGTAAATATTTTATTATATCTTTTCATGTGACAATACATAATGTGACATATTGAAGCAAAGCATGATCCCCTCCCTTCGGAGACTGGGCCACAGGGCAGTATTCCAACATAGCAACCCCAAACACTCCTCCAAGACACTTCCTAAAGAAAGTGAGGGTAAAGGTGATGGACTAGCCAAGCATGTCTCCAGACCTAAACCCTATTGAGCATCTGTGGGGCATCCTCAAACAGAAGGTGGAGGAGCACACAGTCTCCAACATACACCAGCTCCGTGATGTCATCATGGAGGAGTGGAAGAGGACTCCAGTGGCAACCTGTGAAGCTCTGGTGAACTCCATGCCCAAGAGTTAAGGCAGTGCTAAAAAATAACGGTGGCCACACAAAATATTGACACTTTGAGCCCAATTTGGACATTTTCATTTAGGGGTGTACTCACTTTTGCTGCCAGCAGTTTAGACAAGACTGTGTGTTGAGTTATTTAGAGGGGATAGCAAATTTACACTGTTATACAAGCTTTACATTGTAGCAAAGTGTCATTGCTTCAGTGTTGTCACATGAAAAGATATAATAAAAATATTTACAAAAATGTGAGGGGTGTACTCACTTTTGTGAGATACTGTTTATATGGGTTGTATTTTTTTTAGCAGTCTGATGGTGTGGGGCTGCAGATGATTATAATTCTATTTGTATAAGGTCTTTGTATTACAAACTTTTCTGTCAGTAGCTTTTCCTATCACAGCGCTGGCCAAGCACTAAACCTTCAAAATGAACCACATGTAAATCATATTGTAAAAACTGATTTAGATATTTTGCATTATATGCAATCTGATATTGCTCTAAAGCTTTAAGAGGGTGTTTTACTTTACTTTTGGTATAAAACAGCAAACTTTATGGATGTTACAGAATTCATTCTTTGAAACTGTATTTGAAATGTTAATAAACTCTAGGACCAACATGAAAACAGCATGAATTCTGCATTGCACTCTTGCCTATTTTGTCTGTTTTCATCCTGGGAGTGCCTCTGCTTGTCAGACTCTGTGGAGTGAATCTAGAATTCACAGAGGAAGCCAGAGGAACTGAACAGACAATCCCTTGATAATAAAGTGACCTCTAGCAAGGAGGAGGAATTTTAGCAATCACCACAAGACATTGATTAGTAAAGCTTCTATGTGTATGCATATTTATGCCAAAGCTTAGGGGAAGAAAAATCCACAGCACCATCTACCAGCATAAGATATTATATCACAAGATTTTCTTGATCAAAGGACATAGCACAATTCAACAGTTCTGATGGCCATACACTATCCGAAAAATCATTCAAACTAGTTTTTGAATAATGAACACTCGGACCTGAAAGCAAACGATAGTGTCATCATGTAATGACCGAATTTTGATCGATAAATCGTTTAATGGACATAAATGAATTGTTTTTTTGTTCATTATGTTACATATGCCCAGTGCATTTTTTAATGCAACAGATCAATTTTAATGGGCGAAAAACGCATTACTGTACCTTTAAATTTATCATTCATTCAGCAGAATTTTCCAACTTGTTCCTTCGATCTTTCGGCTCTGAAAAGTTAAAACTGATTCTCTATTTGTGCCCATTAACTGGGTGAAAAATAAACAAATGATCCAAATGACAGATTTTTGAACGTGTATTCAACTAGTGTATGGCCAGCATAAGACATGGGGATGCTTATCAATTTACTAGGTTTTTTATTTATTTATGATTCAGAATTATATAGTGCAGCTATTTTACCTAGTCCTTTATAGAGTACATACAAGCATTTGCATCACCCCTTTTGCCCTGAAGTAGCACACAACCAAATGTGTCTATCAGACCCAAACATACTAGGGCTAGGTTTCACAGGACTGGGGATGGGGGCAAGGGGAAGGGGGAGGGGCAAAATCCATATATGTGTGGGGAGAACAACCAACTCTGGGCCCTGAGCTGGTTTAAAGCACATGTTTTCCTAATTAACCTTTCATACTATACACTGTTCTACATATGTGACGCTTATTAGCTGAAAGTCAACCTTTTTTAAGATAAAATGGGCACCTTAAAGTGAACACTTGTCCAGGCTATTGACATTTAACCAAGAGTGGCTAGTCCATTAGGGGCGCAGGGGTGGCACCCCCCTGAAGGAAACCGGACTCATACGTGTGTATGAGTTTTTTTTTTATTATTTCAAGCCACATGATTAGAGCCTGAGGCTTCTTTTTTTTAAATCCAGTAAATTTTTATTGAGTTTGTTGCCTTGTTTTAATGCTCATTTACTGGTGTAATATGGAAGATAAACATAAACATACATCTCTTGATATCAGAGAGGACCAAACACTTGAATTGATTTCAAAGAACTCATTGAGGGCATGACTCAGTACAGTTACTCTTGATATCAAGAGAGGACCAAACACTTAAGTATATGGTCGATCCGAGCATATGTGTTGTGAGGATGGGAATAGTGGGTAAATCCCGCTTGGATGGGTTGAGTTCTCTCCATGTGTCGGTTGAGACCGAAAGCATGTAGAATTCTTTGCGATTTGAGACTAACTTTTGTGGGACGAGTCAGGCGAGAGTTAGGAGGCTTGGTTTTGTCGAGGCCCTGGTCGAATGCCACATAGGAGTCCCCCCAAAGATTATCTTCCCCTCCATTTTGGGGAGACGGGTGTTCATTAGAGTGGTGAAAAATTTGTTCTTGTCCTCTGTTGGGTGTATAATATGATACTAAAAGAGTAGATTTGGCCCCCCAGTATAAGATATTCTCAGTAGACAATTAGCCATGGGTGCCGCTGCTGCGGTCTGGAGCGGAGCTCTTGGCTCAGGCGGCCATCCTCGGAGCTCCGCGCATGCGCACCGTATGAGTTTTTTTTTATTATTTCAATGCCCATGATTAGAGCCTGACCTTTTTTTTAAAACCAGTCAATTTTTATTGAGTTTGAATAAAACAATAAACAATAAAAGGGGGGAAATGTCTATTGTACTATCCACAACACTTTATTCACAGAAAAAAAGTTAAAATATACCCCCAAACAAAATGTGAATTACAGCATTGTACAGCACACATCCCAGAAACCCAAAGGTCAGTCCATCAATGGAACACCTCTGGTTCGAATGGATGTCTCTAAAACCAACTGAAGAGTTTTGGAGGGCCTCCTTCCTCAAAGAGAAACAACAATTGTTGTTATATTCACATTTTGTTTGTAAGTATATATTAACTTTTTTTTTTTCTGTAAAAAAAAGTGCTGTGAACAATGCACTAGGCGTTTTCAGGATTTTTTTTGTTTATTTGTTGCAAATATGTTGCAAATTTCACGGATCTTTAGAAGGGCAGTATATTTTACATTATCCAGTCAGAATTGCACAGTGACAATTCTGATTTGAGGAAAGTTGGTCTGGCTGCTCTGGGAGTTCTTGTGGCTTAGGTGTCAAGTTGTTTTCTTTTAGACAATTAGCCAAAGCTTGGTTTACATGAGATAATTCTGAGACTGTATACTGTAAGTCTAATCTGTGACATTCCCACCAGGATGTCACAAATAGGGATGGGCCCGGTGCTCGTTGCGAACCCATGTTCGCATCGAGCACCGGGCGTTCGCTCGATCGGCGAGCCCATAACTATTTGGGCCGTTCGCATCACATTCGTGTGATGCGAGCGGCCCCGCAATGCAATGCATTGCGGCCGGCGCGGCCGGCGCAGTGCATTGCTGGCTGATGATTGGCCAAGCATGCACTGTGACCCCGCATGCTTGGCCAATCACAGCGCCGGAAACTCGAAGAGCCATAATTGGCTACAGGCAGGACGCCTGTAGCCAATTACAGCTCAGGGGCTTTAGTACACGCCCCCTCTTATAAAAGGCCGCCACGCCGTCTGCGCCGGTCACATGCTGTTCCGGCGTAGATAGAGCAGGATCGTTCTGTGTCACTCTGCTGGATTTAGTTAGTTAGAGAGATTTACTTAGAGAGATTGAGTTAGATAGATTCATTTAGAAAGATTGATTTAGAAAGAGGGGCTTGTAGTGTGTTCGTGGCAGGCAGGCACTGGCAGCAAACAGAGCTCCTGTATTTTGTTCCCAGAAGCACCTATAGGACTTGTAGTGTGTTCGTGGCAGGCAGGCAGAGCTCCTATATTTTGTTCCCAGAAGCACCTATAGGACTTGTAGTGTGTTCGTGGCAGGCAGGCAGAGCTCCTATATTTTGTTCCCAGAAGCACCTATAGGACTTGTAGTGTGTTTGTGGCAGGCAGGCAAAGCTCCTATATTTTGTTCCCAGAAGCACCTATAGGACTTGTAGTGTGTTTGTGGCAGGCAGGCAGAGCTCCTATATTTTGTTCCCAGAAGCACCTATAGGACTTGTAGTGTGTTCGTGGCAGGCAGAGCTCCTATATTTTGTTCCCAGAAGCACCTATAGGACTTGAAGTGTGTTAGTCCCATCACACAGACCTATATTTTCTTCCCAGAAGCACCTATAGGACTTGAAGTGTGTTAGTCCCATCACACAGAGATCATATATTTTGTTCCCAGAAGCACCTATAGGACTTGAAGTGTGTTAGTCCCATCACACAGACCTACATTTTCTTCCCAGAAGCACCTATAGGACTTGAAGTGTGTTAGTCCCATCACACAGAGATCATATATTTTGTTCCCAGAAGGCACCTATAGGACTTGAAGTGTGTTAGTCCCATCACACAGACCTATATTTTCTTCCCAGAAGCACCTATAGGACTTGAAGTGTGTTAGTCCCATCACACAGAGATCATATATTTTGTTCCCAGAAGCACCTATAGGACTTGAAGTGTGTTAGTCCCATCACACAGACCTATATTTTCTTCCCAGAAGCACCTATAGGACTTGAAGTGTGTTAGTCCCATCACACAGAGATCATATATTTTGTTCCCAGAAGCACCTATAGGACTTGAAGTGTGTTAGTCCCATCACACAGACCTACATTTTCTTCCCAGAAGCACCTATAGGACTTGAAGTGTGTTAGTCCCATCACACAGAGATCATATATTTTGTTCCCAGAGGCACCTATAGGACTTGAAGTGTGTTAGTCCCATCACACAGACCTATATTTTCTTCCCAGAAGCACCTATAGGACTTGAAGTGTGTTAGTCCCATCACACAGAGATCATATATTTTGTTCCCAGAAGCACCTATAGGACTTGAAGTGTGTTAGTCCCATCACACAGACCTACATTTTCTTCCCAGAAGCACCTATAGGACTTGAAGTGTGTTAGTCCCATCACACAGAGATCATATATTTTGTTCCCAGAAGCACCTATAGGACTTGAAGTGTGTTAGTCCCATCACACAGACCTATATTTTCTTCCCAGAAGCACCCATAGGACTTGAAGTGTGTTAGTCCCATCACACAGAGATCATATATTTTGTTCCCAGAAGCACCTATAGGACTTGAAGTGTGTTAGTCCCATCACACAGACCTATATTTTCTTCCCAGAAGCACCCATAGGACTTGAAGTGTGTTAGTCCCATCACACAGAGATCATATATTTTGTTCCCAGAAGCACCTATAGGACTTGAAGTGTGTTAGTCCCATCACACAGACCTATATTTTCTTCCCAGAAGCACCCATAGGACTTGAAGTGTGTTAGTCCCATCACACAGAGATCCTATATTTTGTTCCCAGAAGCACCTATAGGACTTGAAGTGTGTTAGTCCCATCACACAGACCTACATTTTCTTCCCAGAAGCACCTATAGGACTTGAAGTGTGTTAGTCCCATCACACAGAGATCATATATTTTGTTCCCAGAGGCACCTATAGGACTTGAAGTGTGTTAGTCCCATCACACAGACCTATATTTTCTTCCCAGAAGCACCTATAGGACTTGAAGTGTGTTAGTCCCATCACACAGAGATCCTATATTTTGTTCCCAGAAGCACCTATAGGACTTGAAGTGTGTTAGTCCCATCACACAGACCTACATTTTCTTCCCAGAAGCACCTATAGGACTTGAAGTGTGTTAGTCCCATCACACAGAGATCATATATTTTGTTCCCAGAAGCACCTATAGGACTTGAAGTGTGTTAGTCCCATCACACAGACCTATATTTTCTTCCCAGAAGCACCTATAGGACTTGAAGTGTGTTAGTCCCATCACACAGAGATCATATATTTTGTTCCCAGAAGCACCTATAGGACTTGAAGTGTGTTAGTCCCATCACACAGACCTACATTTTCTTCCCAGAAGCACCTATAGGACTTGAAGTGTGTTACTCCCATCACACAGACCTATATTTTCTTCCCAGAAGCACCCATAGGACTTGAAGTGTGTTAGTCCCATCACACAGAGATCCTATATTTTGTTCCCAGAAGCACCTATAGGACTTGAAGTGTGTTAGTCCCATCACACAGACCTACATTTTCTTCCCAGAAGCACCTATAGGACTTGAAGTGTGTTAGTCCCATCACACAGAGATCATATATTTTGTTCCCAGAGGCACCTATAGGACTTGAAGTGTGTTAGTCCCATCACACAGACCTATATTTTCTTCCCAGAAGCACCTATAGGACTTGAAGTGTGTTAGTCCCATCACACAGAGATCCTATATTTTGTTCCCAGAAGCACCTATAGGACTTGAAGTGTGTTAGTCCCATCACACAGACCTACATTTTCTTCCCAGAAGCACCTATAGGACTTGAAGTGTGTTAGTCCCATCACACAGAGATCATATATTTTGTTCCCAAGCACCTATAGGACTTGAAGTGTGTTAGTCCCATCACACAGACCTATATTTTCTTCCCAGAAGCACCTATAGGACTTGAAGTGTGTTAGTCCCATCACACAGAGATCATATATTTTGTTCCCAGAAGCACCTATAGGACTTGAAGTGTGTTACTCCCATCACACAGAGATCCTATATTTTATTCCCAGAAGCACCCATAGGACTTGAAGTGTGTTAGTCCCATCACACAGAGATCCTATATTTTGTTCCCAGAAGCACCTATAGGACTTGAAGTGTGTTAGTCCCATCACACAGACCTACATTTTCTTCCCAGAAGCACCTATAGGACTTGAAGTGTGTTAGTCCCATCACACAGAGATCATATATTTTGTTCCCAGAAGCACCTATAGGACTTGAAGTGTGTTAGTCCCATCACACAGACCTATATTTTCTTCCCAGAAGCACCTATAGGACTTGAAGTGTGTTAGTCCCATCACACAGAGATCATATATTTTGTTCCCAGAAGCACCTATAGGACTTGAAGTGTGTTAGTCCCATCACACAGACCTACATTTTCTTCCCAGAAGCACCTATAGGACTTGAAGTGTGTTAGTCCCATCACACAGAGATCATATATTTTGTTCCCAGAAGCACCTATAGGACTTGAAGTGTGTTAGTCCCATCACACAGAGCTCCTCTATTTTCTTTGCAGAAGCACCCATAGGACTTCTAGTGTGTTAGTGGCATCACACAGAGCTCCTATATTTTCTTCTCAGCAGCACCCACAGGACTTCTAGTGTGTTAGTGGCATCACACAGAGCTCCTCTATTTTCTTTGCAGAAGCACCCATAGGACTTCTAGTGTGTTAGTGGCATCACACAGAGCTCCTATATTTTCTTCTCAGCAGCACCCACAGGACTTCTAGTGTGTTAGTGGCATCACACAGAGCTCCTCTATTTTCTTTGCAGAAGCACCCATAGGACTTCTAGTGTGTTAGTGGCATCACACAGAGCTCCTATATTTTCTTTCTCAGCAGCACCCACAGGACTTCTAGTGTGTTAGTGGCATCACACAGAGCTCCTCTATTTTCTTTGCAGAAGCACCCATAGGACTTCTAGTGTGTTAGTGGCATCACACAGAGCTCCTATATTGTCTTCTCAGCAGCACCCACAGGACTTCTAGTGTGTTAGTGGCATCACACAGAGCTCCTCTATTTTCTTTGCAGAAGCACCCATAGGACTTCGAGTGTGTTAGTGGCATCACACAGAGCTCCTATATTTTCTTCTCAGCAGCACCCACAGGACTTCTAGTGTGTTAGTGGCATCACACAGAGCTCCTCTATTTTCTTTGCAGAAGCACCCATAGGACTTCTAGTGTGTTAGTGGCATCACACAGAGCTCCTATATTTTCTTCTCAGCAGCACCCACAGGACTTCTAGTGTGTTAGTGGCATCACACAGAGCTCCTCTATTTTCTTTGCAGAAGCACCCATAGGACTTCTAGTGTGTTAGTGGCATCACACAGAGCTCCTATATTGTCTTCTCAGCAGCACCCACAGGACTTCTAGTGTGTTAGTGGCATCACACAGAGCTCCTCTATTTTCTTTGCAGAAGCACCCATAGGACTTCTAGTGTGTTAGTGGCATCACACAGAGCTCCTATATTGTCTTCTCAGCAGCACCCACAGGACTTCTAGTGTGTTAGTGGCATCACACAGAGCTCCTCTATTTTCTTTGCAGAAGCACCCATAGGACTTCTAGTGTGTTAGTGGCATCACACAGAGCTCCTATATTTTCTTCTCAGCAGCACCCACAGGACTACCGACTACAATGGCTGGAAGACCGCCAAGGGGAGGCAGAGCGTGCAGAGCCAAGAACACAGGGCAGGCAGGCTCTGTTTCTAGTGGACGTGGCCGTGGCCGTGGACGTGGTCGTGCATCGTCATCAGCACGTGGCCATGGGACACGCGCGTCTTTGTTTTCGGCAGCTGGACATGTGGAGCCGCATCATGCTGAAGGCTTGGTAGAATGGATGACCAAGCCCTCCTCATCCTCCTCATCCTCTCTCACCCAGGCTCAGGGTACTGGCAGAGCAGCTGCCAACGCGTACTCAATGGCATCATCAGCCACCCCTTCCCTAGACCCACCATGTCCTCCTGAGGAGTCCCCCGAACTCTTTGAGCACAGTGTTGGGTACATGCTTCAGGAGGATGCCCAACGATTCGAAGGCTCGAATGATGATACCCAGCTTGAGGAATCTGGCAGTACTGTTCCACCAGCTGCAGCTTACTGCCAGGTTTGCTCTAGTGGTGAAGAGGGAGGGGATGATGAGGTCACTGACTCCACGTGGGTGCCTGAAGGGAGAGAGGATGAGGAGGAGGACGAGGAGGAGGAGGATGTGGCGTCACATGTCCAACGAGGCAGGATGCCCCCTGGAGGCCAGGTAGAGGCCAGCACAGCAACTGTACAACACCGCAGAGCTCCGCCTGTGCAGGGCGCTGCCTCTGCACGTTATCAGAAAAGTTCTTTGGTGTGGGCCTTTTTTGAGACGAGTGCATCAGATCGCACCACTGCTATTTGCAATATTTGTCTCAAGCGAATCTCGCGTGGCCAAAACATCAGCCGCTTGGGCACCACAAGCATGACCAGACATATGTCGACCTGCCATGCAGCTCGTTGGCAGGCACACATAAAAGACCCACAACAAAGAACTAAGCGGACCTCTCCTTGCTCCTCATCAGCTGGGATCTCCATCCCCACTACACCTTCAGTCCTCTCTGAAAGCTGCTCTGAGAGGACTGAAGGTGTAGAATTAGGTGTGTCACAACCAAGTACTTGCAGTACACCGACGTCCGATTGCAGCAGGCAAATTTCCCTGCCCCAGCTGCTGGACCGTAGAAAGAAGTACACTCCCAGCCATCCACATGCCCAGCGGTTGAATGCTAGCTTGGCTAAATTGCTAGCACTTCAACTGCTGCCTTTTCAGTTGGTAGACTCGGCCCCCTTCCGTGAGTTTGTTCAATGTGCGGTTCCTCAGTGGCAGGTTCCCAAACGCCACTTTTTCTCACGGAAGGCGATTCCGTCTCTCTACCGGCATGTGGAAGGCAATGTCCATGCCTCGCTGGACAGGGCGGTCAGCGGTAAGGTGCATATTACCGCTGACTCATGGTCCAGCAGGCATGGACAGGGACGGTACCTTTCTTTTACGGCCCATTGGGTCACTCTATTGGCAGCTGGGAGGGATGCAGGACAAGGTGCAGTAGTGTTGGAGGTTGTTCCGCCACCACGCCTCCAAAACGCTACTACTGCTACTGGTTGTGACACACCTCTCTCCTCCACCCCCTCCTCTTCTTCTTCCTCCAGTGCTCTGTCCTTGGAACCAGCGGTGCTCCGTAGGCGTACAAGGGGCTACGCAAGTACGCAGGCAAAAAGATGCCATGCCGTGCTTGCGCTGGTGTGTTTGGGGGACAGGAGCCACACTGGGCCAGAGGTTCTGGCAGCTCTGCAGGGGCAGGCCGAGAGGTGGTTGACGCCACGTCAGCTTAAGCCAGGAATGGTCGTTTCTGACAATGGCACCAACCTCCTCTCCGCCCTGCGACAGGGGCAGCTCACCCATGTGCCCTGCATGGCTCACGTCCTCAACCTGGTGGTGCAGCGGTTCTTGGGCAGGTTCCCAGGCTTACAGGATGTCCTGAGGCAGGCCAGGAAAGTCTGTGTGCATTTCCGCCGATCTTATAATGCCAGTGCTCGGCTGACTGAGCTGCAAAAGGAGCTGAACCTGCCCAAGAACCGCCTAATATGTGACATGCCCACCAGGTGGAACTCAACGTTGGCCATGCTGCAGAGACTGCACACGCAGCAGAGGGCCATCAATGAGTACCTTTGCGACTACGGCACCAGGACAGGGTCAGGGGAGCTTGGTTTTTTTTCCCCACGTCAGTGGAGCATGATCAGGGATGCATGCACTGTCCTCTCACCATTTGAGGAGGCCACGAGGATGGTGAGCAGTGACAGTGCATGCATCAGTGACACTGTCCCTCTTGTCCACCTGTTGGAGCATACGCTGCTTGGGATAATGGACAGGGCACTTGAGGCAGAACAGAGGCAGGAAGAGGAGGACTTCCTTGCCTCTCAAGGCCCCCTTTATCCGGACAGTGTTCCTTCTGTCCCACCCATCACACAGGAAGAGGATGAGGAGGAGGAGGAGGAGGAGGAGGATTGTGTGAGCATGGAGGTGGAGCCTGGCACTCAGCATCAGCAGCAGCAGTCTTTTAGGGATGATGTACAGTCCCAACAAACCAGTGGACTTGTACGTGGCTGGGAGGAGGTGGCTGGCGATCATGTCATCCTCAGTGACCCAGAAGACTCCGGACCGAATGCCTCAGCTAACCTACGCTGCATGGCCTCCCTGATCCTGCAAAGCCTGCGGAAGGATCCTCGTGTTCTTCGGATCAAGGAGAGGGACCATTACTGGCTGGCCACTCTCCTTGATCCGCGGTACAAGGGTAAGGTTGCGGACCTTATCTTGCCGTCGCAGAGGGAGCAGAGGATGAGACATCTCAGGGAGGCCTTGCAGAAAGGTCTGTGCAACGCGTTCCCAGAAACTGGGAGGTTACAAACTCCTGGTCCTGGGCGACGAGTTGCTGAGGCTTCGGTCAGTAGCAGAAGGAGCGGTGGGGAAGGTCTGACCGATGCGTTCAGACAATTTTTTAGTCCGCAGCCCCAAGGTATTATCGGTTCCAGCAACCATCGCCAGCATCTGATATACATGGTGCAGGAATACCTTGGGGCAAGGTCAGACTTGGACACCTTTCCCACCGAAAATCCTCTGGCTTACTGGGTCCTGAGGATGGATCACTGGCCAGAGCTTGCACAGTATGCAATTGAGCTACTGGCCTGTCCTGCCTCCAGCGTTCTTTCCGAACGCACATTCAGTGCTGCTGGAGGATTTGTCACCGATCATAGGGTGCGCCTGTCCACCGCCTCGGTTGATCGACTTACCTTCATCAAAATGAATCAGTCTTGGATCACCACCAGCTACCAGGCACCTGAGGCGGATATAACCGAATAATTTTTAATGTCACATCCCTTCAAGACTGCCTATGCTGATGCTGAGTGACTGTCCTCTTATGTTCACTGACTATCCTCTTCCTCCTCCTCAATGATCCATGCCACCACACCAGTGCCTAAGGCACAATTTTTCAGCCCCTGTTTAACAGGGGCGTGTACATACAATTTTTATAAAAAAATGCTTCGCAACACGTGTGACTGCTGTGCTCCAAGTACAGTATCTGTGAGGGGTTGCAGTGTTGTGGCACCAGCACCAGTGCCTAAGGCACAATTTTTCAGCCCCTGTTTAACAGGGGAGTGTACTTACAATTTTTTAAAAAAATGCTTCGCAACACGTGTGACATCTGTGCTCCAAGTACAGTATCTGTGAGGGGTTGCAGTGTTGTGGCACCAGCACCAGTGCCTAAGGCACAATTTTTCAGCCCCTGTTTAACAGGGGCGGGTAATTACAAATCTTGATCTAATAGTTCACAGCAGGGCCCATTCCTGCGCCCACCAAGAGTAACTATGAGGGCCTACAGTCTTGTGGCAACACCGTCCACCACCACCGCCAAAGGCCCAATTTTTCTGCCCTGTTCATCAGGTGCTTGCAATTACAAATCTTGATCTAATAACTCACAGCAGGGCCCATTCCTGCGCCCACCAAGAGTAACTATGAGGGCCTACAGTCTTGTGGCAACACCGTCCACCACCACCGCCAAAGGCCCAATTTTTCTGCCCTGTTCATCAGGTGCTTGCAATTACAAATCTTGATCTAATAACTCACAGCAGGGCCCATTCCTGCGCCCACCAAGAGTAACTGTGAGAGCTTACAGTCTTGTGGCAACACCGTCCACCACCACCGCCACCACCCCCAATTTTTCTGCCCTGTTCAACAGGTGCATGCAATTACAAATCTTGATCTATTAACTCAAAGCAGGGCCCATTCCTGTGCCCACCAGTCTTGTGGCTACACCAACATCTAATAGGGCAAATTTCTGCAGAGTATATACGCCAGGCCCCTACTTTCAAACATCCAACTTACAAACGACTCCTACTTGCAAATGGAAAGAGAAAACAGGAAGTGAGAGGAAATCTACCCCTAGGAAGGGAAATTCTATCCTGTTAGATTTAATTTGGGAAAAAGGTATCTCCTCTCTACTGATACTTTATCACCAATCCTTGTTTCAATTAAAACCCCACTTTTTCCAAAAACATTTGTCATTGGGACGGAAAGTGAGGTGACATGTTCTGAACAGATGTGCAAAGACAGCAAATGTTACAGGGGTGATAACCCCTCCCTATGTTCTCCAAAAAGCTTAAAAATAGATTTTTTGGGGATGGAGCTACACTTCATAATGTACCTGTTCAGATTCTACTTAAGAACAAATCTAAAGCCGCAAGTGGTTTTAAATGGCTTCTTTTTTTCCTTTACAAATGTCATTTTGTGCAAGGACAGTTCTAAACACGGGAAACACATGCCACTTCACAGGCATACTTTAGACACCCCCCAGGGACCATATTTAAAGGAAAATTTCACTTTTTTTTTTTTCACTTTATGCATCATTAAAATGACTGCTCCCGAAAAAACGTTAGTTTTTAAAAGTTCTTTTTGCATTGATATATGTCCCCTGGGGCAGGACCCGGGTCCCCAAACCTGTTTTATGACATTAACATGCATATTGGCCGTTGTAATTAGCACTTTTGATTTCGAACGTTCGCGTCCATTATAACGTATAGGGTTCGAAAATTCGCGCGAACTTTCGGTCCGTTCGAAGGTTCTGGTGCGAACCGAACCCGGGGGTGTTCGGCTCATCCCTGTCCCATTTCATTTGATAAGCAAAGAAAATGAAAACTTCTTTGATGGTGATGGTACTCTCAACCTCACCCTGTACAGCATTTTTCTAGCTTGTAGGACAACAATCAGCATGGATTGCCAAACCAATCTATTAACTGGATTGATTCCAGTGATGTCTATGAGGAGGTGAGTTGCCATCTAGATAAAGGAAGGCACCAGACGTGGTGTATCTGGATTTTGCAAAAGCATTTGACACAGTTCCCCATAAACGTTGACTGTACAAAGTAAGTTTCGTTGGCATGGACTATAGGGTGAGTACATGGATTTAAAACTGGCTATAAGGGCGAGTTCTGAGGGTGATGATAAATGGGGAGTACTCGGAATGGTCAGAGGTAAGTAGTGGGGTCCCCCAGGGTTCTGTGCCGGGACCAATCCTAGTTAATTTGTTCATAAACGACCTGGTGGATGGGGTAAACAGTTTAATCTCTGTATTTGCAGACAATACTAAGCTATGCAGGGCAATAACAGAAAGATGTGGAAACCTTGCAAGAAGATCTGAACAAATTAATGGGTTGGGCAACTACATGGCAAATTAAGTTTAATGGGGAAAAATGAAAAAAAATAATGCATTTGGATGGTAAAAATATGAATGCAAGCTACTCACTGGGGGGAGAACTTCTGGGGGAATCTAGGACAGAAAAGGACCTGGGGGTACTAGTAGATGATAGGCTCAGCAATGGCATGCAATGCCAAGCTGCTGCTAACAAAGCAAACAGAATATTGGCATGCATTAAAAAGGGGATTAACTCAAGAAATAAAGTGACTATTCTCCCACTCTACAAGACTATGAAATGGAGTACAGAGAAGGGCAACAAGGCTAATAAAGTCACTGGAGTATATTAGGTTTGAAGAAAGGTTGCAAGCACTGAACTTAATCTCTCTAGAGAAGAGACGCTTGAGAGGGGATATGATTTTAATTACAGTACCATACTGGTGACCCCACAAAAGGCATCAAAAGGCATCAAACTTTTCTGTGGAAGGGAGTTTAATAAGACACGTGGCCACTAATTAAGATTAGAAGAAAAGAGGTTTAACCTTAGACTGCGTAGAGGGTTCTTTACTGTAAGAGCAGCAAGGATGTAGATTTCACTTGCACAGGTGGTGGTTTTAGTGGGGAGCATCAATAGAAAACGATTAAATAAGCACCTGAACGACCACAACATACAGGGATATACAATATTATACTGACATATAATCACACACATAGGTTGGACTTGATGGACATTTTTCAACCTCACCTACTATGTAACTATGTAACTATGTAATGTAACTGCTAGTAGAGTGGTTGTAATTAACACACACAAACAACAGCGGCCACCATGTGTTTTAACAGAAACATGCACTGTTCACAGTATCTGGAAAAAATTTCCATAATACCCATTGACCCACCAGCCAGGGAGTTCAGCATAGAGAAGCTTTCTTCAAGAGGCAAGAATTATTTATGTTCAGGTTTGGTGCATTTAGAAATAAAGCTTAAAAGAGTATAATTTTTTTCCCCCTTTTTAAACTTACCTAGGTGGATGCAGCATCTGTCCCCCGGCATCTCTACACTGAAAACAGAGCCATTGAACACCGTTGATGGCTCGGTTCTCACAGATCCCAGAGAGGAGAGATACTGACTGTAAATCAGCAGCTCTCCTCTCTGCTCCTGTGGAGGGGCAGGGAGTGGCCTTCTCAGGCTCTTAGTGGATCGCTGAGAGGCTGAGAAAGGCATCAGTCTAGGCACCTGGTGGATCCAGACTTCATCGTCGTGATGACCCGGTGCCTGGATTGATTCCAGTGATGTCAGCAGAGAGTGGACTTCAGACCACTAAAAATAGGTCACAGGAGTGCAAAACGAATTGCACTTCTGTGACCCTTAGGCGAAGCCCAGCCAAACAAGCTCAGACTGGACTTCTCATTTAATGATTTTAAACATTGTTTAAGAAAAGAACAACTGTACAAAAAATACAGCACAAACATAGCAAAAGACAAAAATTATTAAAATAAAAAGTACCTAAAAAGGCGTGCCTTGTTTTGGGTTCTGGCAGAGTCCAATTCAATGCTGTATAAGCGTGGTCCTCAGAATAAGTCATGGGTAGTTTTGATGGAAAATTGAGAGCTCAGAGGTTTTGACGTGTCAAATCACATGTCAAATCGGCCCAATGTGAACCTGGGCTTATGGTTTTATTGGAAGAAAAATAGAATCGCGCTAACCATATGATTCTGAAGGTATGGAATCAAAATGAAATATATGAACCACCTGTCTTCAAATAATACAGTAAATCATATGCATATCATAACAGTAGGTGAAAAATTATGATGAGGATCAAATTATGATATAAGTCCACAATTGATCTGATTAGTGAATTTCAAAAAAAAAAATTAATAATTTGATCCTCATCACAGACGATGTAAGGGATGAACTTTTGCACGGCTCAAACTGTTTGCCCAACACTATTAACCAATCATCCTCCCAGTTTTTCAAGAAGTATGTAGGCTACCACTAAGGAACTTAGTGCCTTAGGCTGTTTGGCTGTCTGTGGCTTCAATACTCTCTAAGCTTCTTCAAAAGAGATTGGCAATCCATTTGCCACCATTTTTCTTTTGGTAAAAACTGCTGAGATTTAAAGTGTAACTAACGGGAAAACTTTTACTTTTTTTTTTTTTTTTTTTTTTTAGTTTAAGAGTGGAACGGGATTAGAATGCGTGTCAGTTTTTATTGCTGTCTGTGACCCCGTTAAGAAGATTCACCCTCTCTATTTGTCCTGTTTGCCATTATCATTGAAAGTGAAAGTAGAAGAAAATCCAAAATTTTGGTTTGTCCCCAGAAAAGTAATAGAAGGATAATTCTCTAGGGGGTCACTAGGGGGTCCCCTGGGGGTCCCCTGGGGGTCCCCAAGGAATTCTCTTAATTTGAAGTGATTTCCTCTCACTTCCTGTTTGGCTATTGGACAGGGAGTGAAGGGAAATCTCCGCAATGGGACACAGATGGAGAAAAAGAAATCTGACGGAGGTTATAGCCCTCCCTTCTCTATCCAAAATGAGAAAAAAAAAAGTTTTGCCTATACAGTTGTTCTAATTTAAAGTCAGCCACGTAGAAGCTGTTTTTTTTTTTTTTTTTGTCAAACTGACCTGTATTTTAGAACAGTGCTGAGACAGAGAAAATAGAAGGCTCAAAAAACCTTTAGACAGGAAATGTATACATGGTATATGTACATAGAATGGCAGAGGTTTTATTACATTAATGCATACTGATAAATGAGTTATAATAGGCTTACAGCACTGACAACAATAAATGGAAACTATAAATGCATTAGGCCGAATAGTTTGGTTTGTTTCCGCAAACGGATGATGACAGTGTGTGTGCAGGGGTATGTATTTTTTACTATTTCTATAAAATCTTTCATTTACAAGTAAACATTAAATGGAACTGTACTATGGGCTTTCTAAGGAAAGAACACAGTACAAGCTGTCCCTTATAGAATTATGATGTTGTCCTCTATGAGCAATGAAGACAGGGAGGGGGAAAAGTCGCTTTTCTGATTATTCAGTTCTGTGTACAAGTTTGAGCTGAAGCTATTAGCTTTTTTTTTTCTTGTAGCAGCAGCAGAGCAGATAACAATAGCAGTCTAAGAATGGTAAAAGCAGAGACAATATTTGTACTACAGGACGTAATTTTATTTCCATTTATGGAACAAGCATTCTTTTGTTAGTAAATAAATAAAATATGTACAAAACACTTTAAATTCCATTTTAAAACATTATAGTTTACAGTTAAAGTGTGTGTCCAAAGACATGCTGGTAGGTTAATTGACTTCTGTCTAAATTGGCCCTAGTATATGAATGTGAGTTAGGGACCTTGAATTGTAAGGTCCTTGAGGGTAGGGACCGATGTGAATGTACAATGTATATGTAAAGTGCTGCGTAAATTGACAGCGCTATATAAGTACCTTAAATAATGATAATAATATGTCACATGATATATAATATGTCAGGTCAAAAAAAAAAGTAGTAGTGTATTGCTGCAGTACAAAAAAGTACATAAATAGCTGTTGCTATGCTTAAAATACACTCAGCTCCTAATTCCTGTTGTGACTTGACAACAGACAGCATTTTTGCGGACTTAATGTCACCCTTACCCAGTCTTTTCTTGCCAAACTTTTTAGACCCACCTTAGCCTACTGTCTCATCCTCACAGCATAAAGGTCTTATTTATACCACTATCCAGGGCCATACTTCACCTAGATCAGCAAATTTCTACTTGATATGGCCAGGTTAGATATTACATAGTTACATAGTAGGTGAGGTTGAAAAAAGACGAAAAAAGAGAAAGTCCATCAAGTCCAACCTATGTGTGTGATTATATGTCAGTATTACATTGTATATCCCTGTATGTTGCGGTCGTTCAGGTGCTTATCTAATAGTTTTTTCAAACTATTGATGCCCCCCGCTGAAACCACTGCCTGTGGAAGATAATTCCACATCCTTGCCGCTCTTACAGTAAAGAACCCTCTACGTAGTTTAAGGTTAAACCTCTTTTCTTCTAATTTTAGTAAGTGGCCACATTTCTTATTAAACTCCCTTCCACAAAAAAGCTTTATCCCTATTGTGGAGTCACCAGCATCGTATTTGTAAATTGAAATCATATCTCCTCTCAAGTGTCTCTTCTCCAGAGAAAATAAGTTCAGTGCTTGCAACCTTTCTTCATAACTAATATCCTCCAGACCGTTTATTAGCTTTGTTGCCCTTCTTTGTACTTGCTCCATTTCCAGTACATCCTTCCTGAGGACTGGTGCTTAGAACTGGACAGCATACTCCAGGTGCGGCCGGACCAGAGTCTTGTAGAGTTGGAGAATTATCGCTTTATCCCTGGAGTTATTCCCCTTTTTAATGCATGCCAATATTTTGTTTGCTTTGTTAGCAGCAGCTTGGAATTGCATGCTAATGCTTAGCCTATAATCTACTAGGATCCCCAGGTCCTTTTCCATCCTGGATTCTCCCAGAGGTCCACCCCCTAGTGAGTAGATTGCATTCTTATTTTTGCCACCCAAATGCATTATTTTCCATTTTTCTACATTAAACCTAATTTTCCATGTAGTTGCCCACTCCTTAAATGTGTTCAGATCTTCTTGCAAGGTTTCCACATCCTGTGGAGAAGTTATTGCCCTGCTTAGCTTAGTGTCGTCCGCAAATACAGAGATTGAACTGTTTATCCAATCCTCCAGGTTGTTTATGAACAAATTAAATAGGATTGGTCCCAGAACAGAACCCTGGGGGACCCCACTTCCCACCCCTGACCATTCCCAGTATTCCCCATTTATCACCACCCTCTGAACTCGCCCTTGTAGCCAGTTTTCAATTCATGTGCTCACCCTATGGTCCATGGTAACGGACCTTATTTTATACAGTAAACGTTTATGGGGAACAGTGTCAAATGCATTTGCAAAATCCATATACACCACATCTACGGGCCTTCCTTTATCTAGATGGCAGCTCACCTCCTCATAGAAGGCTAATAGATTAGTTTGGCAAGAACGATTCTTCATGAATCCATGCTGATTACTGCTAATAATGCAGTTTTCATTACTAAAATCTTGTATATAGTTCCTTATCATCCCCTCCAAGAGTATGCATATTATTGATGTTAGGCTAACTGGTCTCTAACTCCCAGGGATGTATTTTGGCCCTTTTTTAACTATTGGTGCTACATTGGCTTTTCTCCAATCAGCTGGTACCCTTCCGGTCAGTAGACTGTCAGTAAAAATTAGGAACATTGGTCTGGCAATTACCTGACTGAGTTCCCTAAGTACTCTCTGGTGCAAGCCATCTGGTTCCGGTGATTTATTAATGTTAAGTTTCCCAAGTCTATTTTTAATTGTGTCCTATGTTAACCATGAGGATGCTTCCTGAGATGTGTCATGAGGACAAACACTGCAGTTTTGGTTACTGAAGCACCCCAATTCCCTCATGAAGACTGAGGAGGAGAATGAATTCAATACCTTCTCCATTTCCCCATCCGTTGTAACCAGATGTTCTTCTTCATTCTTTATGGGGCCAATATGGTCTGTCCTCCATTTTTAACTGTTTATATACTTAAAGAATGTCTTGGGATTTTTTTTTGTTCTCCTCCGCTATGTGTCTTTCGTGTTCTATCTTAGCCGCCCTAATTGCACCCTTACATATCTTGTTGCATTCTTTGTAAAGTCTGAATGCTGATGATGATCCCTCAGCCTTGTATTTTTTGAAGTCCTTCTCCTTTGCTTTTATATGCATTTTTACATTAGAGTTTAGCCATCCAGGACTTTTGTTCGCTCTTTTAAATGTATTTCCCATTGGGATGCACTGGCTAATGCCCTTATTTAATATGCTCTTAAAGCAAACCCATCTCTCCTCCATGTTCTTTGTTTCTAAGATTTTATCCCAATTTATATCTTCTAGCAAAGTTCGTAGTTTAGGGAAGTTGGCTCTTTTGAAATTCAGTGTCTTTGTGTTCTACTATTTGTGTGACTTAAGCCCCATACACACGGTCGGATTTTCGCATGGATTCTGTCCGATCGGACAATGTTGTTGAAAAATCAGACCGCGTGTATGCACCATCGGACAGTGTACGTCGTATTGTCCGACGGACAAAGTCCTATCTCCTGCTGGATAGATTTTCCGACAACACGGTCCGATCACACCAAATCCGATCGTGTGTATGGTAGTCCGACCGGACAAAGTGCTACGCATGCTCAGATCACATTACAAGACCAAAGCTATTGGCTACTAGCCTCTACGTAGTCCCGTCGTAGGCAACAAACGTCACCACGTTCAGAATGATCGGATTTTCCGACAACTTTGTCCGACTGTGTGTACGCAAAACCAACATCAGACAAAGTATGACGGACATGGTCTGACGGACCTGGTCCTCGGATAATCTGCGCGTGTGTATGGGGCTTCACACTAAAGCCAATTGACCTGTGATCGCTGTTTTTCTTAATTGCCCCGTATTTCCACATCCGTGTGGCCATGAAACCTGTACAAATCAAGGAAAGGCTGCCATTGCCAGCCACTATTCATATGTACTAAAGTTGATGACACAATGACATCACAATCGCTACCTTGGCCATTCAGAGTAAGCCTTGTATTCATTGATAAAATACAATGATTCCTGCGAATGGCTGAGCAGCGCTCAGCTTCACATGATTTTGTTCCAACAACAGACATAAAGTTCCCATACTGCCAGATCAGAGCACTGTATACACATGTTGGAATACTGCCCTGTGGCCCAGTGTCCGAAGGGAGGGGATCATGCTCTGCTTCAGTATGTCACAGTACATGTTGGAATTCATGGTTCCCTCAATAAAATGTAGCTCCCCAGTGCCAGAAGCACTCATGCAGCGCTAGACCATGACACTCCCACCACCATGCTTGACTGTAGGCAAGACATCTGAAATGTATGAACCTGCCGTTCTCTACCTTCATGGGAGAACAGGATCATGAAGAGGTAGCCTCATGGATATCAGATCCCAGCAGAGCATAAGGCCTGGTGGTAGGGACACATAGCCCTGCATTTTTGCTATGTAGATTATGCAAGGTCTAGATAGAGGCTATATTTCTGACCCTGGAAGTGAAGCAATGAATATTTCCTAGCTGCTTGCAAGAATTGTTTCCCTGGATCGACAGAAATGTAGATTTGTGATCGCATCTCGCGGAGGTACAGTATCATGTTTGGGGATCGGGGCCCTATGGACTCTGTCTATCTCCAGCTAATCAGCCGAAAATCTGGAGAGTGGCTAATTACAGGTTGTTCATCTAGGAAGATACACTGACTATCCTTCAATTCAGTTTCAGTGATTTTGGGAGAGCTTCTGCCCTTCATAGAGACAGGTGCCATCTTAGCTGAGGAGAAGTGGGGGAACATGAGGTGGACAGAGCTACTGTTTCCTTTTCAGGATTTGAAATGTCGGCTTATCCCCGACAGGATGTCAGCACATAGAGGAATGAGCTGGTCCAGTTAGGGAGTATAAAAAGCTGCTGCTGCACCGTAAGTCACACAGTATATGCTTAGGATGAGTGTAGCAACATTAGAAGGCGTCCATACTGTGCCACTGCGCGCATGCACCTCTGTACAAATCAATGGCCACCTTCCCTGTTTGAATGTAACTAAGCCTTTTACCCACCCTGGACACAGACAGTCAAGGCACAGCATTTCTGGCTGCAGCTAACCAGCAAGTTTGTATGTGGCCATAGTATCGAGTTCAGCTGCATCCAGATGTGGTGTTCAACTGCATCCAGTGGTGGTGTTTAGCCACCTCTGAATGCAAAAAACTATCTGCCCCCAGCAGCCCATGTAAATGTAGCTGAACAATATAATTTTCATGTAAGGTAATTATTTCTTATAAAGTAAAATAATTTCTATCCCAAGTAAAAGTGTGCCAAATAGGTAAATAATTTAAAGCCACTTACTATACAGAAAAGGCAGCACTATAATTTTAAGTAAGTTTTTTCCTAGCATAAAATGTATACATAAAGCAGAACATGCACTAATCGCACTCTATTGTTACTATATTACAAAGATAATAAGACATCTTCTTTCAAGTAAATAAGCAGTAATTATAGAATACACTGCTTGAGCTATAGATTGTCATTGTATTGTTTGCAATATTTCACTCTTAACAAATGCACACATTTTATATATTGTAAAATATTACCTTGAATTATCTGTTTACTAGGAAATGTTTCCTGATCCTCATTAGAGAAAACTCTGCACCAGGAGTAATATGTTATCTACATGTCAAAATAAAAATAGTGCCTCTGTGTATTCATTCTTTGTGGAACATTCAGTTTACATCTGTAAATCCTCTGTTACTAATTAAAATAGATCTTAAAAAAGCTCCAAGCCCATGCAGTTAATCATCGGGTCAGCAGACTACATGGCAGTCTTATTTATCATAATTCTCAGTTATGACATTACTGACAATGCCCTTTTCTGCTTTACCTTTCCAGTGTTCAAATTATATAAACCACTTCAAGGTATATTGCAATGATATACAGTACAGTATATTTGACATGTCCACTGAGAAGCATAGCCATGAAACAGCACTTAACCATACTATTAAGGATTAACAGAGGACCTTGCCCAATGAAGTCTTGGAAGCTGACAATGGTATTTTTTCCAGTGTGAATTCAAAGCACAGGTCTAGTCAGCAGCTTGTTTGGCAGCCACTGAGCTGCCTTTCCCTCAGATCTTAGGTAGATGTCCTAAGGTCTCTGGAGAATCCCTCAATCCGCTTCTGAATGAAATTGCTAAGGAAGATGGTCTCTGCCTTTGATGTGGTTGTGTATGTCCAGTTCTACTCTAGGGAGTTACATAGTTACACAATTAGTCAGGTTGAAAAAAGACACAAGTCCATCTAGTTCAACCAAAAAACAAGACAAAAAAAAAAACTGCAAAAAATCACAGCAAAACACGATCTTACAGCAGGGGGAAAAAGATCCTTCCTGAACCAGAGAGGCAATAGGATATTCCCTGGATCAACTTTACCTATAAATGTTAGTACCCAGTTATATTATGAAAAAGTTCTGTGAAGAAACATTTCTGTATTTGGAGATGAAATCTCTTTTCCTCTGGATGTAAAGAGTGCCCCCTTATCCTCTGTGATGACCTTAAAGTGAATAACTCAATACCAAGTTCACTATATGGACCCCTTAAGTATTTATACATGTTGATCATATCCCCCTTAATCTCCTCTTCTCAAGAGAGAGTAAATTCAGTTCCTCTAATCTTTCCTCATAACTGAGCTCCTCCGTGCCTCTTATCAGTTTGGTTGCCCTTCACTACCCTTTCTCCAGTTCCTGATATCCTTTTAGAGAACCTTTTCCCAAAACTGAACTGCATATTCCAGATGAGGTCTTACTAATTATTTGTAACTCAATATTTTGTTGGCCTATGTCCACAGTTCCTGGATTTGTTTATGCACCTTAATTCAAAGGTCAGGTTGGCTCTGGAGTGGGGGATCTCTTCCCGGATGTTGGATATGAGAAAATAATTCCTTCCAATAGCCTGGAAGGTCCTGATGGCAGATACTAGCTTAACAAGCTTGGAAGGTTGTTCTGGAGAACCAGTTGTTTCATGGAGCATGTTCAGTGGAGGAGCAGACTTTGCTGATCAACATTTTGTAACTGTGGGTGATTCACCTTGCTGTCCAACATTGGTCCAGTTGCCTTTTTAGTCTCCTGGTTTGAGCACAGTCAGACGGCAATGGCATAAAAAAATCACTAGGGTGGGACAAGAAGTTGTTCCACCCAGGAAGAGAAAAACAATTTCAGTTCATAACATTTGTGACCAAAAGAATGGGCAGACAGTTTCAGATTCATTGCAAACACATACTGCATTGGGGAGGGTGGGGAATACTTATGCATTGTAATTTTGTGTAATTCATTTAAATAATTTTGCACACATTTGTGTTTACTTCCACATGAGAGGTTATTTTTATTTCTTTTTTTATCAGTGTGAATAGATTCACTATAATGTGTTGCTCTATGACAGTAAAACATGGACATTTCCAAGGGGGTGAAATCTACCGTACAGGACTAAACAGTGACATGGGGGTCAGAGCATGGACCCACTGAGGGAGGAAGGAACAGGCTTCCAACATTTCCTAAAGAGTCTAATTCTAAAGAGGCTGATTGAGACTACAGCACAGGCTACCAGAGAGGTGAGTGCTATGTTTCTTCTCCTGCATGTTTCTACTCCTGCAGGAACTTTTCATCTGCACTTTATTAAAACTTGAGAGGGTTGCTCCTGTCATAAGACATTCTGCCTATAAACAGAGGGTGTATTTATAAAGCAGTAAATGTGACCTTGTATTAAAACACATTGATTTAAATATAACCCTAAGCGTGCACATACCTACACACAATGTAATATATTAAAATTAAATATCCTGCCTTGGTCAATGCAAAATCATGTTTTTGTTTTATTCCTCTAATTAATGCAGTATTAAATTTGGTTAATTTGGTATTAAAAAACTATGGTTAACCATGAATACATGTTCACTTTGCATGGTAAACATTCTCTGGTCTTTTAGCAAATGAACCCTATATGCCTCCATGTCTTGTGATATTTTCCATCTTCCGATAAGTATTGCTGCAGGCCATGACTCTTTGAACCGCTTTCATGGTTCAGTCATTAAATATTCACCTCTTGTTCCCATTGCTATGATTATTTTACAGCAGATCCTGGAAATTTTCCCTGGGACTCCATTGTATAGTGGAAAGGAGATAGTCCTGGGGTGGTGAAAATGTTGATTGCTGTAGGATTTTATTATTGTATTTTAAGGACAAAGCTAAAATGCCATTCAGAGGGCAAGATACTTAATATCTCTGGAGGTAGTCTGATTTTACAAACAGTTACTAGAGGAATATGTAAATGTAACACATAACCAAACCCTGGTTTTGTAGAACTGTCATCAAAAATGTATTTCAAGCAGTTGCAAAGATCACTGATTACCTTTAAACATTTCTTTTTCTGTGCGGATAGCCCTTCATTCTCTGGGTGTTTGCTAATCTTTTTGGGTATTACAGCTAAAACATTATGCCATCATTTTGCATAGACCAATCACATACATTTAGCCACTTTCCCTATGCTATATTACTGTAGGACTGAAGACCCTTAAACATGAAGCAGAACAGACATCCTGAGATCACAGGAAGTGGTTTGGATGATACTGGACATCATTCATCCTGAAAGATTATGTAGCTAAATGTTGGATTGGCAAATCTGTAGGGGACATCATTAGGAATAAAATGAGTATTGCTGCAATATTAAAAAGCAAAAAAAGTTGGGCCCGCACAGGCAGTAATGAAATACTCCCAGTGGAGGGGAGGGGATAACATGCAAGGAGGGGGGTAGGGGGCTGTGCTAGAGAATTTACTGGTCAGTTTTTTCTAGCAAGTTCAAGGGCACATCGCAAGCAAGAAAAACTTTATATATGGAAAGAAAAAATACTGCAATTACCTATTTAAAATATCAAAATTTTTGTGCTTTTACAGCAATTTTTTTTTAAATGGTGAGCAGGTCTCTTTAACCGCTTAAGCCCCGGACCATTTGGCTGGCCAAAGACCAGAGCACTTTTTGCGATTCAGCACTGCGTCGCTTTAACTGAGAATTGCGCGGTCATTTTTTCAGATGGACTCGATTGGACCATCCATAGCTTTCTATGGAGTGGGGTATGTCAGCGGACATGTGTTATCTGATCCAGTTCGCTAAAAACAGATGGATGAGGTTCCCTTCCCCATCCGTGCAGCTGATCGGATTACAGTCAAATGGAAATGGACTGGCAGTCCATTTCCATCCCACCACCCCATAGAGAAGAACGGGTTGTGTCTGTATCTGTCCTGTATAGCAGAGCAGACACGGACCTATCATCCACCTGCTCAGCAGACAGATCCCTCGCTGAGCAGGCGGATCCACTTGGTGGAGTCCACCTTGGCTGCAAGGGGCCTTAAACTGGAGAAAATCTGGTGCAGATGTGCATGGTAACCTCTAACTTCAGCATGTTCAATTAGCCGCTACCCGACCGGCGCTCGACGATGTACGTCGACAGAATGGCACGGACAGGCATAAGGGCGTACAGGTACGTCCCCTTTAAGATGCCGCTGTTCCATGGAGCGCGCGCCCCGTGAGTCTGGTTGCGGGTCCCGCGGACTCGATCACCGCGGGGATACCCGCGATCGTCTCACGGGAAGGCTGAACGGGGAGATGCGTAAATAAACAGCATCTCCCCGTTCTGCCTAGCAACTAGTGACTCCGATCTCTGCTCCCTTTGATTGGAGCAGAGATCAGCATTCACTAGCTTACAGCCACGCCCCCCCACAGTTAGAAACACGCCTCTAGGAACATATAAGCCCTACACTGCCACCTAGTGGTTAACCCCCTCACTGCCAGTGTCATTTACACAGGAATCAGTGCATTTAAATAGCACTGATTGCTGTATAAATGACTAGGGATGAGCCGAACACCCCCGGGTTCGGTTCGCACCAGAACCTTCGAACGGACCGAAAGTTCGCGCGAATTTTCGAACCCTATTCGTTACAATGGACGCGAACGTTCGAAATCAAAATTGCTAATTACAACGGCCAATATGCATGTTAATGTCATAAAACAGGTTTGGGGACCCGGGTCCTGCCCCAGGGGACATATATCAATGCAAAAATAACTTTTAAAAACTAACGTTTTTTCGGGAGCAGTCATTTTAATGATGCATAAAGTGAAAAAAAAAAAAAGTGAAATTTTCCTTTAAATATGGTACCTGGGGGGTGTCTAAAGTATGCCTGTGAAGTGGCATGTGTTTCCCGTGTTTAGAACTGTCCCTGCACAAAATGACATTTGTAAAGGAAAAAAAGAAGCCATTTAAAACCACTTGCGGCTTTAATGTCATTTCTTGTCCTGGCCATATGGCTGAAAATCCTTGAGAAAAATGGCATGGCTACCCCCAGCCCCCCCCCCCCCCCCCCCCCCCCAGCCCCTTTGGGTCTTGTATGGATATTAAGGGGGACCCCGCACCCAAAATAAAACCCTATACCTACAACCCTATATACTCTGAACAGCAGTATATAGGCGGTGCAAACAAGACACAGACTGTAGGTTTGTTCTTAAGTAGAATCTGAACAGGTACATTATGAAGTGTAGCTCCATCCCAAAAAAATCTATTTTTAAGCTTTTTGGAGAACATAGGGAGGGGTTATCACCCCTGTAACATTTGCTGTCTTTGCACATCTGTTCAGAACATTTCACCTCACTTTCCGTCCCAATGACAAATGTTTTTGGAAAAGTGGGGTTTTAATTGAAACAAGGATTGGTGATAAAGCATCAGTAGAGAGGAGATACCTTTTTCCCAAATTAAATCTAACAGGATCGAATTTCCCTTCCTAGGGGTAGATTTCCTCTCACTTCCTGTTTTCTCTTTCCGTTTGCAAGTAGGAGTCGTTTGTAAGTTGGATGTTTGAAAGTAGGGGCCTGCCGTATATACTCTGCAGAAATTTGCCCCATTAGATGTTGGTGTAGCCACAAGACTGTAAGCCCTCACTGTTACTCTTGGTGGGCACAGGAATGGGCCCTGCTGTGAGTTATTAGATCAAGATTTGTAATTGCATGCACCTGTTGAACAGGGCCAGAAAAATTGGGCCTTTGGGTGGTGGTGGTGGACGGTGTTGCTACAAGACTGTAAGCCCTCACAGTTACTCTTGGTGGGCGCAGGAATGGGCCCTGCTGTGAGTTATTAGATCAAGATTTGTAATTGCATGCACCTGTTTAACAGGGCAGAAAAATTGGGCCTTTTGGTGGTGGTGGTGGTGGTGGACGGTGTTGCCACAAGACTGTAAGCCCTCACAGTTACTCTTGGTGGGCGCAGGAATTGGCCCTGCTGTGAGTTATTAGATCAAGATTTGTAATTGCATGCACCTGTTGAACAGGGCAGAAAAATTGGGCCTTTGGTGGTGGTGGTGGTGGACGGTGTTGCCACAAGACTGTAAGCCCTCACAGTTACTCTTGGTGGGCACAGGAATGGGCCCTGCTGTGAGTTATTAGATCAAGATTTGTAATTGCATGCACCTGTTGAACAGGGCAGAAAAATTGGGCCTTTGGTGGTGGTGGTGGTGGTGGACGGTGTTGCCACAAGACTGTAAGCCCTCACAGTTACTCTTGGTGGGCGCAGGAATGGGCCCTGCTGTGAGTTATTAGATCAAGATTTGTAATTGCATGCACCTGTTGAACAGGGCAGAAAAATTGGGCCTTTGGTGGTGGTGGTGGACGGTGTTGCCACAAGACTGTAAGCCCTCACAGTTACTCTTGGTGGGCACAGGAATGGGCCCTGCTGTCAGTTATTAGATCAAGATTTGTAATTGCATGCACCTGTTGAACAGGGCAGAAAAATATGTCCTTTGGTGGTGGTGGTGGTGGTGGTGGACGGTGTTGCCACAAGACTGTAAGCCCTCACAGTTACTCTTGGTGGGCGCAGGAATGGGCCCTGCTGTGAGTTATTAGATCAAGATTTGTAATTGCATGCACCTGTTGAACAGGGCAGAAAAATTGGGCCTTGGGTGGTGGTGGACGGTGTTGCCACAAGACTGTAAGCCCTCACAGTTACTCTTGGTGGGCGCAGGAATGGGCCCTGCTGTGAGTTATTAGATCAAGATTTGTAATTGCATGCACCTGTTGAACAGGGCAGAAAAATTGGGCCTTTGGTGGTGGTGGTGGTGGGGGTGGTGTTGCCACAAGACTGTAAGCCCTCACAGTTACTCTTGGTGAGCACAGGAATGGGCCCTGCTGTGAGTTATTAGATCAAGATTTGTAATTACATGCCCCTGTTGAAACAGGGGCAGAAAAATTGTGCCTTTGGTGGTGGTGGTGCTGGTGCCACAACACTGCAAGCCCTCACAGATACTCATGGTGAGCGCAGCAATGGGACCTGCTGTGAACTATTAGATAAGATTTGTAATTACACGCCCCTGTTAAACAGGGACTGAAAAATTGTGCCTTAGGCACTGGTGCTGGTGACACAACACTGCAACCCCTCACAGATGCTGTACTTGGAGCACAGCAGTCAGACCTGTTGCGAAGCATTGCTTAAAAAATTGTAATTACACGCCCCTGTTAAACAGGGGCTGAAAAATTGTGCCTTAGGCACTGGTGCTGGTGCCACAACACTGCAACCCCTCACAGATACTGTACTCTGAGCACAGCAGTCAGACATGTTGCAAAGCATTGCCTAAAAAATTGTAATTACACGCCCCTGTTAAACAGGGGCTGAAAAATTGTGCCTTAGGCAACGGTGCTGGTGCCACAACACTGCAACCCCTCACAGATACTGTACTTGGAGCACAGCAGTCACACCTGTTGCGAAGCATTTTTTAAAAAAATTGTAATTACACGCCCCTGTAGGGGCTGAAAAATTGTGCCTTAGGCACTGGTGTGGTGGCACCCAGAAACAAAAATGTTCTTCCAAGCTATCAAGGAATGGATCATTGAGGAGGAGGAAGAGGATAGTCAGTGAACATAACAGGACAGTCACTCAGCATCAGCATAGGCAGTCTTGAAGGGATGTGACATTATAAATTATTCAGTTATATCCGCATCAGGTGCCTGGTAGCTGGTGGTGATCCAAGACTGATTCATTTTTATGAAGGTCAGTCGATCAACCGAGTCGGTGGACAGGCGCACCCTGTGATCGGTGACAAATCCTCCAGCAGCACTGAATGTGCGTTCGGAAAGAACGCTGGATGCAGGACAGGCCAGTAGCTCAATTGCATACTGTGCAAGCTCTGGCCAGTGATCCATCCTCAAGACCCAGTAAGCCAGAGGATTTTCGGTGGGAAAGGTGTCTAAGTCTGACCTTGCCCCTAGGTATTCCTGCAACATGTATATCAGACACTGGCGATGGTTGCTGGAACCGATCATACCTTGGGGCTGCGGACTAAAAAATTGTCTGAACGCATCGGTCAGACGTCCACCTTCCCCACCGCTCCTTCTGCTACTGACCGAAGCCTCAGCAACTCGTCGTCCAGGACCAGGAGTTTGTAACCTCCCAGTTTCTGGGAACGCGTTGCACAGACCTTTCTGCAAGGCCTCCCTGAGATGTCTCATCCTCTGCTCCCTCTGCGACGGCAAGATAAGGTCCGCAACCTTACCCTTGTACCGTGGATCAAGGAGAGTGGCCAGCCAGTAATGGTCCCTCTCCTTGATCCGAAGAATACGAGGATCCTTCCGCAGGCTTTGCAGGATCAGGGAGGCCATGCAATGTAGGTTAGCTGAGGCATTCGGCCCGGAGTCTTCTGGGTCACTGAGGACGACATGATCGCCAGCCACCTCCTCCCAGCCACGTACAAGTCCACTGGTTTGTTGGGACTGTACATCATCCCTAAAAGACTGCTGCTGCTGATGCTGAGTGCCAGGCTCCACCTCCATGCTCACACAATCCTCCTCCTCCTCCTCCTCCTCATCCTCTTCCTGTGTGATGGGTGGGACAGAAGGAACACTGTCTGGATAAAGGGGGCCTTGAGAGGCAAGGAAGTCCTCCTCTTCCTGCCTCTGTTCTGCCTCAAGTGCCCTGTCCATTATCCCACGCAGCGTATGCTCCAACAGGTGGACAAGAGGTACAGTGTCACTGATGCATGCACTGTCACTGCTCACCATCCTTGTGGCCTCCTCAAATGGTGAGAGGACAGTGCATGCATCCCTGATCATGCTCCACTGGCGTGGGGAAAAAAAGCCAAGCTCCCCTGACCCTGTCCTGGTGCCGTAGTCGCAAAGGTACTCATTGATGGCCCTCTGCTGCGTGTGCAGTCGCTGCAGCATGGCCAACGTTGAGTTCCACCTGGTGGGCATGTCACATATTAGGCGGTTCTTGGGCAGGTTCAGCTCCTTTTGCAGCTCAGCCAGCCGAGCACTGGCATTATACGATCGGCAGAAATGCACACAGACTTTCCTGGCCTGCCTCAGGACATCCTGTAAGCCTGGGTACCTGCCCAAGAACCGCTGCACCACCAGGTTGAGGACGTGAGCCATACAGGGCACATGGGTGAGCTGCCCCTGTTGCATGGCGGGGAGGAGGTTGGTGCCATTGTCAGAAACCACCATTCCTGGCTTAAGCTGGCGTGGCGTCAACCACCTCTCGGCCTGCCCCTGCAGAGCTGCCATAACCTCTGCCCCAGTGTGGCTCCTCCCCCAAACACACCAGCGCAAGCACGGCATGGCATCTTTTTGCCTGCGTACTCGCGTAGCCCCTTGTACGCCTACGGAGCACCGCTGGTTCCGAGGACAGAGCACTCGAAGAGGCCATGGAGGAAGAAGAAGAGGAGGGGGGGTGGAGGAGAGAGGTGTGTCACAACCAGTAGTAGCATTTTGGAGGCGTGGTGGCGGAACAACCTCCAACACTACTGCACCTTGTCCTGCATCCCTCCCAGCTGCCAATAGAGTGACCCAATGGGCCGTGAAAGACAGATAACGTCCCTGTCCATGCCTGCTGGACCCTGAATCAGCGGTAATATGCACCTTACCGCTGACCGCCCTGTCCAGCGAGGCATGGATATTGCCTTCCACATGCCGGTAGAGAGACGGAATCGCCTTCCGTGAGAAAAAGTGGCGTTTGGGAACCTGCCACTGAGGAACCGCACATTGAACAAACTCACGGAAGGGGGCCGAGTCTACCAACTGAAAAGGCAGCAGTTGAAGTGCTAGCAATTTAGCCAAGCTAGCATTCAACCGCTGGGCATGTGGATGGCTGGGAGTATACTTCTTTCGACGGTCCAGCAGCTGGGGCAGGGACATTTGCCTGCTACAATCGGACGTCGGTGTACTGCAAGTACTTGGTTGTGACACAACTAAATCTACACCTTCAGTCCTCTCAGAGCAGCTTTCAGAGAGGACTGAAGATATAGTGGGGATGGAGATCCCAGCTGATGAGGAGCAAGGAGAGGTCTGCTTTGTTCTTTAGTGTGGGTCTTTAATGTGCGCTTGCCAACGAGCTGCATGGCAGGTCGACATATGTCTGGTCATGCTTGTGGTGCCCAAGCGGCTGATGTTTTGGCCACGCGAGATACGCTTGAGACAAATAGTGCAAATAGCAGTGGTGCGATCTGATGCACTCGTCTCAAAAAATGCCCACACCAAAGAACTCTTGTGATAACGTGCAGAGGCAGCGCCCTGCACAGGCGAAGCTCTGCGGTGTGATTCAGTTGGTGTGCTGGCCTCTAGCTGGCCTCCAGGGGGCATCCTGCCTCGTTGGACATGTGCCGCCGCATCCTCCTCCTCCTCCTCTCTCCCTTCAGGCACCCACGTGGAGTCAGTGACCTCATCATCCCCTCCCTCTTCACCACTAGAGCAAACCTGGCAGTAAGCTGCAGCTGGTGGAACATTACTGCCAGATTGCTGTCCTTAAGCATCCCCTCTCTCTGCGCGCACACTACTGCCTTCCTCAAGCTGGTTATCATCATCCGAGCCTTCAAATCGTTGGGCATCCTCCTGGAGCATGTACCCAACACTGTGCTCAAACAGTTCGGGGGACTCCTCAGGAGGACATGGTGGGTCTAGGGAAGGGGTGCCTGATGATGCCATTGAGTACGCGTTGGCAGCTGCTCTGCCAGTACCCTGAGCCTGGGTGAGAGAGGATGAGGAGGATGAGGAGGGCTTGGTCATCCATTCTACCAAGCCTTCGGCATGATGCGGCTCAACATGTCCAGCTGCCGAAAACAAAGACAAGCGTGTCCCATGGCCACGTACTGATGACGATGCACGACCACGTCCACGACTAGCACTGTTGTCTCTAGAAACAGAGCCTGTTTGCCCTGTGTTCTTGCCTCGGGAATGTCTGCCTCTCCTTGGCGGTCTTCCAGCCATTGTAGTGGGTAGTGTATATTGTGCTAGAGTCACACAGCACACACACTAACTCCTGCAGATGGATGCCTTAGATGACAGCAACAGGGCCCTATGGCAGATAGAGGCTGCCTTAGATGACAAGAACTGGGCTGACACACACACACACACTAACTAGCTCCTATGTGTGCTGACACACACACACACACTAGCTCCTATGTGTGCTGACACACACACACACTAGCTCCTATGTGTGCTGACACACACACACACACTATAGCTCCTATGTGTGCTGACACAAACACACTATAGCTCCTATGTGCGCTGACACAAACACACTAGAGGTCCTATGTGTGCTCACAACACACTATAGGTCCTATGGGTGCTGACACAAACACACTAGAGGTACTATGTGTGCTGACGAAGAAATATAGGTCCTATGTGTGCTCACAACACACTATAGGTCCTATGGGTGCTGACACAAACACACTATAGGTACTATGTGTGCTAACAAAAAATATAGGTCCTATGTGTGCTCACAACACACTATAGGTCCTATGGGTGCTGACACAAACACACTAGAGGTACTATGTGTGCTGACGAAGAAATATAGGTCCTATGTGTGCTCACAACACACTATAGGTCCTATGGGTGCTGACACAAACACACTATAGGTACTATGTGTGCTGACGAAAAAAATAGAGCTCCTATGTGTGCTCACAACACACTATAGGTCCTATGGGTGCTGACACAAACACACTATAGGTACTATGTGTGCTGACGAAAAATAGAGCTCCTATGTGTGCTCACAACACACTATAGGTCCTATGGGTGCTGACACAAACACACTATAGGTACTATGTGTGCTGAAAAAAAAATATAGGTCCTATGTGTGCTCACAACACACTATAGGTCCTATGGGTGCTGACACAAACACACTAGAGGTACTATGTGTGCTGACTAAAAAATATAGGTCCTATGTGTGCTCACAACACACTATAGGTCCTATGGGTGCTGACACAAACACACTAGAGGTACTATGTGTGCTGACGAAGAAATATAGGTCCTATGTTTGCTCATAACACACTATAGGTCCTATGGGTGCTGACACAAACACACACTATAGGTACTATGTGTGCTGACAAAAAAATATAGCTCCTATGTGTGCTCACAACACACTATAGGTCCTATGGGTGCTGACATAAACACACTATAGGTACTATGTGTGCTGACAAAAAAATATAGCTCCTATGTGTGCTCACAACACACTATAGGTCCTATGGGTGCTGAGACAAACACACTAGAGGTACTATGTGTGCTGACAAAAAAATATAGGTCCTATGTGTGCTCACAACACACTATAGGTCCTATGGGTGCTGACACAAACACACTAGAGGTACTATGTGTGCTGACAAAAAAAATATAGGTCCTATGTGTGCTCACAACACACTATAGGTCCTATGGGTGCTGACACAAACACACTATAGGTACTATGTGTGCTGACAAAGAAATATAGGTCCTATGTGTGCTCACAACACACTATAGGTCCTATGGGTGCTGACACAAACACACTAGAGGTACTATGTGTGCTGACAAAAAAATATAGGTCCTATGTGTGCTCACAACACACTATAGGTCCTATGGGTGCTGACACAAACACACTATAGGTACTATGTGTGCTGACAAAAAAATATAGGTCCTATGTGTGCTCACAACACACTATAGGTCCTATGGGTGCTGACACAAACACACTAGAGGTACTATGTGTGCTGACGAAGAAATATAGGTCTTATGTGTGCTCACAACACACACACTAGCTCCTATGTGTGCTGACACAAACACAATATGGCTCCTATAAATCCCTGCCTGGGATGGGACAGAAGGTTGGGACAGAAATTGGGGTGCAATGCTGTTCTAACAGCACTGCGATTGGTGCTACTGCAATGCTGTACTAACAGCACGCACACACCAGACTAATCCCCAGCAGCAGATAATATCACACTCTGTGCAATCAGCAGCAATAATCAGTAATGATTTGAATGACTCAGGAGTCAGCAATGGTTTAGCAAAGAAGAAAAATCAATCAGCAGACTGCTCTTCTAAAAGCCGGAACACATGTGCCCTGGGCCGACGGCGTGGCGGCCTTTTATAGAGTGGGGCGTGTACTAAAGCCCCTGAGCTTTAATTGGCTACAGGCGTCCTGCCTGTAGCCAATTATTGCTCTCCTAGTTTCCGGCGCTGTGATTGGCCAAGCATGCGGGGTCACAGTGCATGCATGCTTGGCCAATCATCAGCCAGCAATGCACTGCGCCGGCCGCAATGCATTGCGGGCCGCTCGCATCACACGAATGTGATGCGAACGGCCCAAATAGTTCTGGGCTCGCCGAGCGGGCGAACGCCCGGTGCTCGATTCGAACGTGGGTTCGAATCGAGCACCGGGCCCACATTTAAATTTGCCGCCTTGAAAGACCGCGCCGTCGGAAAAGACCGAGCCGTCTGTTTGGGTCCGCTCGCAGTCCCGCCTCCCTGCTGTTTCAGGAGCGAGCGCAGGGAGGTGGGACTGCGAGCGGAGCCGAACAGACAGATCGGTCTTTTTCGGCGGCGCTCGTTTTTTTCAGCGGCGCACGTTTATTTTCGGCGGCGGTCGCTGTTTTTCGGCGCTGTTTGATTTTTTTTGGCACTTTTTTTTGGGGGGATCGGCGTATAACATGCACCCACGACTTTCCCCCAATTTTTAGGGGGAAAAAGTGCGTGTTATACGCCAATAAATACAGTAATTTGAAAATTTGGACAGAGATGAGAACAATAGAAGCTATTTTTGTGAGTTAAGAATACACACTTTAATAGATTTTTTTTTTTTTTTTTTTTTAACCACAGTTTAAAACTATGTAGTGAGAAATTACAGCGTTCTACTTTAACCTCCTCTCCCTAGATGCTTACATACAGTATCTCACAAAAGTGTGTACACCCTTTACATTTTTGTAAATATTTTATTATATCTTTTCATGTGACAACACTGAAGAAATTACACTTTGCTACAATGTAAAGTAGTGAGTGTACAGCTTGTATATCAGTGTAAATTAGCTGTCTCCTCAAAATAACTCAACACACTATTAATTAATGTCTAAACTGCTGGCAACAAAAGTGAGTACACTCCTTAGTAAAAATTTCCACATTGGGCCCAAAGTGTCAATATTTTGTGTGGCTACCATTATTTTCCAGCACTGCCTTAACCCTCTTGGGCATGGAGTTCACCAGAGCTTCACAGGTTGCCACTGGAGTCCTCTTCCACTCCTCCATGATGACATCACAGAGCTTGTCCATGTTAGAGACCTTCCGTTTGAGGATGCCCCACAGATGTTTAATAGGGTTTAGGTCTGGAGACATGCTTGGCCAGTCCATCACCTTTACCCTCAGCTTCCTTAGCAAGGCAGTGGTCATCTTGGAGGTGTGTTTGGGGTCGTTATCATGTTGGAATACTGCCTTGCGGACCAGTCTCCGGAGGGAGGGGATTATGCTCTGCTTCAGTATGTCATAGTACATAAAATGTGTAACAGTGTAGCGCTAAAAATGTCTCTGTACAGCAATGGTTATAGACTGGGAAGATCGACAACCACCAGTTTACTGTTCAGACTGTTAGTGTTACAATAACAGTTTTAGGGTCAGAATAGGTGGTGGGCATCAGGTCCTCTGGTTAGATGAGGGCGTGATGTACCTCCAGGCTAGATAGACCCAAAGTGTGGATACACTACCGAGTGGTCCACACTCACCTTAAGTGAATATAAAGTGAAAAAATTGTTCCACAGTAAATATATGAAAATAAACGTGCCTCTAGACAAAAGTGTTAAGTGAACAGTGCAACTCAATGCCTGAAATCTCTCCAATATTAAGTGAAGATATATAAAAGACCAATGTGACTGTATCTATGATACTGAAACCCTACAGTTCCGTGAATAGTACAAAACAAATGTGTAAAATCATATAAATGTTATATATATTGAGATGTCAATATCATTGGTACTAAAAAACCTTGGTATACAGAAAATGCTGCAAAAGCAAGAAGGCTGTAGTGAATGGGTGTGTCAAGGCAAACCATATGTTTATCTGGATACTTAATAGTAAGCCCAACATGCAATGAAAATATATCACAGTGTAAAAAAATAACATATGATGAGGGTGGTTATTTCTGAAAACTCCTCAGTAGACAGTCCTGATATTAAGAGTGAATGAGCGGACTAATACCATCCAACTATATTTCAAGTGGAAAGAACTGCTCCAGAGAGTCCAGAAAATACAGATAAGAGTGGTGGTGACACAGCAGTTCAAATGCAAAATAAACGGTGCTGGTGATATGGTTCAAATGCTGAATCCTCTCAACAAAGGGCAACAATGCAACCAGAAGGGTGATTTCATAAGCGCTTACCATGTATGGTGGACCAACTCACCGAAAGTGAAAGGTCAGAAACAGCTTGTGTGGCTACCTCCAGGTGCCAAAGAGGTTAGATTGGGAGTTGGGAGCATGAGCTGGAGCTTCTCAGGGTCCTTAGTGAATACTCACCGACCGAATAGATGGTTTTTGGATCACAGTAGTTGGATCAGTGCTCATCGGTCAGACTTGCCATGAGTGGAGAAAAAAGAACAAAAGAGGGACTCCTCCTCGTGTAAAACCCAAAAAACAAGGGTTCACTTTTATTGTAAAAACGAACATGCATCCAGCTTGAAAACAAACAAATGGAGCTGTTCTACTAAAATCAAGTAAAAAACGCAGTAGGCAGTAAAGCTTGAAGACCCGACGCGTTTCGTCTGAAAAGACTTCAGCAGAAGTCTTTTCAGACGAAACGCGTCGGGTCTTCAAGCTTTACTGCCTACTGCGTTTTTTACTTGATTTTAGTAGAACAGCTCCATTTGTTTGTTTTCAAGCTGGATGCATGTTCGTTTTTACAATAAAAGTGAACCCTTGTTTTTTGGGTTTTACACGAGGAGGAGTCCCTCTTTTGTTCTTTTTTCTCCACTCATGGCAAGTCTGACCGATGAGCACTGATCCAACTACTGTGATCCAAAAACCATCTATTCGGTCGGTGAGTATTCACTAAGGACCCTGAGAAGCTCCAGCTCATGCTCCCAACTCCCAATCTAACCTCTTTGGCACCTGGAGGTAGCCACACAAGCTGTTTCTGACCTTTCACTTTCGGTGAGTTGGTCCACCATACATGGTAAGCGCTTATGAAATCACCCTTCTGGTTGCATTGTTGCCCTTTGTTGAGAGGATTCAGCATTTGAACCATATCACCAGCACCGTTTATTTTGCATTTGAACTGCTGTGTCACCACCACTCTTATCTGTATTTTCTGGACTCTCTGGAGCAGTTCTTTCCACTTGAAATATAGTTGGATGGTATTAGTCCGCTCATTCACTCTTAATATCAGGACTGTCTACTGAGGAGTTTTCAGAAATAACCACCCTCATCATATGTTATTTTTTTACACTGTGATATATTTTCATTGCATGTTGGGCTTACTATTAAGTATCCAGATAAACATATGGTTTGCCTTGACACACCCATTCACTACAGCCTTCTTGCTTTTGCAGCATTTTCTGTATACCAAGGTTTTTTAGTACCAATGATATTGACATCTCAATATATATAACATTTATATGATTTTACACATTTGTTTTGTACTATTCACGGAACTGTAGGGTTTCAGTATCATAGATACAGTCACATTGGTCTTTTATATATCTTCACTTAATATTGGAGAGATTTAAGGCATTGAGTTGCACTGTTCACTTAACACTTTTGTCTAGAGGCACGTTTATTTTCATATATTTACTGTGGAACAATTTTTTCACTTTATATTCACTTAAGGTGAGTGTGGACCACTCGGTAGTGTATCCACACTTTGGGTCTATCTAGCCTGGAGGTACATCACGCCCTCATCTAACCAGAGGACCTGATGCCCACCACCTATTCTGACCCTAAAACTGTTATTGTAACACTAACAGTCTGAACAGTAAACTGGTGGTTGTCGATCTTCCCAGTCTATAACCATTGCTGTACAGAGACATTTTTAGCGCTACACTGTTACACATTTTATTTCTTACAATTTTGTCATATTGTAGTGTTAGCAGCTTTTTCTTCATAAGTTTGGGCGCTGCTTTTTCCCTTTTCCATATGTCATAGTACATGTTGGCATTCATGGTTCCCTCAATGAACTGTAGCTCCCCAGTCCGGCAGCACTCATGCAGCCCCAGACCATGACACTCCCACCACCATGCTTGACTGTAGGCACTTGTCTTTGTACTCCACACTTGGTTGCCACCACACACGCTTATAACAATCTGAACCAAATACGTTTATCTTGGACTCATTAGACCACAGGACATGGTTCCAATAATCCATCTCCATAGTCTGCTTGTCTTCAGCAAACTGTTTGCAGGCTTTCTTGTGCATCATCTTTAGAAGAGGCTTCCTTCTGGGATGACAGCCATGCAGACCAATTTGATGCAGTGTGCGGCGTATGGTCTGAGCACTGACAGGCTGACCCCCCCCATCCATTCAAACTCTGCAGCAATGCTGGAAGCACTTATATATCTATTTCCCAAAGACAACCTCTGGATATGACACTGATCTCATGCACTCAACTTCTTTGGTTGCTGTATGGTCTTGGCCACAGTGCTGCAGCTCAGTTTCAGGGTCTTGGCAATCTTCTTATAGCCTAGGCCATCTTTATGTAGAGCAACAATTTTTTTTCATATCCTCAGAGAGTTATTTGCCATGAGGTGCCATGCTGAACTTCCAGTGACCAGTATAAGAGAGTAAAAGCGATAACACCAACTTTAACACACCTGCTTCCCATTCACACCTGAGACCTTGTAACACTAACAAGTCCCATGACACCAGAGAGGGAAAATGGCTAATTGGGCCCAATTTGGACATTTTCACTTAGGGGTGTACTCACTTTTTTTGCCAGCGGTTTAGACATTAATGGCTGTGTATTGAGGGGACAGAAAATGTACACGGTTATACAAGCTGTACACTCACTATTTTACATTGTAGAAAAGTGTAATTTCTTCAGTGTTGTCACATAAAAAGATATAATAAAAGATTTAAAAAAATGTGAGGGGTGTATTCACTTTTGTGAGATACTGTAATGCCCTGTACACACGACGGGTTTTGCCGTCGGAATAAACTCTGAAGGTTTTTCCGACAGAATTCTGCTCAAGCTGTCTTGCATACACACGGTCATACCAAATTCCAACCGTCAAGAACGCAGTGACATACAACACGTACGACGGGACAACACGTACAACGTCTCCTACTTGCTTCAGACCATGCGTCATTTTTGGAACAGCATACAGACGATCGATTTTCCCGTTAGGAATTTTTTTTCCCTCGGAAAAATATAGAACATGTTCTCTATCTAAGTCCATCTGAATTTCTGACTTTTTCTGTAGGAATGCCTGACAGTGTGTACGTGGCATAAGTGTAAGTGTATGTCTGGGCAAATTAAAAATGTATTATTTACAGAGTACATCTCTGCAATACGTACCAACTTTCCCATACTTTGTTAATTTAAAAACGCTCAAGGTATAGAAAAATATCCGTTAAACGTTCTATAGTGGGCTGACACTACTTGCATCTACAGTACAGAAATCTAAAGCAGTGTTGTCAGTCCTATTTTCCCCCTTTTGTAGGAGGAGGTTGAGTAAGTGTCATTTTAATGAATATACACTTGTCCCTTAATGCATAGGTGAGCAAACAGCAAAACGGAAACATGCCTGGAAAGCCTATCCAAAAAGTTAAAGACTTATAAGAAAACTTTGAAAAAAATACAATAAAAATACAATAAGAATATGTGTTTAGAATGTAATGATTCTGATTAAAGAAATATACTAACCCTATATAGGTCTACAAAACTTCCATAATACAAGCCATGATAATGGACAAAGGGCAGATATGTTTGCTACAATGGGAATAAGAATAAGTGGCACTTATTTTGAAAGAAGAAAACATAAAGGCTCATGAATTACCCTGAACAAAACTAATGCAAAACAAGCCAATCATAAATAGAAGGACAAGAGCAAATGTAGAGAAATATAGCATGGCAGGCAGTGAAGGTAAAGACATCATTTTCTACATTCTAATGCTTTTATCTCTGATTGTATTGTAGCCAATTTATACAATTTACTCTGTATTCTTTTGAAAAGGCATGCCAAATTACATGCATTTACAATGACATACATTGAATAAAGAGATATTCCACAGGCTTCCTTCATTTTATTTCACCTGCCCAGCCTTAAAGTGACACTACCCCTACTATTTGTGACATATTAGGGGTAAAGGCATAAACATACTATACTATGAAGATGAAATGAGCTAAACCTTACCTTATCTTTGCTTTTTATTAGCAGAAAGGAAATCATAAATCAGTTTGTAGACAGGTGCCTACAAGGGAAATGTATTGTTACAGCAAGTGAGCTTAGGCTGTCCAGGCCAGGAAAGAGTTACAGTTGTGCTCAAAAGTTTACATACCCTGGCAGAGATTTTGAAATCCTAAAAATATGACTGTTCATGCCAAAAAACTGTCTTTTATTTAAGGATAGTGATCATATGAAGTCATTTATTATTACATAGTTGTTTTGGCTCCTTTTTAAATCATAATGATAACAGAAATCAGCCAAACGCCCTGATCAAAAGTTTACACACCCTGGAATGTTTGGCTTTGGTACAGACACACAAGGTGACACACACTGGTTAAAGTGGCAATTTAAGGGCAATTCAATGTTAATTTCTCACATCTGTGGCTTTTTAAATTGCAATAAGTGTTTGTGCATAAATAGTCAATGAGTTTCTTAGCTCTCATGTGGATGCACTGAGCAGGCTAGGTACTGAGCCATGGGGAGCATAAAAAGAACTGTCAAAAGACCTGTGTAAAAGGGTAAAAGGCTTTATAGAGATGGAAAAGTATATAAAAAGATATCCAAAGCCTTGACATGTCAGTAAGTACTGTTCAATCACTTATTAAGAAGTGGAGAATTCAGGCATCTCTTGATACCAAGCCAAGGTCAGGTAGACCAAGAAAGCTTGGAGCCACAACTGCCAGATGAATTGTTCAGGATACAAAGAAAAGCCCAAAGGTAATCTCAGGAGAAAGACAGTGTGCTTGTTTTTAAGGCGCACAATAAATAACCCGGAATACCCATAAAGGCGCAACACTACATCCTTGTATGGTCCTCATCATTCCCATGACCAACCTCCAACCACAACTCCAACTCCTCCACGCTCCTACTCTCCTGTGGCCCAGTCCCTTCCAACAGGCCAAACGGTACATGCCCACTGCACATTAACCCTTTCATCACTACACAGTAGTTTTGAATACAATACACAATTGACAGTACTGGAACGTTCCTACAGAGGCTGTTTATTCTAGGTGAAATCTCAAGTCACATTCTCCGACACAGAGAACATCTTCACAGAAAATGCATGAGCCAACACCTCAGGATGCACCAGTATCTTCCTGAAACAACCCACTCCAGGTAAACTACTACAGTCAATTAGAAATGTCCAGATAGGATTGATGAAAGTAGTAAATACAGTATAACCTAAAAAGAATAGTTCCAGTTTGATTTTTTAAGAGGTTATCACAGCAAATTCTTGTACGAACAGCAAAGAGCTGTAGGGCCCACATTGTATTTTACTCAGCCTTTGCCAGCTAGAGCCCTTCTTTAACTACAGATAATCTAAATCACTGTATGTAACTTCCTGGGGGAACATGGCTGACTACTGTGTTCCCCCAAGATATAGAAACACTTGTTTTCAGTACTCGCATCGTGAGAGCATTTTTCCTCTTTCTCAGAAAAGTGAATGCTCTTTCTATACTGCCACTGACTTCAACACCCACACTCCTCTATCTTCAATCACATAACCTCCTGCCAAATTATGCCTTCATTTACCTGAACCGTCAGGCAATTCCAGATGAGGTGGCTTCTACCTCTGAGGGACCCTTACAACCTGATAAAAAAGGTTTTCTACTGTCAAACAGAAAAAAAAAAACTCTACTCTTGCATATATATTCCCCACTGGCGGGCTTTCACACTGGAGCGGTGCGCTAGCAGGACGGTAAAAAAAGTACTGCTAGCAGCATCTTTGGAGCGGTATAGGAGCGGTGTATTCACCGCTTCTATACCGCTCCTACACATTGATTTCAATGGGACACTGCGGTAATACCGCCGCAATACTAAATATAGCGCTGCTTTACCGTCGCCGTGGCTCCCGCCCCAGTGTGAAAGGGGCCTTAAAGTATATCTAAACCCAAATATAAAAATGGTAGGGGCTCTGAACCTTCCTAGCTTTTTGTTAAAACAAAGTAATTATGTTTTGCCTGGGATTTACACATTAAAGTAGAACTCTGTAAAGATGTGGAAAACACTGCGCTACCTAAATTGAAAAAAGATACAATGTGTAAAAGCTGCTAACATACCAAACAAACAAAGTCAGAAGCATGTAAAACAAAAAAATGTAGCGCTAACACATGCACATATCGAGTGAACGATAATGTAGTGGATAAATGTATACTATAACATTCCCAAAAAACGTGAGTAATGAAAAACAATAACAAGCAGTGTTAGTTAAAAATGAACCCAAATATTGACGTGACAAAATTAAGAATTTAGTGTAAAGTTCATATGAGTGATGATATCACAGATGAGTCCCTCGGATTGGCTTAAGGGCAAAGGAACGGAAGTAAGGAACAAGCTTGTCAGATGTCACAAAACAGCCATAAATACTCTTACCAGAGAAGGTGGATACAGCTACCGTACGGTATTTGTATCAAGTAGGCTTGGGTGTTGGAATTCTTGCATCACTGGGTGCCGGATGGAGCAGATGGAGACCCCAACAGTCAGGAAGCGGCTTGTAGAGCGACCAATGGACCAATCAGCATACACAGCCAGTGGACGTCCAAACACCAGAAAATCCAGGGGGAAATGATCCCACAAACAGGAAAAAATAAAAAATGGAAGCAACTCCAATGGTGCAGGTCAAAAAAATATGTAAAAATGTATTCACATCGGTATGTGACAATAATAAAATCTCGAGATAATAAAACATGGGTCGGCAATGTAGAGGGTATGAGACAGCTGGCCCGACGCGTTTCCACTCTATCGGTCTTCTACTGGGGCATATCTCTCTGTAGAACTCTGGACTTTTTTGTTCTTTTGAGCAGAGTGGAGAAGGGTTAAAACCTCTATCAGACTATTATTGATATGTTTATTCTTGTTTCAAAGATCATCCCCTGATCTAGCAATCAGCAGGGGACATAACCAGCAATGAAAACCAGATAGTGGTTTTCACCTTTATTATTATTATTATACAGCATTTATATAGCGCCAACAGTTTACGCAGTGCTTTACAATGTAGAGGAGGGACAGTACAATTACAATACAGTTCAATGCAGAAGGAATAGGAGGGCCCTGCTCATGGCGCTTACAATCTAAAGGGAGAGGGAGGTGGTACAAAAGGTAATAGCTGCGGGTAGTGATCTGATGGAGAAAACTCAGGTACAGTTCTTAGGTGGAGGTGGGTGGGCTTCTCTGAATAAGTGCGTTTTCAGGGATCACCTAAAGATGGACAAGGTAGGGGCTGATGGGACATATTGGGGCAGGGAGTTCTAGAAGGTGAAATAGGCTCTGAAGGTGAGCATGGGAGAAGGAGACAAGGGAGCTGGAGAGCAGGAGGTCTTGGAAGGAGTGGAGAGGACGATTTGGGTGATATCTGGAGATCAGGTTGGTGATGTAGCTGGGGGCAATGTTGTGGATGGCCTTGTATGTTGTGGTTAATATTTTGTGGGGTAGGGGAAGCCAGTGAAGGGATTGCCGGAGATGAGCAGTCATGGATCGGTTAGTAAGGTATATTAGTCTAGCAGCAGCATTCATAATAGTCTGAGGGATAGCCTGTGTAAAGGTAGGCCAGCGACGAGAGAGTTGCAGTAGTCAAGGTAGGGAATAACCATGGAGTGAATATGGTAAGTTGTTTTGTGGTGCCGTTAGTCAGGAAGGGGTGAATTCTGGAAATGTTGCAGGGGTTAATGCGGCAAGATGTAGCCACCTTTATCCTTTAAGTCCTAAAAAAAAGTTTTGCTGTAGTTCTACTTTAGGAAGAGAATCACTCATTCCAAAACAAAAATTGGATAGAGAAATTCTGCTAAAAATGCTTAAAAAGAGGTTACAAAGGATGCTGCGTTTCTTCCCTGACATGTGTGTGAGCTATTCCCTTTTTACTCCAGACGCAGAGCTCAGTAAAAATTCATAGCTTTGTATGGCTTGGAGTACCACGGGAGGTCTCAAACCACCTGCCTGCCCTTGCCCTGAGGGCTTTGCCTTGCTGCTCATTTCACTATATTTCCTAGTTCACTTTTTGGGATTTGAAGCTGGTCTCCAAAGACGGCACGTTGCGACCGCGTCCTATGTAGAAAAAAGGACATGCTGACATGCAGCCCATAATGTTATCCTTATCTGGAACATAGGGCACTAACCTGCAATTATGTTTTCTAATACAAAAAGTAGTTACGGATCTCAAATGGTGATTTAGAGACATCTTCTCCAGCACAGCAATCAAGCTAGGGATTTTGTTCATGATTATTACAATGATGATTTGTGAACCTATTACCTGTAACTGGTTGTGACTAGTCATATACTGAAAATAACAAAGTAATAGCATGTGAATGTGTTGAGTTAAATAAAGCGATACAAATCATTAAACATAAAATTCACTGTTCTAACATGTTTTCAATATTTTTTGACGACTAAAAAAGGGATGTTTTCTGCTTGTTTTTATATAGTATTTTGAAAATGTAAGAAATGATTCTGCTAATATTGTATTCTATGTCTTAATCACTTCTTTGTTGCTCTTCTCAGCCCAGGCAATCAACAATCAGAGAATATATGCTGGAAATCTAGCTGCTAGGGTCAATGAGGCATAGTAAGTGATCTGCTGGGATTAGCAGGTAGGCAGAAGAATGTTATATTATTTCCAAATTGCTAGGGATAAAAAAAAAAACAGAAGTGCAAAGCAACTGCTTTGCATTTAGAATTTGAAAGGTACAGTATGTCAGTTCTGGACATTAAAATATGTTTGATCAGTAAGTTTTTTTGTGATTTAAGGGAAACAATAGTCTTGTATTTTTTTTTTTTTTCTATCTACAAACTGAACTCAAGATTAGTTGAACCACCTCAATACAGCGCACTTTCACCTCCTTCCTGCCCAAGCCATTTTTTCAGCTTTCAGCGCTGTCACACTTTGAATGACAATTGCGCAGTCATGCAACACTGTACTTAAATGAAATTGTTATATTTTTTCCCCCACAAATAGAGCTTTATTTTGGTGGTATTTGATCACCTCTGTGGTTTTTATTTTTTACGCTATAAAAAGAAGAGCGACAAGTTTGAAAAAAACACAATATTTTTTACTTTTTGCTATAATAAATATCCAATTACCCCCTGACGCAGTGGCCTTACACCAAGAGGGATTGGAGAAAGGGCCCCAGGAGGAGATAGACCAAGAGGAGCGGGGTGTCAAGGGATGGATTGTTTGAAATCGGAGTAACAGCCTCTTGAGACCCCTAGGACAATCCCGGTATCACCATAGATAGGCCCCGGCCTCCGTCGCCTAAAGTGCCAGAGTTCACCAGGATCGGGAACTCCGAAAGGAAAACACTGTTGAGAGACATTAAGAGAGGTCACCCTGAGCAGCAACTTTAGACCCTTAGGATTGACTCTCAAGAAATCACCAATCCAAATCCAGGAGAGTCAGAGCTAGGAGAGTGGGTACAGTGAACACGGACTGTCTGGAAGCCACTATTAAAGCAGGGGCCGTGCCTCCCACCTCGCCCAACCCGCCTGTACCCCCTTTTTTTTTTTTTTTGGTTCTTGGAAGCCCCTCCAGTCCGCATAGGCGTCTTCTTACAAAGTCTCCCTGCCCCCTCACTCTACTTACTTCCCTCCCTCTTTTTTTTTTTTTTTTTTTTTTTTCACCGTGTGAAAGAGGGTCCAAGAGACAAACGCAAGAGGCATATTAAGCCATTTGTCAAAATTTTTTTTTTTTTTTTTTTCTGTTTTTATTGTCTTTGCTTTTTTGGTTATCCTCCCTGTTTGGAGTCTCCTTATATGCCGGTGTACAGTATAAATTCATTTTAGGTGGGGAAAAAGTGGGGGTAAGACGAGGGTAAAAGGGAATGTAAGGTGATTACCTATGATTATACCCCGATCGAAGGTATCCATACAGAAATATACTCCACACCCCGCACCCCCACAGGCAAACCTAGATTAGTAAAGAAGGAGGTGACAGTAAGAGGGGACAGTAAGGGGAATACAAGAGGAAGTATAGGACCTCGTACCCACACCAAGTGGAAAACAAGGACGGCAATGAGTATGAGGGGTAAAACAAGCAAGACTAGCAAACCTATACCACCAACCCAAAGTCCGGGGGGTATCCAGAGATATATGGCCACCAATGCAAGCACGTTGGAGGAGGGACAGGGGGGCCCCAGATTGAGTCAAGGAGGAGCACCCTTAAGGTCAGGTCTAAACAGGCAGAGAGGCCCGGAGGAAAGCAAAGGAGGGAAGGTAAATGGAGCAAAAATACCGGGACCGAAGGCAGAGGATAAAACCCCCCTAAACCCCACTCTAGGACATGAGGAAGTTCAGGCCGAGGAGGTGGAGAGGGGAGCGGAGGGAGGAGACACGGAGATAGGTAGAACAACGCAGTCCACACCCCAAGAGGGGATGCCACAAATTAGAGAGATGCTTTCGGAGATGTTTTTAAAATTGGAAACATCCCTGAAAGGGGAGATTGCAGCCCTGAGGGGAGATATAGGATTAGTCCTGGGGAGAGTAGAAGAGGTGGAAGATAGGCTAGAGATCTATGACCAAAAGCTAGCAGAAATAGCAGAACAGATGAATACCCTTCAGAGATCTAATAGGTTGTTGCTATATAAGTTAGAAGACCAAGAGAATCGAAGCAGAAGGAAGAATCTCCGCATAAAAGGTCTACCTGACTTATATGGCAACACGGAATTGAGAAGTGTCGCACAGCAATTATTTAATCCCCTCTTAGACAGAGAAGCTGTAGACACTTTGAAAATAGACAGAATACACAGGTTGGGACGAGCCCCGAGAGGAAGCCCAGATGCCCCGAGGGACGTAATAATAAGGTTCCACTACCCAGAAGAGAAGACCCGGATTATGAGCAAAATCAGATCACTCAAGGGGATACCATTCGGGGGTGCAGAGCTCCAGATCTATGTAGATCTTGCCCCTGAAACGCTGAGAAGAAGGTGGCGACTTAAACCCCTGACCTCATCGTTAAGGACAGCAGGGATCCCCTACCAATGGGGGTTCCCAGCATGTTTAGTGGGGAAAAGGGATGGACGATCTGCGGTCCTGCGCTTCCCGGAGGAAGTGGGAGGGTTCTGCGAGCGCCTGGGGATTGACCCACCCCCAACAATGTTGGAGTGGGGAGTAGAGGAGGGTATCTGGCCCCTCCAAAACGAACAGCTAGGGAGGGGGAACGGGAGGGGGAGAGCTGGGGGGGAGAGGGGAAATTGAGGGTTCTGCGAGGTCGGCGGGACCCAAGTAAAGAAAACAATAATCTAAAGACGAAATACAGAAGGTGGGGGGGGGGGAGACAGGGGGGTGAGGTGGGGGGGGGGAGCGGGGGGGGTGATGGGGGGTGCACACATAGCCACGGAACGAGCCCCAGGGAGAAGATGGAATGTAGGCGACACTATGGAAGAGTCAGCCAGATCCATTCATCAAACGACTATGGGGGGTTCTGTCCAACCCGTCAGGGTGTATCGTTTCAGAAGGGGGGGGGGGGGGGAGGGGAGGAAGGGGAATGGGGGGCGGATTAGGGTTTGGGGGGTTCTTTTTTTTTTTTTTTTTTTTTTTGTTTTTTTTTTTTCGGGTCTCGCTCACCCTCCGCCGACACAGTACAGAAATCGACCCTGGCTCCACAGAACGCTCTATAGACTACCTCTCTAAAAAACCAATATGGAGGGGATAAATTTCATTACATATAATGTAAGGGGGTTAAATTCAAAAAAAAAAAAAGGCATAGGGTAAATGACGAACTTTTCTTCCTGGAGGCAGGCATTGTATGCCTACAGGAGACACATATAACCTACAGTTCAGGTATTAGATTAAATTCGTTTCATTTCCCACTATGGTATTATGCGGATTCCTCATCGCCTTATTCGAGAGGTATAGCAATCGGCTTTAGTAGGTTAATGAAATTTAAGTTGGAGGAGCGTCTTGTGGACCCGGAGGGAAGATACTTATGTATAAAAGGTATGTTACACAATATGAAATGTACAATTGTGAATGTTTATGCACCAAACAAAAACCCGGATAAATTCCTCAGGAGAGTATTAAGCAAACTCGAGGGGTTTAAAGAAGGTAAACTTATTCTAGCAGGAGACCTTAATTGGAGCATAGACTCAAAATTAGACACCTCAGTAGGTAGGTCCCAAGCTACAGAACAAAGGAAGAAAAAAGTCATTAAAGCATTGGGTGATTGGCAGTTACAAGATACTTGGAGAATATTACATCCAAAAGATAGAGATTACACCTGTTTCTCCCAGGTCCACAGTTCCTTCTCCAGGATAGATTATATTTTTATAGAACATCAGCTGGTCCCGTTACTTAGGAAAGCAGAAATAAAAACAATGACCTTATCGGACCACGCCCCAGTGAAAATCCATCTGGATATAAAGGGGGACTGTGGACCTGGAACAAACTGGAAACTCAATGTCACATTGTTGCAAGACCAAGAGACAATTAGTAAGATAGAACATGAATTAGAAATTTTCTTCACTCTAAATGAGTCACCAGAGGTCTCGGCCTCAACAGTCTGGGAAACTCATAAAGCGGTGATAAGGGGAAGCTTAATAGGCATCGGAGCAGGAAAAAAAAAAAAAAAGCAAGGGTAAAAAGGAAAAGGGAGTTATATAAGGACATACATGAGCTAGAGCAGAAAACAAGACCTAAAGGAATCCCGGAGAAACAAGACCTGATTGCCAAAAAAAGAGAGCTAGCAGAATACGTTGAGCAAGAGAGGATAGCCGCAATTCACATTTTAAAGAGAGAGAGATATCAGTGGGGGAATAGAGCAGGTAAATGGCTGGCCAATAGGGTCAAGGAAAAAAAGAACAGGACGTTCATAGAGAAGATTAGAGATGCAAACGGCGAGATCTTGATATCATCCCCGGAAATAGCAAATACATTCCATAAATACTACAGTACCTTATACAATATTGAACACAAACAAAACGAAGGGAAACGGCGGGAGGAAATCAGGGAGTACCTTCGGCACATAGACTTCCCAAAGGGTAAAATGGAAGAAATGGAGGCACTCGGAGAACCGATATCGGTAGAAGAAGTAGAAAGAGCAATAGCTAATACAGCCCCAGGAGGTAGCCCGGGTCCGGACGGATTCTCTATTATATATTATAAAAAGTTCTCTAAGCAGTTAACACCTAGACTATGCAAATATTTATATTATAAAAAGTTCTCTAAGCAGTTAGCACCCAGACTATGCAAATATTTCAATGTTCAATTTCTCTAGCCACACCCAGCCTGATTATTGCCACACCTGTTCACAATCAAGGCATCACTTAAATAGGAGCTGCTTGACACAGTAAGGTCCACCAGAAGATCCTTAAAAGCTACACATCATGCCGAGACCCAAAGAAATTCAGGAACAATTGAGAAAGAAAGTAATTGAGATCTATCAGTCTGGAAAGGGTTATAAAGCCATTTCCAAAGCTTTGGGAATCCAGCGAACCACAGTGAGAGCCATTATCCACAAATGGCGAAGACATGGAACAGTGGTGAACCTTCCCAGGAGTGGCCGGCCGCCCAAAATTACCCCAAGAGCGCAGCGACGACTCATCCAAGAGGTCACAAAAGACCCCACAACAACGTCCAAGGAACTGCAGGCCTCACTTGCCTCAGTTAAGGTCAGCATTCATGCCTCCACCATCAGGAAAAGACTGGGCAAAAATGGCCTGCATGGCAGAGTTCCAAGGAGAAAAACCACTGCTGAGCAAAAAGAACATCAAAGCTCGTCTCAATTTCTCCACAACACATCTTGATGATCCCCAAGACTTTTGGGACAACATTCTGTGGACCGATGAGACAAAAGTGGAACTCTTTGGAAGGTGTGTGTCCAAGTATATCTGGCGTAGAAGGAACACTGCATTTCAAAAAAGAACATTATACCAACAGTAAAATATGGTGGTGGTAGTGTGATGGTCTGGGGCTGTTTTGCTGCTTCAGGACCTGGAAGACTTGCCGTGATAAAAGGAACTATGAATTCTGCTGTCTACCAAGAGATCATGAAGGAGAATGTCCGACCATCTGTTCGTGTACTCAAGCTGAAACGAACTTGGGTTCTGCAGCAGGACAATGATCCTAAACACACCAGCAAGTCCACCACCGAATGGCTGAAGAAAAACAAAATGAAGACTTTGGAGTGGCCTAGCCAAAGTCCTGACCTGAATCCTATTGAGATGTTGTGGTATGACCTTAAAAAGGCCGTTCATGCTCGAAAACCCTCTAATGTAACTGAATTAGGACAATTCTGCAGATGAGTGGGCCAAAATTCCTCCAGGAAGCTGTAAAAGCCTCATTGAGAAATTTAGAGATGAGACACTACTGGCACATATTACTTTGATTTTAAAGGACGGGAAAGACCCGATGGCAGTAGAAAGTTATAGGCCAATCTCCTTATTAAACTCGGACATAAAGCTATTTGCAAAAATAATCGCCGAAAGATTGAAGTCATATCTGCCAGAATGGATACATAATGATCAAGCTGGGTTTGTCCAGGGGAGGGAAGGTAGAGATAATTCTTTGAAAGCAATAATGCTGATTCAAGAAGCCGTTAGGAGAGGTGCGCCTTCAGTCCTAATGTCAATTGATGCCGAAAAGGCCTTTGACCGGGTCAATTGGGTATGCTTGCTTGAAACATTGAATTATATGGGACTGTGCGATAGGATGATGAAATGGATCGGGGCCCTCTATCAGCATCCGACAACAAAAATAAGAGTCAATGGGACCCTGTCTTCTCCCCTCGACTTGTTTAATGGGACAAGACAGGGGTGCCCACTTTCCCCTCTTTTATTTATAATTACCCTAGAACCCCTATTGTCAGCGATCCGTAAGAATCCTGATATCCGGGGAATTCGAGCTGGAGATAGGGAGTATAAGGTATCGGCGTTTGCGGATGACTTGTTGCTTTATATCTCCAACCCCAGAATATCTATCCCAATGGCTATGAAAGAATTAAAACAATACGGTAAACTGTCGAACTTTAAAGTTAACATGTCTAAATCCGAAATATTAAATCTAACCCTACCAATACAAGAACAGAGCGTCATACAATCTAGATTCCAATTTAAATGGTGCAAAAAGGAGCTTAACTATCTGGGAATAAAATTAACGTCTCAGGTAGATAACCTCTTTAACCACAACTATATCCCGCTGATTAATAAAATCAAAAAGCAACTTAGAGGAATGCAATATAAAGTACTCTCGTGGATGGGGAAGATAAACGCGGTCAAGATGTTCACTCTCCCCTTATTCATTTATACTTGCCAAATGATCCCAATTTCTCTCCCTCAGTCATACCTGAAGAAAATAAAGTCAATAATAACAAAATTCATTTGGGCGGGTAAACGGGCACGCATCGCATTCGATACATTAGTAAGAGAAAAAGGAAGAGGGGGGCTTGCTGCCCCGGACTTCAAAAAGTATTATGAAGCGGTTGCAATCGCTAGAATAATAGACTGGAGCCACAATTATGAGGATAAAAGTTGGGTGGAACTCGAAAGAAAGTTAAGTAGAACAAGATTAGGAGAAATTATATGGATACCCCCCCACTATAGACACTTAGCACCAAATACAACAGCACTCACAAGGCACTCACTAAAAATTTGGGATGCTATTCACAAAAGGCACAATTGGGATTATAATTCTCCACTAATCCCATTATTAGACACAAAATTTTTTCCTCCAGGTAAGGAGGAGTACATATATTTTAGTAGATGGTCCAATAAAGAGAATTTAAGATTGATAGATGTGATGGAAGGGAATAGAATTAGCACTTATAATGAGATTATTACGAAATGGGGACATAGAGCACTAGATAAATGGCGCTACACCCAAATACAACACTTCACACAGACACTCCCAAAACCCCTACGTGGTAAGAGAGAATTTAGGCCCTTAGAAAAATTAATGGATTCCCCCAACAACCGCGAGAAAAGAATCTCAAAGACGTATAAAATTTTGTTGCGAGCGGCGGAACACGAATACCCCACGTATTTAGGCAAATGGGAAAGTGAGATCGGCCCACTAAATAGCGAGGATCAGAAGACCAAGATCTTAGGACGTGTTTTCTCAACAGCAAAAGACATACAATCAGTAGAAATGTCCTATAAACTCCTAGCTAGGTGGTATGCAACTCCTCAAGGAGCGAACGCCTACAACGGAGATATTTCTCCTAATTGTTGGCGAGGGTGCGAGGCAGTGGGTTCCTTCTCACACCTGTGGTGGTACTGCCCGAAAATAAAGGAATATTGGGAGCAAATAATAGAAATAATTTTTAAAATAACACAAGTAAGGGTGAAGAAGCTTCCATGGGTATGTTTATTCCATGATACAGAGAGCGGAGAGGGAAGACACGCTAGGAACCTCACCCCCTATCTATTAAATGCAGCCAAAGCCCTAATTCCCTGCTACTGGAAACTTCAGGAGACACCCTCAATGAAAGAGTGGGTAGAGAGGGTAGAGAGGACAAGAATAATAGAACTCTCGCTATACACCTTAGAGAATCTAGAAGAAAAATATCAGAGGATATGGCAACAATGGATCGAGTTCAGGGAAACAGAACAATATTTTAGGATAATGGAAGGAATTACTGTGGGGAACGGGGGAGGGTGAGCGAGAGGGGGGGGGGGGGGGGTGGGGCTGTGGGGGGGGTAGGGTGTTTTTTTTTTTTTTTGTTTATTTTCCCCTTTTTTCTTTATTAGATGGGGGGGGGGGGTTTGGGGGGGTCGTGGGGGGAAAAATGTAATTCGAATTTGAATAGATGTATTTGTTTAAATACTTGACTACAAACGTGATGAATTTTGTATATGAAGAAAACTGTGAAAATAAAGAATATACACTAAAAAAAAAAATTCTTAGTTAAGTGATACTGACTGGCAACTTGTAGTGCCTACACATCATTTTTAGCAAATAATAGTAGTGAAAGGTTTGTTTGAGTCACTGGACCAGACAAAGTATGCAGATTTGGTGTTCTGATTAAACTGGCTATATATTGGCTTGTGTCAGCGATTTACTTAGCATTTAAAGTGGTTGTAACCCTAAAAGGGCCTTTCACTGGCAGCCCCTCTCCTTCATCTAACAATAACTCACTCTGTAAGTGTTTGTTTAAAAAGATACCTCTAAATACCCTTTTCCAGGTATCTTCAGGCTGGTCACGTGACTCTTGGCCACTCTGCTGCTACAATCCAGGGCTACAGCAGGAGGAGTCGAGATCGCCCTCTAATGTTGGCCGGGAGTCACGTGACTGCCATGCTGGCTGCTTGGCACCTCCCACTGTAGCCCTGGATCGTAATAGCAGAGCTGCCGGGAGTCACGTGAACGACGTGAAGATAAATGAAAAAAGGTATTTAGAAGCATATTTTTATACAAACACTTACAGAATTCGTTATCACTGGATAAAGGAGAGGGGCTGCCAGGATGTTTTATACATTTTTTTAATATACAAATGGCGACAAGAGGGGGATCAGAGACAGAGACATGGAGCTGACAGGCAGGGAGGGAGGGGGTGAGGAGGACAGAGGAGGGCTGCGGATGACGGAGGGATGTAAGCTGACCACCGTAGTCAGGGCTTAGCAGCCCTGATTATTGTGGTCAGCTCACAGAGGGGGATACAGGAAGTGGCAGGATCAGTCAGGTTTTTTTACCATTTAGGGTTGGTAAGAGAATAGAAGCTCTATTTATATTTTTTTAGGGTTACAAACACTTTAAGGATCATTATATCAGCCTTGGAGCTTGCACCATTAAAGTGAACCCAGTGTCAGATATATTTTTTATGATAAGGACATGCATGCTACAGTTTACCATTTAGGGTTGGTAAGAGAATAGGAGCTCTATTTTAATTTTTTAGGGTTACAAACACTTTAAGGATCATTATATCAGCCTTGGAGCTTGCACCATTAAAGTGAACCCAGCGTCAGATATATATTTTTTTTATGATAAGGATATGCATGCTACAGTAAGCACTGTGTGTCATACTTGCCAGTATTATATAATTTATTACCCCTCATAGAGATTTCAGTACTCCCCATCTTTTCTCTCTAGGAGGAGGGTAGACTTTATTCACGGTCAGTGTTTACTTCTGCACTGAGAGATAGGTAATGAGTAAGCATGAATTGTCCGTGTGAAACGCATCAACAGTGTTCCTGTTTTTTGTCTGGTGTGGTGATGAATAATGTATTTTAATTGCTCCAGCTCTGTTGTGGTGTGCGGCCTTTTCTTTTTATTTTCTACTGAGAGACACAACAATGTAAATCCTAGTGTCTGTACAATTGTTGGTTGTATTCACAAATGTCAGGCACTGATAAGCAACATGCTGTGGCCTCTCACCTTGTAACTTGCTACCAAATACCAATGTTGCAATCTGATCAATGTTGGAGAGACTGAGAAAATGCATGCACGGTCCCTCTGAGAGCAGAGAAGGGAGGGTCCGGGGGATGTGCACAGCTGCTCTAGTGCCTTAGCGGCAGATGCTCTGAAGCTTGCACATGAAGCCTGTACAAGCTATAAAACAGTAAGTTGTAGCTGCCCCTCTCTCCTCTCTATAGTACTTTCTAGATGGAAGAGAGAAGATTTGGGTAAGATGGGATTCTTTGTACTGGATGGAAGGAAGGTGTGCTAGGTGTGTTTTTACTTGGGATGGGGGGGGGGGGGGGAGTGTTACTTAGAATTTTTTAGTAAGCTGACCTGTATAATATACAGTTGTTAACGCTGCACCCTGTACACAGTAAACAACTAAGCCTTGCAGGCTATACAAAGTGCATTCTGAATGCTGCACCCTGTACATAGCTCACTCCTGGGACCTGTACATAGCACACTACTGAACCCTGTGCCCTGTATATAGTGCACTCCCAAGTCCTGCACCTTGTATGTAGCACACTCCTGTGCCTTGCACCCTGTACATAGCATATTCCTGATTTCTGTACCCAGTACATAGCTCACACCTGAACCTTGCACCCTGTACGCAGAGCACTCATAAGCCATGCACCCTGTACATAGTGCAAACTTGATCCCTGGGCCCTGTACATAACACACTCTTGGGCCCTGAACACTGTATGTAGCATACTCCTGAGTCCTGCACCCTGTACATATTGCACTCCTCAACCCTGTACATAGCACACACACCTGAGCTTTGCACCCTGTACATGGCACACCCCTGAACCCTGCACTCTTTATGTAGACCACTCCTGAGCATTGCACCCTGTACATAGCACACTCTTGAGCCTTGAGCCCTGTACATAGCGCAGTCCTGAACCCTGCACCCTGTAAGTACCTGGGCTGTCTCTTTGCTGGAGTGGGGATGTCTCTTTGCTGGATTGGGGATGTCTCTTTGCTGAATTAGGGATCTCTTTGCTGGATTGGGGATCTCTTTGCTGGATTGGGGATGGATGTCTCTTAGCTGGATTGGGGATCTCTTTGCTGGATTGGGGATGTCTATTTGCTGAATATATGGAGATGTTTCTTTGCTGAATATTTGGGGATTTCTCTTTGCTGGATTGGGCTGTTCCTTTGCTAGATTAATGGGGAGGAGGGCTGTTTATTGTTTCTGGATATGAGGGTGGTATCTATTGTTGCTAGAGGAACCCTTTCTTGCTATAGTGGGTCTATTATTGCTTTTACTTCAACAACAAACTCTAAGGGCTCATGCTAGCCCCCTAAATTTTACTTGGTTCCCTGTTCTCTAAAGGGGGCAGTTCTAGGGGTGGCTCTAGAGGTGGCGACAAGTGTGACCTAGGGGAAAGGGGTGAGTTCCTGCACCTTTTCTATGAGAATAAAAGCCCTGTATTGGCCCTTTGTTTAGAAAGTTTGGAGACCCATCAACTACTCTTAAGTACAGTCGAAATTTTTTTTTTTTTTTTAATTAATAGTGTGAAAAGGGGTTTTAAAATTATTTCAGATTTGAATTGGTGTATTTGACTCCACTGGGGTAAAACAAAATTACCTGTATATGAGTCACACACCATAAGGTCCTGATGCATTAGTAAGCACATGTTCCTCAACAATACAACATTCGTATTTTAATAAAGTTGTTTATTCAAAACAGCACAATATATAAAAAAAAAAGTAAATGATTCGGGACTGTGCCAGATTCCTTTATCAAGGCAAAATGTTAATATTAATGTAATTTGCCCGTATTTACATTTTATATACAGTATCTCACAAAAGTGAGTACACGCCCCACATTTTTGTAAATATTTTATTATATCTTTTCATGTGACAATACATAATGTGACATATTGAAGCAAAGCATGATCCCCTCCCTTCGGAGACTGGGCCACAGGGCAGTATTCCAACATAGCAACCCCAAACACTCCTCCAAGACACTTCCTAAAGAAAGTGAGGGTAAAGGTGATGGACTAGCCAAGCATGTCTCCAGACCTAAACCCTATTGAGCATCTGTGGGGCATCCTCAAACAGAAGGTGGAGGAGCACACAGTCTCCAACATACACCAGCTCCGTGATGTCATCATGGAGGAGTGGAAGAGGACTCCAGTGGCAACCTGTGAAGCTCTGGTGAACTCCATGCCCAAGAGTTAAGGCAGTGCTAAAAAATAACGGTGGCCACACAAAATATTGACACTTTGAGCCCAATTTGGACATTTTCATTTAGGGGTGTACTCACTTTTGCTGCCAGCAGTTTAGACAAGACTGTGTGTTGAGTTATTTAGAGGGGATAGCAAATTTACACTGTTATACAAGCTTTACATTGTAGCAAAGTGTCATTGCTTCAGTGTTGTCACATGAAAAGATATAATAAAAATATTTACAAAAATGTGAGGGGTGTACTCACTTTTGTGAGATACTGTTTATATGGGTTGTATTTTTTTTTAGCAGTCTGATGGTGTGGGGCTGCAGATGATTATAATTCTATTTGTATAAGGTCTTTGTATTGCAACCTTTTCTGTCAGTAGCTTCTCCTATCACAGCTCTGGCCAAGCACTAAACCTTCAAAATGAACCACATGTAAATCATATTGTAAAAACTGATTTAGATATTTTGCATTATATGCAATCTGACATTGCTCTAAAGCTTTAAGAGGGTGTTTTACTTTACTTTTGGTATAAAACAGCAAACTTTATGGATGTTACAGAATTCATTCTTTGAAACTGTATTTGAAATGTTAATAAACTCTAGGACCAACATGAAAACAGCATGAATTCTGCATTGCACTCTTGCCTATTTTGTCTGTTTTCATCCTGGGAGTGCCTCTGCTTGTCAGACTCTGTGGAGTGAATCTAGAATTCACAGAGGAAGCCAGAGGAACTGAACAGACAATCCCCTGATAATAAAGTGACCTCTAGCAAGGAGGAGGAATTTTAGCAATCACCACAAGACATTGATTAGTAAAGCTTCTATGTGTATGCATATTTATGCCAGAGCTTAGGGGAAGAAAAATCCACAGCACCATCTACCAGCATAAGATATTATATCACAAGATTTTCTTGATCAAAGGACATAGCACAATTCAACAGTTCTGATGGCCATACACTATCCGAAAAATCATTCAAACTAGTTTTTGGATAATGAACACTCGGACCTGAAAGCAAACGATAGTGTCATCAATCATGTAATGACCGAATTTTGATCGATAAATCGTTTAATGGACATAAATGAATCGTTTTTTTGTTCATTATGTTACATATGCCCAGTGCATTTTTTAATGCAACAGATCAATTTTAATGGGCGAAAAACGCATTACTGTACCTTTAAATTTATCATTCATTCAGCAGAATTTTCCAACTTGTTCCTTCGATCTTTCGGCTCTGAAAAGTTAAAACTGATTCTCTATTTGTGCCCATTAACTGGGTGAAAAATAAACAAATGATCCAAATGACAGATTTTTGAACGTGTATTCAACTAGTGTATGGCCAGCATAAGACATGGGGATGCTTATCAATTTACTAGGTTTTTTATTTATTTATGATTCAGAATTATATAGTGCAGATATTTTACCTAGTCCTTTATAGAGTACATACAAGCATTTGCATCATCCCTTTTGCCCTGAAGTAGCACACAACCAAATGTGTCTATCAGACCCAAACATACTAGGGCTAGGTTTCACAGGACTGGGGATGGGGGCAAGGGGAAGGGGGAGGGGCAAAATCCATATATGTGTGGGGAGAACAACCAACTCTGTGCCCTGAGCTGGTTTAAAGCACATGTTTTCCTAATTAACCTTTCATACTATACACTGTTCTACATATGTGACGCTTATTAGCTGAAAGTCAACCTTTTTTAAGATAAAATGGGCACCTTAAAGTGAACACTTGTCCAGGCTATTGACATTTAACCAAGAGTGGCTGGTCCATTAGGGCCTGAAGGAAACCGGACTCATACGTGTGTATGAGTTTTTTTGCTTTCAATAAATGTTTATTATTTTAACAAAGACAAAGATACAGTATATTTGAAGCATATATAGAAAAACTGTGGGGAACATCCCCAAACTGTCATGTTGAAAAGTATAGATGCTGAGTACATGAGCAATAATGTGAAGCAACATGAACAATCATAAACCTGTCCTATACAGGATTCCAGGCTCATAGGCTATACATCCTAGTCATGGAATGGGTTTCAAGTATAGCGAGGGGGACCCTCACCTCCAACACCCCAATCGGGAACATACTGTGTTAGAGATGATGATCCCTCCCCTCCATTACATTTAAAGGATCAAGGACCCTTGAACCCCACTAGGCTTTTAGATTCAAAGGTAGGTTAAACTACATGAGAAGTACCAACATCGTAAGGACAGTACTGGAAAGCCCGGAATCTGTAATAGCAAACAATAAAAACCTTTATGAGGAAAGAAGAAAAGAGAGGAAGAAAGGGAAAAAGAAGGAGATAAGGGGAAGGAGAGGATGGAGGGTGTGAAAAGCACCTAGCAAGGGGCCCTGGGAGGAAGAGCCGCAGAGTGAACCCCCGGGATTAGGGAAATGCCTACGTATGTGGCCCATGGTTCCCAGGTCTTTTGAAATTGATTGAAAGAATCTGATAGTATACTGGATAACTTCTCTTGAGTCATGATCCACGATATTTTCCTTGTCACTGCAAGTACAGATGGTTTAGGCATTTTCCAAGCTTTGGCTATCGAAATTTTAGTTCCTAGGAGAATAAAGTGGATTAATGTTTGTGCGGCCTTAGGCAGTCGTGGAATATGCGCATTGAGGAGCGCCACCTCAGGAGACCTGGGAATCTGATAACCGGTCACCTTGTGGATCATGTTAAAGATCCTTCTCCAAAAAGTACGTATCTTGGGGCATTCCCACCAGACGTGGACCATGGAGCCTAGCAGTCGGCAGCCCCTAAAGCATTGGGGGTCTGCTGAAGGATAAATGGCTGCCAGCCTGGAAGGGGTAAGGTACCATCTAACTAAAATTTTGATGCTAGCTTCCATCAAGGAAACGTTTTGGATTCCTTTAAAAGATTTAGTGGTAGCCGACTGCCAGGTCTCCAGAGTCCATTGGCGTTGGAGGTCTGCTTCCCAGGCCATCATGTAAGAGGTTTTGTCAGTGGAATGAATGAGGGCTGAATAAATTACCGAGATGCCTCCCCTTTGCTCCATGGCTTGTCCGCACCATGTCTCATAAGCTGTAAAGTTAGGAGGTAAGGGTTTGTTTGTCCATAATTTATGAAGGAAATGAGAAATTTGATAAAAACGGAACCTTTCTGAGTCTGGAAGATTAAGGTGTTTGATACAATAACTAAGGGAAATTGGGCCGCTGGAGGTAAAGAAGTGGCCTATGCGGTATAATCCTTTGTCCAACCACCATCTGAAGTCGGTTATGTTCAGTCCTGGTTGGAAGTCTGGGTTATGGAAGAGGTGTGCGAGTGGTCGTCCCGAGGAGACCAGAGCCGGGTTGTTTCTGAGAGTGTCCCACAGCAGGAAGGAGTGAGATAGGACAGGAGACAGTATGGGTGGACGGGTCTTATTAGGACACCAAAGGAGGTAGTCTAACGTGAAGCGGGGGGTAGCCTGTCTTTCAATAGTCACCCAATCCGGTTTTTCGTACCTAGAGTATAACGTGGAGAGTTGGGCAAGTCTGGCCGCAAGGAAATATTTATGTAGGTTGGGGAGTCCCAAGCCGCCCCTACGTCTGTGTAAATATAGTGTGCTCTGAGTGATATGATATCCTGATTTTCCCCAAACATATTTCAGTATTTTACTCTGTAGGGATTTCAGGTGGTCTCTCCGGATTGGTATGGGAAGGGAGCGGAAGTAGTATAGGATTCTAGGCAGTAGAGTCATTTTAATTGAGTTGATCCTGCCAATCCAAGATAGACCCTGTGTGGACCAGAGTTTGAGATCTGCCTCCAGTTTTTTGTAAAGGGGGGGATAGTTATAGGTATATAGATTTTCCGTCTTGGCCGTCAGTGAAACTCCCAAGTAGCGAATAGAAAAATCATCCCACGTGAATCGGAAGTTTTGTTTCAGTAAAGAAACTGTTTGAGGGGGGAGGGAAATGTTGAGAGCCTGTGACTTAGAGTAGTTAACTGTCAGTCCAGATAGTCTAGAAAAGACATCTAGTGTACGACAAAGGTTGGGCAGAGAGGTGAGAGGGGAGGTCAGAAACAGAAGGATATCATCGGCGAAGAGACCGCATTTGTGACTCTGATCTCCACAGATGACCCCCTTAATGTCAGGGTTCTGGCGTATCGCAATAGCCAGGGTTTCTATTGCAATAGCAAAGATTAACGGGGAAAGTGGACAACCCTGTCTAGTGCCTCTAGCGATGTGTATGGGTTCGGAGTAATGCCCCTGTAGCCTAATGAGAGCCTTTGGGTGAGAATATAGGGCCCTAAGAAGGCCCAGGAAACGGTCCCCGAATCCCCAACGTTCCAATAAAGAGAAGATGTAGGGCCAGGAGACCGTATCGAAGGCCTTCTGTAGGTCCAAGGAAAGGATGAAGCCCTGTTGTCTAGTCCCGCCTGTCCAATTAGTTTGCATGAGTGATATTAAGTCAATTGCCCTCCGTATTTGGTCAGGTCCTTGTCTACCGGGGATGAAACCCACCTGATCCTTATTAATATATTGGGGGATGAATGAGGCTAGTCTGTTCGCCAAAATTTTGGTAAGTATTTTTAAATCGTTATTAATGAGGGAAATAGGACGATAGTTACTGATATCTTCAGGATTTTTGTCTGGTTTTGGTATAACCGTAATGTACGCTGTGTTAAGATGAACTTCAAGGGGGTCACCCTTGGACTTATGGTTGAAAAAATTTGTCAAGTGTGGCGTCAAGGAGTCAGAAAAAGTTTTGTAGTACGGTATTGATAGGCCATCAGGACCTGGTGCGGAACCCTTTTTGAGGTTCTTGATAACCTCCAGTACTTCGTCCCTTGTGATAGGAGAGTCCATTATGTCTTTGTGACTATCTGTCAGAGAGGGGATGGGTAAGCCTTCAAAGAATCGAGATACCGAGTCTGAGTGAGTCTGAGTGGTAGTGCTGTATAGCTTAGAATAGAATCCTTGGAAGGCTTTGAGAATCCTAGCTGGATTGGAAGTAGGGGGTTGACCTTCTATTCTGATTTTAGGCATATTGTGCAGTTTTGGACGAGGAGAGAGTTTATGAGCCAGTAGGGGGCCTAGTTTGTCCACTTGGGCATAGAATTTGTGTCCACTCCATCTGATCGATTTTTCAGCTGAAGCCGTGAGTGCAAGATTTAAATCCAGTCTCGCCTTATCAAGTTGTAATATGGGTATTTTGGACGGGTCAGTTTTGTGCATGGCTTTTAAAGAAGCGTATACTTTCTCGAGGCGTTCGATTTCAAATCTTCTTTCTTTTTTGACTTGTGTAGAGATTTGAATGAACCTGCCTCTAATAAAGGCTTTATGTGCTGCCCAAAGCATTTCAGCGGAAGTATCTGTGGTTGTATTGATTTCAAAGAACTCATTGAGGGCATGACTCAGTACAGTTACTCTGACAGGATCAGAGAGCAAGGACTCATTCAATCTCCAATGACCCCGTGTTCCCCCCAAGGCCCCTGAACTGACAGTTAAGATCACTAGTGAATGATCGGAAAGAGCTGTATCCCTGATTCGGGCCGATAGTACTAATGGGAGAAGGGTAGAGGGAGTAAGTATATGGTCGATCCGAGCATATGTGTTGTGAGGATGGGAATAGTGGGTAAAATCCCGCTTGGATGGGTTGAGTTCTCTCCATGTGTCGGTGAGACCGAAAGCATGTAGAATCTTTGCGATTTTGAGACTAACTTTTGTGGGACGAGTCAGGCGAGAGTTAGGAGGCTTGGTTTTGTCGAGGCCCTGGTCGAATGCCACATTGGAGTCCCCCCCAAAGATTATCTTCCCCTCCAGTTTTGGGGAGAGGGTGTTCATTAGAGTGGTGAAAAATTTGTCTTGTCCTCTGTTGGGTGTATAATATGATACTAAAGAGTAGATTTGGCCCCCCAGTATGCCTTTAACTAGGATAAATCTACCTTCCGGGTCATTATAGTCAGAAATTTTCTCGAATTTGCATGATTTGGAGAGTAGGATAGCCACTCCCCGGGTTTTGTTTTCGGCACTGGCCAGTGCCCTCCCCCTAGCAGTGCATTCCGTGGTGGCAGTCATTTAGAGGGTGTGGAGGGAGTCACGAAAGGAGAGTCGACCAAACTCAAATCAAACAGAGCGTCCCGGAGTTGATCTAGGGGCAGTCCGAGAAAAAAGCAGCGAACACAGGTGTCAAAAAAAAAAAAAAATTGTAACAGCAAAATTTGAACAGAAGTCGTGGAACATGGGCGCGATGGTACCCGTAGCCACTGGGTCACAGCGACCCTGGACCAATATCTTGATCCGATAAAAGAGGAGGTCAGTTCTTTGGCAGTCTTGCTTCAGGGAGGTCCATTGTCTTTGACCTTCTTTGTTTTCCCAGTGGTCCAGATGGGAGACTGGGGGCTGGATGGCGGTGGTCTTTTGTGTGAGCCTTGGCCGGTATTGGATGTATCCATTGCCACCTCTTGAGTGATGAGCTTCAGATGTAGGAGTAGTTTCTCTCCTTCAGGAAAGGTAGAGAAAGCATATTGTCGGCCTTTGTCAGTGAATTTAACTGCAAACGGAAATGCCCATCTGTATTTTATTTCCTTCTGGGATAGGGCAAGTAGCAATGGTTTCAGCGCTCTCCGTCTTTGAATCGTAGAGGGAGACAGGTCGGCGAAGATCTGGACATGGTGACCTTGGCATAATATGGCTGGAGCAGCTCTTGCGCGTTTCATGACTTCCTCCTTCACCGAATAGTGATGGGGCTTTGCTATGATGTCCCGAGGGGTACCATCTTTTCTGGGTGGTCCAAGAGCCCTGTGAGCTCTGTCTAGCTCAAGGCGGTGGGAAGAAATATCCGGAAGCAGACTTTTAATTAAATCTTGCACTGCCTCAGGTACATTTAGGACAGTTTCAGGGAGACCTCTGATTCTAATGTTGTCCCTTCTGGACCTGTTTTCAAGGTCATCGATACGGTACATTGCCAGATCCAGTTGATCGTGTAAAGTGGAGACGTGTTTGGAAGTTTGATTCGATACAGAGATTGTTTCCTCCATTTTGTGTTCGATCACATCAATTCTATTGCCCATGTTAAGCAAATCAGCCCTCAAGTTCCCGGTGATTTTAGCAGCTGTTTGGGACAAACCTCTTTCAAGGAGTTCGGAAAATCTGAGAAAGAGGTCCTCTATTTGATAAGCTGAATCGTTTTGGTGATCAGTGTGATGGTGGGGGCCTGGATGAGGTACTGTAGCAGGCCCCTGAGGTGAAAGGGGGAAATCATTTGTGGATCTGTCTAACAGGGATGCAGTGGAGGCAGGGGAAGGTGTATTATCCCTCAGGATCCTTAGATGAGTCCCTGTGGAGAGGGGGGATTGCTCTGACCTGTAGTCCGCCTGTGCCTCAGCGCTGTGCTTGTGAGGAGATGCTGCGGCGGCCATCTTGGAATTTTCGGCCGCTCCTATAGCGTCCAAATGTGGCCCCAGATTCCGCTTAACAGCAGAACTATACATCTAGGTTTGTGCCCGGATATATGGGGATTAGGCAGCGAAAATTTGGGGACCCCAGGAGCGCTGTGGCCGGAGATATGGGTGCCGCTGCTGCGGTCTGGAGCGGAGCTCTTGGCTCAGGCGGCCATCCTCGGAGCTCCGCGCATGCGCACCGTATGAGTTTTTTTTTATTATTTCAAGCCACATGATTAGAGCCTGAGGCTTCTTTTTTTTAAATCCAGTCAATTTTTATTGAGTTTGTTGCCTTGTTTTAATGCTCATTTACTGGTGTAATATGGAAGATAAACATAAACATACATCTCTTGATATCAGAGAGGACCAAACACTTGACTAAGATATTCTCAAGTAGACAATTAGCCAAATAAACAATAAAAGGGGGAAAATGTCTATTGTACTATCCACAACACTTTATTCACAGAAAAAAAGTTAAAATATACCCCCATACAAAATGTGAATTACAGCATTGTACAGCACACATCCCAGAAACCCAAAGGTCAGTCCATCAATGGATGTCTCTAAAACCAACTGAAGAGTTTTGGAGGGCCTCCTTCCTCAAAGAGAAACAACAATTGTTGTTATATTCACATTTTGTTTGTAAGTATATATTAACTTTTTTTTTTTCTGTAAAAAAAAGTGCTGTGAACAATGCACTAGGCGTTTTCAGGATTTTTTTTGTTTATTTGTTGCAAATATGTTGCAAATTTCACGGATCTTTAGAAGGGCAGTATATTTTACATTATCCAGTCAGAATTGCACAGTGACAATTCTGATTTGAGGAAAGTTGGTCTGGCTGCTCTGGGAGTTCTTGTGGCTTAGGTGTCAAGTTGTTTTCTTTTAGACAATTAGCTTGGTTTACATGAGATAATTCTGAGACTGTATACTGTAAGTCTAATCTGTGACATTCCCACCAGGATGTCACAGTGACAATTCTGATTTGAGGAAAGTTGGTCTGGCTGCTCTGGGAGTTCTTGTGGCTTAGGTGTCAAGTTGTTTTCTTTTAGACAATTAGCCAAAGCTTGGTTTATGTGAGATAATTCTGAACCTGTATACTGTAAGTCTAAGGTGTGACATTCCCACCTAGTTCCTGAGACAAATATGTATATTCAAATCCAAAATTACAAGTATGGAAAATCATAACTTCAAGACCTTGCATTGCACTGTAATGAAGCTTACTGCAAAATTCTGGTTGCACAGAAAGGAGAAAACATATTACAAATATGCCAGTGAATTTAAGAATATTGAAGAATTATTTCAATTAGGTTTTCCTTTGGATTTTGATAAAATCTGCTTGTGCAAGTTAGTTGAAACTGTCAGCCTGTCCCATTTCATTTGATAAGCAAAGAAAATGAACTTCTTTGATGGTGATGGTACTCTCAACCTCACCCTGTACAGCATTTTTCTAGCTTGTAGGACAACAATCAGCATGGATTGCCAAACCAATCTATTAACTGGATTGATTCCAGTGATGTCTATGAGGAGGTGAGTTGCCATCTAGATAAAGGAAGGCACCAGACGTGGTGTATCTGGATTTTGCAAAAGCATTTGACACAGTTCCCCATAAACGTTTACTGTACAAAGTAAGTTTCGTTGGCATGGACTATAGGGTGAGTACATGGATTTAAAACAGGCTACAAGGGCGAGTTCTGAGGGTGATGATAAATGGGGAGTACTCGGAATGGTCAGAAGTAAGTAGTGGGGTCCCCCAGGGTTCTGTGCCGGGACCAATCCTAGTTAATTTGTTCATAAACGACCTGGTGGATGGGGTAAACAGTTTAATCTCTGTATTTGCAGACAATACTAAGCTATGCAGGGCAATAACAGAAAGATGTGGAAACCTTGCAAGAAGATCTGAACAAATTAATGGGTTGGGCAACTACATGGCAAATTAAGTTTAATGGGGAAAAATGAAAAAAATAATGCATTTGGATGGTAAAAATATGAATGCAAGCTACTCACTGGGGGGAGAACTTCTGGGGGAATCTAGGACAGAAAAGGACCTGGGGGTACTAGTAGATGATTGGCTCAGCAATGGCATGCAATGCCAAGCTGCTGCTAACAAAGCAAACAGAATATTGGCATGCATTAAAAAGGGGATTAACTCAAGAAATAAAGTGACTATTCTCCCACTCTACAAGACTATGAAATGGAGTACAGAGAAGGGCAACAAGGCTAATAAAGTCACTGGAGTATATTAGGTTTGAAGAAAGGTTGCAAGCACTGAACTTAATCTCTCTAGCCGCTTCCCGACCGGCCACTGCATATATACGTCAGCAGAATGGCACGGGCAGGCAGAATCACGTACCTGTACGTGATCGTGCATGTGCCTGCCTGTGGGTCGCGCGCGCGCCGCTAGCGGCGCGCTCGCGACCCGGTCGGGAGCTCCGTGACCCCGGCCGCGGGACCAGCGGACCCGATCGCCGCTGGTATCCCGCGATCGGGTTACGGAGCTGAAGAACGGGGAGAGGTCTATGTAAACAAACCTCTCCCCGCGCTTCCTACACTGACTGTCAGTGATTGGCGGTTCCCTGTCATCGGGAACGCCGATCAATGACGTCACACGTACAGCCACGCCCCCTACTGTAAAAAAAAACACAACACGTCACACTGACTCCTCCCCGCCCCCTAGTGGTTAACCCCCTAACTACAACTGTCATTTACATAGGAATCAGTGCTATTTAAATAGCACTGATTTCTGTATAAATGACAAATGTCCCAAAAATGTGTCAAAAATGTCCGATGTGTCCGCCAAAATGTCGCAGTCACAATAAAAATCGCTGATCGCCGCCATTACTAATGCAAAAAAAAAAAAAAATATTAATAAAAATGCTATAAAACTATCCCCTATTTTGTAAACGCTATAACTTTTGCGCAAACTAATCAATAATCGCTAATTGCAATTTTTTTTACCAAAAATATGTAGAAGAATACGTATCGGCCTAAACTGAGGAAAAAAAAATGTTTTTTTATATATTTTTTGGGGATATTTATTATAGCAAAAAGTAAAAAATATTGCATTTTTTTCAAAATTGTCGCTCTATTTTTGTTTATAGCGCAAAAAATAAAAACCGCAGGGGCGATCAAATACCACCAAAAGAAAGCTCTATTTGTGGGAAAAAAAGGACGCCAATTTTGTTTTGGAGCCACGTCGCATGACCGCGCAATTGTTAGTTAAAGCGACGCAGTGCCGAATTGCAAAAAGGGGCCTGGTCCTTTGGCTGCCAATTGGTCCGGGGCTGAAGTGGCTAGAGAAGAGACGCTTGAGAGGGGATATGATTTTAATTACAGTACCATACTGGTGACCCCACAAAAGGCATCAAAAGGCATCAAACTTTTCTGTGGAAGGGAGTTTAATAAGACACGTGGCCACTCATTAAGATTAGAAGAAAAGAGGTTTAACCTTAGACTGCGTAGAGGGTTCTTTACTGTAAGAGCAGCAAGGATGTAGATTTCACTTGCACAGGTGGTGGTTTCAGTGGGGAGCATCAATAGTTTCAGAAAACGATTAAATAAGCACCTGAACGACCACAACATACAGGGATATACAATATTATACTGACATATAATCACACACATAGGTTGGACTTGATGGACATTTTTCAACCTCACCTACTATGTAACTATGTAATGTAACTGCTAGTAGAGTGGTTGTAATTAACACACACAAACAACAGCGGCCACCATGTGTTTTAACAGAAACATGCACTGTTCACAGTATCTGGTATAGCAAGCCTGACTTTTAAAAAAATGTCCATAATACCCATTGACCCACCAGCCAGGGAGTTCAGCATAGAGAAGCTTTCTTCAAGAGGCAAGAATTATTTATGTTCAGGTTTGGTGCATTTAGAAATAAAGCTTAAAAGAGTATAATTTTTTTCCCCCTTTTTAAACTTACCTAGGTGGATGCAGCATCTGTCCCCCGGCATCTCTACACTGAAAACAGAGCCATTGAACACCGTTGATGGCTCGGTTCTCACAGATCCCAGAGAGGAGAGATGCTGACTGTAAATCAGCAGCTCTCCTCTCTGCTCCTGTGGAGGGGCAGGGAGTGGCCTTCTCAGGCTCTTAGTGGATCGCTGAGAGGCTGAGAAAGGCATCAGTCTAGGCACCTGGTGGATCCAGACTTCATCGTCGTGATGACCCGGTGCCTGGATTGATTCCAGTGATGTCAGCAGAGAGTGGACTTCAGACCACACTCTGCTAAAAATAGGTCACAGGAGTGCAAAACGAATTGCACTTCTGTGACCCTTAGGCGAAGCCCAGCCAAACAAGCTCAGACTGGACTTCTCATTTAATGATTTTAAACATTGTTTAAGAAAAGAACAACTGTACAAAAAATACAGCACAAACATAGCAAAAGACAAAAATTATTAAAATAAAAAGTACCTAAAAAGGCGTGCCTTGTTTTGGGTTCTGGCAGAGTCCAATTCAATGCTGTATAAGCGTGGTCCTCAGAATAAGTCATGGGTAGTTTTGATGGAAAATTGAGAGCTCAGAGGTTTTGACGTGTCAAATCACATGTCAAATCGGCCCAATGTGAACCTGGGCTTATGGTTTTATTGGAAGAAAAATAGAATTGCGCTAACCATATGATTCTGAAGGTATGGAATCAAAATGAAATATATGAACCACCTGTCTTCAAATAATACAGTAAATCATATGCATATCATAAGAGTAGGTGAAAAATTATGATGAGGATCAAATTATGATATAAGTCCACAATTGAGCTGATTAGTGAATTTCAAAAAAAAATTTTAATAATTTGATTCTCATCACAGACGATGTAAGGGATGAACTTTTGCACGGCTCAAACTGTTTGCCCAACACTATTAACCAATCATCCTCCCAGTTTTTCAAGAAGTATGTAGGCTACCACTAAGGAACTTAGTGCCTTAGGTTGTTTGGCTGTCTGTGGCTTCAATACTCTCTAAGCTTCTTCAAAAGAGATTGGCAATCCATTTGCCACCATTTTTATTTTGGTAAAAACTGCTGAGATTTAAAGTGTAACTAACGGGAAAACTTTTACTTTTTTTTTTTTTTTTTTTAGTTTAAGAACGGGATTAGAATGCGTGTCAGTTTTTATTGCTGTCTGTGACCCCGTTAAGAAGATTCACCCTCTCTATTTGTCCTGTTTGCCATTATCATTGAAAGTGAAAGTAGAAGAAAATCCAAAATTTTGGTTTCTCCCCAGAAAAGTAATAGAAGAATAATTCTCTAGGGGGTCACTAGGGGGTCCCCTGGGGGTCCCCAAGGAATTCTGTTAATTTGAAGTGATTTCCTCTCACTTCCTGTTTGGCTATTGGACAGGGAGTGAAGGGAAATCTCCGCAATGGGACACAGATGCAGAAAAAGAAATCTGACGGAGGTTATAGCCCTCCCTTCTCTATCCAAAATGAGAAAAAAAAAAGTTTTGCCTATACAGTTGTCTAATTTAAAGTCAGCCATGTAGAAGCTGTTTTTTTTTTGTCAAACTGACCTGTATTTTAGAACAGTGCTGAGACAGAGAAAATAGAAGGCTCAAAAAACCTTTAGACAGGAAGTGTATACATGGTATATGTACATAGAATGGCAGAGGTTTTATTACATTAATGCATACTGATAAATGAGTTATAATAGGCTTACAGCACTTACAACAATAAATGGAAACTATAAATGCATTAGGCCGAATATTTTTTTTTTTCCCGCAAACGGATGATGACAGTGTGTGTGCAGGGGTATGTATTTTTTACTATTTCTATAAAATCTTTCATTTACAAGTAAACATTAAATGGAACTGTACTATGGGCTTTCTAAGGAAAGAACACAGTACAAGCTGTCCCTTATAGAATTATGATGTTGTCCTCTATGAGCAATGAAGACAGGGAGGGGGAAAAGTCGCTTTTCTGATTATTCAGTTCTGTGTACAAGTTTGAGCTGAAGCTATTAGCTTTTTTTTTTCTTGTAGCAGCAGCAGAGCAGATAACAATATCAGTCTAAGAATGGTAAAAGCAGAGACAATATTTGTACTACAGGACGTAATTTTATTTCCATTTATGGAACAAGCATTCTTTTGTTAGTAAATAAATAAAATATGTACAAAACACTTTAAATTCCATTTTAAAACATTATAGTTTACAGTTAAAGTGTGTGTCCAAAGACATGCTGGTAGGTTAATTGACTTCTGTCTAAATTGGCCCTAGTATATGAATGTGAGTTAGGGACCTTGGATTGTAAGCTCCTTGAGGGTAGGGACCGATGTGAATGTACAATGTATATGTAAAGTGCTGCGTAAATTGACGGCGCTATATAAGTACCTTAAATAATGATAATAATATGTCAGGTCAAAAAATAAATAAAAAACATATGTAGTATATTTCTGCAGTACAAAAAAGTACATAAATAGCTGTTGCTATGCTTAAAATACACTCAGCTCCTAATTCCTGTTGTGACTTGACAACAGACAGCATTTTTGTGGACTTAATGTCACCCTTACCCATTTTTTTCTTGCCAAACTTTTTAGACCCACCTTAGCCTACTGTCTCATCCCCACAGCATAAAGGTCTTATTTATACCACCACCCAGGGCCATACTTCACCCAGATCAGCAAATTTCTACTTGATATGGCCAGGTTAGATATTACATAGTTACATAGTAGGTGAGGTTGAAAAAAGACACAAGTCCATCAAGTCCAACCTATGTGTGTGATTATATGTCAGCATTACATTGTATATCCCTGTATGTTGCGGTCGTTCAGGTGCTTATCTAATAGTTTTTTCAAACTATCGATGCCCCCCACTGAAACCACTGCATGTGGAAGATAATTCCACATCCTTGCCGCTCTTACAGTAAAGAACCCTCTATGTAGTTTAAGGTTAAACCTCTTTTCTTCTAATTTTAGTAAGTGGCCACATTTCTTATTAAACTCCCTTCCACAAAAAAGCTTTATCCCTATTGTGGAGTCACCAGTATCGTATTTGTAAATTGAAATCATATCTCCTCTCAAGTGTCTCTTCTCCAGAGAAAATAAGTTCAGTGCTTGCAACCTTTCTTCATAACTAATATCCTCCAGACCGTTTATTAGCTTTGTTGCCCTTCTTTGTACTTGCTCCATTTCCAGTACATCCTTCCTGAGGACTGGTGCTCCGAACTGGACAGCATACTCCAGGTGCGGCCGGACCAGAGTCTTGTAGAGTTGGAGAATTATCGCTTTATCCCTGGAGTTATTCCCCTTTTTAATGCATGCTTGTTTGCTTTGTTAGCAGCAGCTTGGAATTGCATGCTAATGCTTAGCCTATCATCTACTAGGATCCCCAGGTCCTTTTCCATCCTGGATTCTCCCAGAGGTCCACCCCCTAGTGAGTAGATTGCATTCTTATTTTTGCCACCCAAATGCATTATTTTCCATTTTTCTACATTAAACCTAATTTTCCATGTAGTTGCCCACTCCTTAAATGTGTTCAGATCTTCTTGCAAGGTTTCCACATCCTGTGGAGAAGTTATTGCCCTGCTTAGCTTAGTGTCGTCCGCAAATACAGAGATTGAACTGTTTATCCAATCCTCCAGGTTGTTTATGAACAAATGAAATAGGATTGGTCCCAGAACAGAACCCTGGGGGACCCCACTTCCCACCAATGACCATTCCCAGTATTCCCCATTTATCACCACCCTCTGAACTCGCCCTTGTAGCCAGTTTTCAATTCATGTGCTCACCCTATGGTCCATGGTAACGGACCTTATTTTATACAGTAAACGTTTATGGGGAACAGTGTCAAATGCATTTGCAAAATCCATATACACCACATCTACGGGCCTTCCTTTATCTAGATGGCAGCTCACCTCCTCTTAGAAGGCTAATAGATTAGTTTGGCAAGAACGATTCTTCATGAATCCATGCTGATTACTGCTAATAATGCAGTTTTCATTACTAAAATCTTGTATATAGTTCATTATCATCCCCTCCAAGAGTATGCATATTATTGATGTTAGGCTAACTGGTCTCTAACTCCCAGGGATGTATTTTGGCCCTTTTTTAACTATTGGTGCTACATTGGCTTTTCTCCAATCAGCTGGTACCCTTCCGGTCAGTAGACTGTCAGTAAAAATTAGGAACATTGGTCTGGCAATTACCTGACTGAGTTCCCTAAGTACTCTCTGGTGCAAGCCATCTGGTTCCGGCGATTTATTAATGTTAAGTTTCCCAAATCTATTTTTAATTGTGTCCTATGTTAACCATGAGGATGCTTCCTGAGATGTGTCATGAGGACAAACACTGCAGTTTTGGTTACTGAAGCACCCCAATTCCCTCATGAAGACTGAAGAGAAGAATGAATTCAATACCTTCTCCATCTCCCCATCCGTTGTAACCAAATGTTCTTCTTCATTCTTTATGGGGCCAATATGGTCTGTCCTCCATTTTTAACTGTTTATATACTTAAAGAATGTCTTGGGATTTTTTTTTGTTCTCCTCCGCTATGTGTCTTTCGTGTTCTATCTTAGCCGCCCTAATTGCACCCTTACATATCTTGTTGCATTCTTTGTAAAGTCTGAATGATGATGATGATCCCTCAGCCTTGTATTTTTTGAAGTCCTTCTCCTTTGCTTTTATATGCATTTTTACATTAGAGTTTAGCCATCCAGGACTTTTGTTCGCTCTTTTAAATGTATTTCCCATTGGGATGCACTGGCTAATGCCCTTATTTAATATGCTCTTAAAGCAAACCCATCTCTCCTCCATGTTCTTTGTTTCTAAGTTTTTATCCCAATTTATATCTTCTAGCAAAGTTCGTAGTTTAGGGAAGTTGGCTCTTTTGAAATTCAGTGTCTTTGTGTTCTACTATTTGTGTGACTTACACTAAAGCCAATTGACCTGTGATCGCTGTTTTTCTTAATTGCCCCGTATTTCCACATCCGTGTGGCCATGAAACCTGTACAAATCAAGGAAAGGCTGCCATTGCCAGCCACTATTCATATGTACTAAAGTTGATGACACAATGACATCACAATCGCTACCTTGGCCATTCAGAGTAAGCCTTGTATTCATTGATAAAATACAATGATTCCTGCGAATGGCTGAGCAGCGCTCAGCTTCACATGATTTTGTTCCAACAACAGACATAAAGTTCCCATACTGCCAGATCAGAGCACTGTATACACATGTTGGAATACTGCCCTGTGGCCCAGTGTCCGAAGGGAGGGGATCATGCTCTGCTTCAGTATGTCACAGTACATGTTGGAATTCATGGTTCCCTCAATAAAATGTAGCTCCCCAGTGCCAGAAGCACTCATGCAGCGCTAGACCATGACACTCCCACCACCATGCTTGACTGTAGGCAAGACATCTGAAATGTATGAACCTGCCGTTCTCTACCTTCATGGGAGAACAGGATCATGAAGAGGTAGCCTCATGGATATCAGATCCCAGCAGAGCATAAGGCCTGGTGGTAGGGACACATAGCCCTGCATTTTTGCTATGTAGATTATGCAAGGTCTAGATAGAGGCTATATTTCTGACCCTGGAAGTGAAGCAATGAATATTACCTAGCTGCTTGCAAGAATTGTTTCCCTGGATCGACAGAAATGTAGATTTGTGATCGCATCTCGCGGAGGTACAGTATCATGTTTGGGGATCGGGGCCCTATGGACTCTCTATCTCCAGCTAATCAGCCGAAAATCTGGAGAGTGGCTAATTACAGGTTGTTCATCTAGGAAGATGACTATCCTTCAATTCAGTTTCAGTGATTTTGGGAGAGCTTCTGCCCTTCATAGAGACAGGTGCCATCTTAGCTGAGGAGAAGTGGGGGAACATGAGGTGGACAGAGCTACTGTTTCCTTTTCAGGATTTGAAATGTCGGCTTATCCCCGACAGGATGTCAGCACATAGAGGAATGAGCTGGTCCAGTAAGGGAGTATAAAAAGCTGCTGCTGCACCGTAAGTCACACAGTATATGCTTAGGATGAGTGGAGCAACCTTAGAAGGCGTCCATACTGTGCCACTGCGCGCATGCACCTCTGTACAAATCAATGGCCACCTTCCCTGTTTGAATGTAACTAAGCCTTTTACCCACCCTGGACACAGACAGTCAAGGCACAGCATTTCTGGCTGCAGCTAACCAGCAAGTTTGTATGTGGCCATAGTATCGAGTTCAGCTGCATCCAGAGGTGGTGTTCAACTGCATCCAGTGGTGGTGTTTAGCCACCTCTGAATGCAAAAAACTATCTGCCCCCAGCAGCCCATGTAAATGTAGCTGAACAATATAATTTTCATGTAAGGTAATTATTTCTTATAAAGTAAAATAATTTCTATCCCAAGTAAAAGTGTGTCAAATAGGTAAATAATTTAAAGCCACTTACTATACAGAAAAGGCAGCACTATAATTTTAAGTAAGTTTTTTTCTAGCATAAAATGTATACATAAAGCAGAACATACACTAATCACACTCTATTGTTACTATATTACAAAGATAATAAGACATCTTCTTTCAAGTAAATAAGCAGTAATTATAGAATACACTGCTTGAGCTATAGATTGTCATTGTATTGTTTGCAATATTTCACTCTTAACAAATGCACACATTTTATATATTGTAAAATATTACCTTGAATTATCTGTTTACTAGGAAATGTTTCCTGATCCTCATTAGAGAAAACTCTGCACCAGGAGTAATATGTTATCTACATGTCAAAATAAAAATAGTGCCTCTGTGTATTCATTCTTTGTGGAACATTCAGTTTACATCTGTAAATCCTCTGTTACTAATTAAAATAGATCTTAAAAAAGCTCCAAGCCCATGCAGTTAATCATCGGGTCAGCAGACTACATGGCAGTCTTATTTATCATAATTCTCAGTTATGACATTACTGACAATGCCCTTTTCTGCTTTACCTTTCCAGTGTTCAAATCATATAAACCACTTCAAGGTATATTGCAATGATATACAGTACAGTATATTTGACATGTCCACTGAGAAGCATAGCCATGAAACAGCACTTAACCATACTATTAAGGAATAACAGGGGACCTTGCCCAATGAAGTCTTGGAAGCTGACAATGGTATTTTTTCCAGTGTGAATTCAAAGCACAGGTCTAGTCAGCAGCTTGTTTGGCAGCCACTGAGCTGCCTTTCTCTCAGATCTTAGGTAGATGTCCTAAGGTCTCTGGAGAATCCCTCAATCCGCTTCTGAATGAAATTGCTAAGGAAGATGGTCTCTGCCTTTGATGTGGTTGTGTATGTCCAGTTCTACTCTAGGGAGTTACATAGTTACACAATTAGTCAGGTTGAAAAAACAAGACAAAAAAAAAAAAACTGCAAAAAATCACAGCAAAACACGATCTTACAGCAGGGGAAAAAAGATCCTTCCTGAACCAGAGAGGCAATAGGATATTCCCTGGATCAACTTTACCTATAAATGTTAGTACCCAGTTATATTATGTACACCTAGGAAATAATCCTTTTTTTAAAGCAATCTACTGAGCTGGCCAGAACCACCTCTGAAGGGATTCTATTCCACATTTTCTAAGTTCTGTGAAGAAACATTTCTGTATTTGGAGATGAAATCTCTTTTCCTCTGGATGTAAAGAGTGCCCCCTTATCCTCTGTGATGACCTTAAAGTGAATAACTCAATACCAAGTTCACTATATGGACCCCTTATGTATTTATACATGTTGATCATATCCCCCTTAATCTCCTCTTCTCAAGAGAGAGTAAATTCAGTTCCTCTAATCTTTCCTCATAACTGAGCTCCTCCGTGCCTCTTATCAGTTTGGTTGTCCTTCACTACCCTTTCTCCAGTTCCTGATATCCTTTTAGAGAACCTTTTCCCAAAACTGAACTGCATATTCCAGATGAGGTCTTACTAATTATTTGTAACTCAATATTTTGTTGGCCTATGTCCACAGTTCCTGGATTTGTTTATGCACCTTAATTCAAAGGTCAGGTTGGCTCTGGAGTGGTGGATCTCTTCCCGGATGTTGGATATGAGAAAATAATTCCTTCCAATAGCCTGGAAGGTCCTGATGGCAGATACTAGCTTAACAAGCTTGGAAGGTTGTGCTGGAGAACCAGTTGTTTCATGGAGCATGTTCAGTGGAGGAGCAGACTTTGCTGATCAACATTTTGTAACTGTGGGTGATTCACCTTGCTGTCCAACATTGGTCCAGTTGCCTTTTTAGTCTCCTGGTTTGAGCACAGTCAGACGGCAATGGCATAAAAAAATCACTAGGGTGGGACAAGAAGTTGTTCCACCCAGGAAAAGAAAAACAATTTCAGTTCATAACATTTGTGACCAAAAGAATGGGCAGACAGTTTCAGATTCATTGCAAACACATACTGCATTGGGGAGGGTGGGGAATACTTATGCATTGTAATTTTGTGTAATTCATTTAAATTATTTTGCACACATTTGTTTTTACTTCCACATGAGAGGTTATTTTTATTTATTTTTTTATCAGTGTGAATAGATTCACTATAATTTGTTGCTCTATGACAGTAAAACATGGACATTTCCAAGGGGGTGAAATCTACCATACAGGACTAAACAGTGACATGGGGGTCAGAGCATGGACCCACTGAGGGAGGAAGGAACAGGCTTCCAACATTCCCTAAAGTGTCTAATTCTAAAGAGGCTGATTGAGACTACAGCACAGGCTACCAGAGAGGTGAGTGTTATGTTTCTTCTCCTGCATGTTTCTTCTCCTGCAGGAACCTTCCATCTGCAGTTTATTAAAACTTGAGAGGGTTGCTCCTGTCATAAGACAATCTGCTGCCTATAAACAGAGTGTGTATTTATAAAGCAGTAAATGTGACCTTGTATTAAAACACATTGATTTAAATATAACCCTAAGCGTGCACATACCTACACACAATGTAATTTATTAAAATTAAATATCCTGCCTTGGTCAATGCAAAATCATGTTTTTGTTTTATTCCTCTGCACTTAATTTGGTATTAAAAAACTATAGTTAACCGTGAATACGTGTTTACTTTGCATGGTAAACATTCTCTGGTCTTTTAGCAAATGAACCCTATATGCTTCCATGTCTTGTGATATTTTCCATCTTCCGATAAGTATTGCTGCAGGGCATGACTCTTTGAACCGCTTTCATGGTTCAGTCATTAAATATTCACCTCTTGTTCCCATTGCTATGATTATTTTACAGCAGATCCTGGAAATTTTCCCTGGGACTCCATTGTATAGTGGAAAGGAGATAGTCCTGGGGTGGTGAAAATGTTGATTGCTGTAGGATTTTATTATTGTATTTTAAGGACAAAGCTAAAATGCCATTCAGAGGGCAAGCTACTTAATATCTCTGGAGGTAGTCTGATTTTCCATACAGTTACTAGAGGAATATGTAAATGTAACACATAACCAAACCCTGGTTTTGTAGAACTGTCATCAAAAATGTATTTCAAGCCGTTGCAAAGATCACTGATTACCTATAAACATTTATTTTTCTGTGCGGATAGCCCTTCATTCTCTGGGTGTTTGCTAATCTTTTTGGGTATTACAGCTAAAACATTATGCCATCATTTTGCATAGACCAATCACATACATTTAAACACTTTCCCTATGCTATATTACGGTAGGACTGAAGACCCTTAAACATGAAGCAGAACAGACATCCTGAGATCACAGGAAGTTGGTTGGATGATACTGGACATCATTCATTCTGAAAGATTATGTAGCTAGATGTTGGATTGGCAAATCTGTGGGGGACATCATTAGGAATAAAATGAGTATTGGTGCAATATTAAAAAGCAAAAGAAGTTGGGCCCGCACAGGCAGTAATGAAATACTCCCAGTGGAGGGGAGGGGATAACATGCAAGGAGGGTGGTAGGGGGCTGTGCTAGAGAATTTACTGGTCAGTTTTTTCTAGCAAGTTCAAGGGCACATCGCAAGCAAGAAAAACTTTATATATGGAAAAAAAAAAATACTGCAATTACCTATTTAAAATATCAACATTTTTGTGCTTTTACAGCAATTTTTTTTAAATGTTGATCAGGTCTCTTTAACCACTTAAGCCCCGGACCATTTGGCTGGCCAAAGACCAGAGCACTTTTTGCGATTCAGCACTGCGTCGCTTTAACTGACAATTGCGCGGTCATTTTTTCAGGGGGACTCGATTGGACCATCCATAGCTTTTATGGAGTAGCGGATGTCAGCGGACATGTGTTATCTGATCCAGTCCGCTAAAAACAGATGGATGAGGTTCCCTTCCCCATCCGTGCAGCTGATCGGATTACAGTCAAATGGAAATGGACTGGCAGTCCATTTCCATCCCACCACCCCATAGAGAAGAACGGGTTGTGTCTGTATTTGTCCTGTATAGCAGAGCAGACACCGACTTATCATCCACCTGCTCACCAGACAGATCCCTCACTGAGCAGGCGGATCCACTTGGTGGAGTCCACCTTGGCTGTAGGGGCCTTAAACTGGAGAAAATCTGGTGCAGATGTGCATGGTAACCAATCAGCTTCTAACTTCAGCATGTTCAATTAACCGCTACCCGACCGGCACTCGACGATGTACGTCGACAGAATGGCACAGACAGGCATAAGGGCGTACAGGTACGTCCCCTTTAAGATGCCGCCGTTCCATGGAGCACCCGTGAGTCTGGTTGCGGAGACCCGCGATCGTCTCACAGGAAGGCTGAACGGGGAGATGCATAAATAAACAGCATCTCCCCGTTCTGCCTAGCAACTAGTGACGCCAATCTCTGCTCCCTTTGATTGGATTTGTGGAAAATGGTCTGGTGCTGACTTTTTTTTTTTTGTACAATGTGCAGGGTGATTTTGGCCCCAAAGACTTCAATGCAAACCCATCAAAAACACACATACATGTATTTTTGATGCATTTTTTCAGATTGTTATAACTCCTTAAATCTCCTACCAAAAAATGCAGTAGTATCAAAAAGACATAAAAGTACACAAACGCAAACTGCAGCTGCACTAGTGTGAATCTATCCTTAATGACTGTTTGAAATGAGTAGTGCATGTTAGCTGAAATCTGGTCGTAGCAGAAAAAAAAAAAACCTAATTTGAAAATTTGGACAGAGATGAGAACAATATAAGCTATTTTTGTGAGTTAAGAATACACACTTTAATAGATTTTTATTTTTATTTTTTTAACCACAGTTTAAAACTATGTAGTGAGAAATTACAGTTCTACTTTAACCTCCTCTCCCTAGATGCTTACATACAGTATCTCACAAAAGTGTGTACACCCTTCTCATTTTTGTAAATATTTTATTATATCTTTTCATGTGACAACACTGAAGAAATGACACTTTGCTACAATGTAAAGTAGTGAGTGTACAGCTTGTATATCAGTGTAAATTAGCTGTCTCCTCAAAATAACTCAACACACAGCCATTAATGTTTAAACTGCTGGCAACAAAAGTGAGTACACTCCTAAGTGAAAATTTCCACATTGGGCCCAAAGTGTCAATATTTTGTGTGGCTACCATTATTTTCCAGCACTGCCTTAACCCTCTTGGGCATGGAGTTTACCAGAGCTTCACAGGTTGCCACTGGAGTCCTCTTCCACTCCTCCATGATGACATCACAGAGCTTGTCCATCTTAGAGACCTTCCGTCTGAGGATGCCCCATAGATGTTCAATAGGGTTTAGGTCTGGAGACATGCTTGGCCAGTCCATCACCTTTACCCTCAGCTTCCTTAGCAAGGCAGTGGTCATCTTGGAGGTGTGTTTGGGGTCGTTATCATGTTGGAATACTGCCCTGCGGCCCAGTCTCCGGAGGGAGGGGATTATGCTCTGCTTCAGTATGTCATAGAACATGTTGGCATTCATGGTTCCCTCAATGAACTGTAGCTCCCCAGTGCCGGCAGCACTCATGCAGCCCCAGACCATGACACTCCCACCACCATGCTTGACTGTAGGCGCTTGTCTTTGTACTCCTCACTTGGTTGCCACCACACACGCTTATAACAATCTGAACCAAATAAGTTTATCTTGGACTCATTAGACCACAGAGCATGGTTCCAATAATCCATATCCATAGTCTGCTTGTCTTCAGCAAACTGTCTGCAGGCTTTCTTGTGCATCATCTTTAGAAGAGGCTTCCTTCTGGGACGACAGCCATGCAGACCAATTTGATGCAGTGTGCGGCGTATGGTCTGAGCACTGACAGGCTGACCCCCCCACCCATTCAAAATCTGCAGCAATGCTGGAAGCACTCATACATCTATTTCCCAAAGACAACCTCTGGATATGACACTGATCTCATGCACTCAACTTCTTTGGTTGCTGTGTGGTCTTGGCCACAGTGCTGCAGCTCAGTTTCAGGGTCTTGGCAATCTTCTTATAGCCTAGGCCATCTTTATGTAGAGCAACTATTTTTTTTTCATATCCTCAGAGAGTTTTTTGCCATGAGGTGCCATGCTGAACTTCCAGTGACCAGTATAAGAGAGTGAGAGCGATAACACCAACTTTAACACACCTGCTCCCCATTCACACCTGAGACCTTGTAACACTAACAAGTCCCATGACACCGGGGAGGGAAAATGGCTAATTGGGCCCAATTTGGACATTTTCACTTAGGGGTGTACTCACTTTTGTTGCCAGCGGTTTAGACATTAATGGCTGTGTATTGAGGGGACAGAAAATGTACACGGTTATACAAGCTGTACACTCACTATTTTACATTGTAGCAAAGTGTCATTTCTTCAGTGTTGTCACATAAAAAGATATAATAAAAGATTTTAAAAAATGTGAGGGGTGTATTCACTTTTGTGAGATACTGTAATGCCCTGTACACACAACGGGTTTTGCCGTCGGACTAAACTCTGAAGGTTTTTCCGACAGAATTCCGCTCAAGCTGTCGGGCATACACACGGTCATACCAAATTCCAACCGTCAAGAACGCGGTGACGTACAACACGTATGACGGGACAACACGTACAATGTCTCCTACTTGCTTCAGACCATGCGTCATTTTGGGAACAGCATACAGACGATTAATTTTCCCGTTAGGAATTTTTTTCCGTCGGAAAAATATAGAACATTTTCTCTATCTAAGTCCATCTGAATTTTCGTCGTAAAAAGTCAGATGGGGCATACACACGGTCGGAATATACGATGAAAAGCTCCCATCGGACTTTTTCTGTAGGAATGTCCAACAGTGTGTACGTGGCATAAGTGTAAAGCCCCATACACACGGTCGGACTTTTTCATGGATTTGGTCCGATCGGACAAGGTTGTTGAAAAATCAGACCGTGTGTATGCACCATCGGACAGTGTTCGTCGGTTTGTCCGTCGGACAAAGTCTTATCTCCTGCTGGAAAGATTTGCCGTCAACCCGGTCCGATCACACCAAATCCGAGCGTGTGTACGCTTGTCCGACGGACAAAGTGCTACGCATGCTCAGAAGAAATTCTGTGACGGAAGCGCTCGGTCAGGTAAAACTACCTTTCCTAATCGACACAGCACATTCGTCACGCTGCAATGTTAAAATGTCTTTAATGCAGCGCATTCTCTTTTTCTTTACAATGCAACAAGAATGACATCTTTTAGCTGCTCCTATTCACCCGCACTTCTCACAAACTTACTTCTTTATTACTTTGCAGCATTTATACACTACATGTTTATTTTTACTCAGATCGTAATACAATCTTTGTTATTTTTTTACCATGATTTTTTTTTGGGGGACTACATATTTGAAGGAGATTTTTTTTTGTTTTTTGGAGGGGGTTTGTATGTCTCAACTTAGCAAAACCACATTATTAACATTTGTATTTCTAGCTTAAATTTACTAGGAGTTTGTTGGTTGTTGGTGCCCCTTGTTAATTCTACTTTAGGATTAGTGAAATGTACTTGCCTACTCAAAGAAAAACTGTCATTGTAGAAAAGTAAAACACAATAGTCAATGATTATTTCAAATCAAAAAAACCTTTATTTAGGTCTCAGCAACAAACCAAAGAGGAACGCAGCCATGGTGAAACTTGGGGAATTTGCAAAGCCTTGGACACCCATGGCAACCATCATTTTACAGACTTAAACAATTGGGGGCATGAAGAGTACCTATCTAAATAATAAGGGAGCGCAATCTGGTCCTGAAGTCCAAAACATCCGGAACTGCAGCAGATGCCATCTAGGTCCCCAGGCTCTGGTCCTACGAGAGGCTCCATCTTCTCTCAGACCAGACTGAGTCCAGGTCGTCACTCTCTTGTCTTCCTTGTACGCTTCCTTCCACGCCGTGGTGCTGGTGCTGGTGGGGTGGCAGAAGGAGGAGGAGGAGGCGGAGCAAGGTCACTCTCGCAAACATGTGTGAGGGGAGTCATCTCCCCAGCCATCCCCTCATTTAGTATTTTGAGGATGACCTCCTCACACATGCTGCGTTGCCCCGCCTCCATACCCGTAAATTTACTGGTAACCAAGGAGGCAAAGGCCTCCTCGTAGGTGGGTGTGGCATAGAGGGAGGCTGAGGCATCTCTGATCAGCTGGAGCGCTGACTCTCCCACCTCCCCCATGTTTTTCGCCCTTCTGTAGGGAAGGCGGAGGGGAGAGACTTGGGAGACAGTCAGGCTCCTACGCCTACCCCCCTCTTGGCTGCCACTACCCCCTGCCTCCTCCTGACTGCCACCTTCCACAGCCACCTCCTGGCTGAGGTCTTCCTGTGTATGAAAAAGGGACATAGTTTCAGTTATTTGTTCATCAAACACACACAATTCTCATCTAGTGACTGTTGCAAAATGTTTTCAAATACAAAACCATACAATTCTCTGCTTTGCAGTTTAGATTCTTCCCAAAAATGTCTCCCACACCACTGTCTGTTGATATGTCAATCACGTTAGGAAATAAGCAATTGGGGATCCAGAATTAACTGAACATCATTCATTATTCAACAAACTGTTTCCAAAACTACTATACCTGGAACAAGCTGGGCACCTGCACATATTCCTGACTGGAAGGCCCAGGTTGGTCCTCGGAAGCCTCACGCGGGGTGGCGTGCGTGGAAGGACGCGTGCAAGGAAGAGTCGAGAGTGACTTCCTGACAGTAGCCTGGTCTTTGAGAAAGTGGAGCCTCTCATAGTACCAGAGCGTGGGGACATGGACATCAGCTGCTGCAGCTCCAGATGCTTGTGACTTCAGGACCTTATTGCGCTCCCGGAAATAGGTAGTCTTCATGTTGCTGATCTTAACTTTTAAGTTTGCGACGGTTGCCATGGGCAGGGTAGGCTTTACAAATGCCACAAGTTTCAGCAGGGCTGCGTACCTCTTTGGTCTGTTGCTATAATCCCTGTGTTTCGCCTGCCATAAGAGGGGGAATTGCCGGTATTTATCAATGAAGTGGGGTAGAAAGCTCACGTCGTAGAAGGCATCCATCACCTCTGCAAGACACAACGCCACACAAAACAATATAAATAATGTCAGCCTAAACTCTCCTAATCTTCTCCATAAAGAAGCCTCAAGTTCTAATCAGTCTAGGCTAGTTATGTACCAACGTCAAATTGTACCTTCGTTTGTAGCGATCGTCTCGTGCTTGAGCTTTCTATCCCCTCGTCTCCCAGATCGTGGCTACGACACAGGCGTGTGACGTTTTATATACAGTGCGCATGCGTCAAACTCCGCCCGCCCCTGACGATCTTTCTCGTCTATTCCCCACCCCTTCTCTTTACGGCGCAGTGGGGAGAGCACATGGCGGGGACACAGCAGGTGCGCCCCAAATATCCCCCCAACGAGGAGGTGGACGAGGAAAGTCCGGAGGCACAAACGTCCCGATCCCGGAGCCTGAAATTCAAGGCCTCCAATATGTCATTTGGAGAAATGTTGGAGATGGTGGACATATTGAAGAGGAGCGACTATGATGGGAAGTATGGGCCTTACCTCAACCCCAATGTCCGCAAGGCCAAGATCATGTCTAAAGTTGTGAGGAGGCTGTACAATCATTTTGGGGTACAACGATCCAAGGAGCAACTGAGGAAACGCTGGTCAGACCTGAAACTGAGGGAGGCCGATCAGTACAGAAAGATCAAGCGAATTCTTCAAAAAAGTAAGTAGTTGTGTTTTGTGTTTGATTTCTTGCTTGCATACTGCTCCATGTGGTTGGATTTTTACAAAGTTGTACATTCCAAAATGGCCACTTTCATGTTCGTCTGTGCATTCGATCGTCCTCAGCCTCGATCTTTCTGCCACTGTCATGGTCGTGTGTGTGTCCATTCGATCGTACGCAACCTCGAACGTTCGGCCACTTATAATACGATGTTTGGTGTTTTTTTTGGGGGAAAGGAAGTTTGTTCTCCCTAGAAATGTCATCCAGAATGTAAAGCCAATTTATTCAATGTAAAGGAGAGGTCACCCAGTAGCTGTTTACCCATCTGGACTCGAGAGCACTAGTGCTGGGACACCCAAACCCCCTTTTTAGTAGGCTTTTCCACACATGTGCTCCAGTGGATACTAGAGGGGGGTCTCCATCACACAAACTTCTACCAAAAAGCTAGTCAGTTTAGCACCTTTACAAAGTGACTACATTCATGTAGTTGACATTTGTAACTGGCCAAACTAAAATAGTGTCCGTCACTTTCAAGCAATGTTTGTCATTTCCTATTTCTGCCCTCAATAGATTGTGTTGCTAAATCTTCCTTTTGTACATTCTCATAGGGGAGAGAAAACTTGGGCCGTCTGAGGAAACCCCCAAACCAACACCTCCCAAAAAAGGGGAAAGAGCAGAAGCAGAGGAGGAGGAGGAGGAAGGCGAGATCATCGAACTTGGAGAAATTGTCACCACAACAGGTGAGTGTTGGAGAACACAGCTACTGGTAAGCTAATCCATGTATGGCTGCCTCATTTCCAACACCCGATTTTTGTTTGTTTGTGGTTTTTAGGTGACGTGGATGTTGTGGAAGAAAAATCGCACTTTACCACAGAGAGTGCCCACGTACTCATCGGAGAGATAATGGTCTGCAATCGAGATCTAGATTACATAAAGCAAAACATCAATGATGTTCAACAAAAATTGAAGAACATCATTGATGTTTTAGGAAAAATATGAAAACGCACCAAGTAATTAACACACATTTGTGCCAGCTTCTGAACACATTTGCAACTTAAAAACTGTGTGAAATTTGGAACATGCACACATTGTGTCCACATGTGCTAGCTCCCATCATGGTGGATGAATGCCAACGTTTTTTTTGGGGGTGCAAACACTTTACGAACTACGAAAGTGGTTGTGGTGAAAGGGTTGCACCCCCAAAAAACGTCCATTCCTACCCATGATGGAAAATGGCACTTTTGAAGCTTCTAGGCATGTGTTTTACCATCTAATGACCATTTTCAGACCCAAATTGTGTGCATGTTCAAAATTTCCACTTTTCGGGGGTGACCCCCCCATGTGATGAAGGCAAGATCAAACACACTTTGAACATATAGTCATGTCTGATCTTGTCTTCACTTTACAAAGTTGAACTTTCCTAGTTCATAGGTTCTGGTTAGCTCCATGCCTGGTTTTAACAATTGCGTAATCTTTGTAAACAATGTTGTAAATAACCAAGATGTTGTCAGTTTTGGCGTGAAGATTGTAAACGCACTTGTGAATGTTTTCCAAGTAAACTTTTATATTTTTCTAAATGTGTGGCTTCCTTATTTAAAAAACACAATGCATTATGTATGTAAAATGTAAAGGATATGGGGGGCAATGGGTGTTATTTACTAAAGGCAAATCCACTTGGCACTGCAAATTCCTTTCCCAGGGAACTTTTTCAATGCACTTGTAGAGCATAGCGGATTTGACTTATGTAAATGACACCCACAGTGCTTTGTACGAAAACACGGAGCACAGCATTTTTCTGAATACACACATGTCAGACCTGGTGATGAAAAGGAGTATTTTGGGTGTCAGTTATGCAGGACAAACCTTCTCTAGACCAAAGATTAGGTATCAAACACACAACATGAGAATAATCTTTTTGGGAAGAAGAGACTGTTACCTCCTTTTGCCCAGAAAGTGCATTCCCACTGTCGAAGGCAAAGGGAAAAAATGTCAAAGTAAAATAAGCTAAAAAGAAGACTGAAATGACAAGAAATCAGAGGTTGGTTAAAATATCAGATTTATTAAAAAATGCCTCTCACACATCGTCAGGCAGAGCAATGGCCCCCCTACCCACAAAGTACTGCATATATTGGTCGTGGACCGCGCGGGCATTTAGAGGGGGCAAGCCTGGACGTGCCACTTGAAGGGCTGTGAGGTCTGCATTTGGAGGGCCCTCCACATCTGGGCCAACGGGCACCACATAGTTCCTGTTATGTCTTTTGAGGAAGTTGTGCAATATGCAACAGGCAAGAACTATGTGGTTCAGTTTGTATTCCGCCAAGTGAAATGCCATCAGGAACAGGCGGAAGCGGCTGGCCAGGATGCCAAAAGTGTTCTCCACCACTCTTCTGGCTCTGGACAGCCTGTAGTTGAAGACCCTCTGGTCCGGGGTGAGGGTCCTCATCGGGAACGGCCTTATCACATGGGGAGTCAACGCAAACGCTTCATCTGCGACAAAGACGAAGGGGAGTCCTTCGGCATTCTCCTCTGGAGGTGGCAAGCACAGACTGCCACTTTGGAGACGCCAGTAGAACTCCGTGTGCGTAATGGCCCCACCATCCGATATCCGGCCGTTCATCCCCACGTCCACATACATAAACTCGTATGTTGCCGACACCACCGCCAACATCACTACACTATTAAACCCTTTATAATTATAATAGTAGGACCCCGAGTTGGGCGGTGGGACGATGCGGACGTGTTTCCCATCAATTGCCCCTCCGCAGTTAGGAAAGTCCCAACGGCTGGCAAAGTGGGAGGCCACAGTCTGCCATTCCTGTGGCGTGGAAGGGAACTGTGGAGTGAAACAAGAAAAAAAAATTAGTCACTTTGCACTTAAACATTGCAAGCAGATTAGACAATCAACATCTTGGAACAAGAGCATTGTATAAAATTGGAGGCTGGAAAGTATTTGCACAGAAAAGTAGAGGCTCCCCTTCACAGATGACTCACCCCCCATCAATCCCCCCACTTCTGATGGGCCATTGGCACTAACTAGGGTTTTGGGGGGGGGGGGGGGTGGGGGGGGTGGGGGTTACAGGTAACCCTCTGCACTTAATTGATTGCCAAATGGGGGGGTGTGGCTCAGAATTAGCTGAGTGAGAATGGCTGAGTGAGGAGGAACATCAGAAGAGCTCCTGGCTCCCCCTGGCTAACCCGCTGCACATGAGAAGGATAAGCAGTGTTTGAACGCGGCATGCCAGCATATAGAGCATGTCAGCACATAGAAGATACAAGACCAGATCTGTCATCTCAAAGCCTGTGATCTCACAGAGTGCTGCGCTGAGCGGTATAAGGAAATTTCTCCGGGAGCCACAGCATTCAACAACAGAAGTGGAGGCTGTAACAGCACACAGAGACAGCATAGAGAGCGGAGGGATTACCCCTATCCACGTACCTCAAACTCCCGTCCCAGTTCATGAACTTCAGCGCCGGATATCAGAAGTAGTAGTGACAGCCCCTGATAGACTCAGCTCAGGTGGGGGTGGACGGAGTGACTCCTCTAACAGAGACAAGCGGCGAACACAACAAGCACAGCTGAGCTCCGAGGCAGGAGCCCGGGTTGAAACCAAAAACGAAACTATTATTGTCACAGCTGATCCAGAGGAATCCCCGCCACCCACACGGCGTCAGCTGTACACGCCACATACGCTGCCTGAAGCTGAAGAGAAACAGGGAACAGACGGAGTCGATCAGCAGCAGGCAGTGTTAACCCCCGATCCCTGGGAACAACAGCTACAATCAGAAACCATCGCAGGGAGCAGGAGTGAACTGGGATCAGGTGAGAGAAATACCACACTTTGTACACCGCTGCATAATCCCACTTTAGAGGCAGAACAACAACAGCAGAAACGCCAACTGGGAACCATAGAAATAAGCTTACCAAATAACAGCACCAAAGATAGCATTGATAACATTGAATTGCATATTGAACCGTCTATTGCGGGGGTCAATACTGGTGTTGATACCACTCCCCTTATCCCTATCCCTATCCCGGGTCCATCCAAAGTGAACATGGGAGATAAGAAGCAGGACATGGAAAATCCCCCGGGTAGCCAGAATGAGATGGTGAACAAAATGATATTGGACTTAAGATCCTTGATAAAATCTCTCCCTACAAAGGCAGATATTGAAGTTATGATCCAACGTATTGAGGAAGCCCATAGCAGGGATATTAAAGAGGTAAGGACAGAAATAAAATCCTTATCAGACCGTGTAGAAGGAGGGGAGACTTCGAGAACCGTATTAGAGACCAGAATGGTAGCCCTGGAACAGACGCAGTCCTCCCAGGCAGACATTGCAATTAACATGCAGCTTCATTTGGAGGAATTGGAAGACCGCAGCCGTCGCAACAATTTGCGTTTGCGCGGGATTCCAGAGACTACTGAAGCAGAATCATTGGAAGAGACAGTGACAGCGATATTTTATAAAATATTGGGAAATATCCCAGCATCCCTGGAAATAGACAGGGTGCATAGAACCCCAGGACCAAGATCCTTAGAATCGGACAGGCCACGTGACGTTCTATGTAGGGTACATCGCTATCAACAAAAGGAACTTATACTAAACCGAGCTTGGGAGCAGGGGGAGACAAAACTGGATGGGATGGTGGTGAGGATTCTACCAGATATTTCGAGAGCAACACTGCACAGGCGAGCAATATTACGCCCGATCCTGGACCTAGCTAGACGCCTTGATTGCTCCTACAGATGGAGATATCCATTTGCGGTGACTTTTCACAAAGCACAGACCTCCTTTACTTTATGCTCACCAGCAGACCTTCCAGCTCTCTATGTCTTCTTAGAAGCTGAACCGATACAAGTACAGAATTGGCTTCAGAATTTTCCCAGACCAACGGCCCGACCGGGCTTAGCCATTACACAAAATAAACAGTGGGACCGTACACAGAGGCCCAGAGGGAGATCTGGAAGATTATTTACAAGAGGGACTGGTGAAGGACAATTGCCAGCCAGAGACGGAGAAGCAACCCTTTAAGCACCAGACCTGAAGTGGAAAATAAGGGGACAATAATCTCTATATAGTGTATTGGTGTCCCCCCTGTCCTTCCCCCCCCCTTCCCCCCCCCCTCCCCCCCCCCCCGCCCCACCCCTGACTGGGCCCCACGTCTGCCGAGTAGCCCGCCCCTAATATTGATATGATCGTAGCTGATTACTCATGAAATATGGGCTTGATGCGGGACGGGTTGCCACTTCTTGCTGGGTAACCTGCTCCTAATATTGGTATGAATGTAGCGGAGTACTCACTAAGGATGGGCCTAAGGGGGGACGGGTTCCCCATTTTTGGTTGGGTGGCCCGCTCCTAATATTAATATGACGGTAGTTGATTATTCACTAAATGTGGGCTTAAAGTAAGACGGAGAGTTTATTTAAGTAAGATAAGTAAAATTGAACAAGATAGGGGGTATTGGGAGGGATGCATCGGAAAGGGTGGGTAGGAGAGGACTACAGAGGATGGAGAGATTAAGTGGCAATGAACTAAATAAAATAATAACGAAGTAAATACGATAGAAATAGAAACAAGGAGTAGGTGGGAATTGATGCATAGTCAAGTAAGAATGGAGAAGTATCCCTCTCCTCTCTTTTTCTCCCATAAACCTTCCCCCGTTAACACCCTTTTTTTTTTTTTTTTTTTTTTTTTTTTTTTTTTTATTATTATTATTATTGGCACGGTATAAAGATAAATTTCAAGAATAAAGGGAAGCACATATCCCATTATCTAGGGAAGGGTGGGGGGTCACAGAAACGGAGAGGAGAGTGATGGGGAGATTTGATTGGAATGTTATATCCTTATTTTTTTTTTTTTCTTTTTTACTCCTTTGTCCCTAAGGGGTTAAGAGGAGAGGGGTGGGAGGGGGGGGGGGGGTCACATTCACACAAATTAGAGGAGAATCACATGAACGGGGATAAACACACAAGAGGGAACACAGGGGGATTGGTTTAAAGGAAAGGAGACCACTACCCTAAGGTAGGGTGAGGGTCCAAGAGATGAATAGGTAGATAGAGAATGGAGACCAATATTGGCACATAGTCACAATCAAATAGAGGGAGTTGACACAATGTAGAATAGTAATTTAATGGGGGGAGAGTAGCCCCCCTCCTTTTTTTTTTTTTTTTTTTTATTTATTTATTTATTTATTTATTTCTTTTTTTTCCCCAAGCGGTTTAGAGATCACGTATAAAGAAGTGAAACACTTTAGGTTAATATATGGGGGGAATGTAAGCCCCCCTTCCGTACGTTTATGGTCAGAGGGGGGGAGGGAGGGGGGGGGGGGAGGGATGAAGGAGGGAAAATATCCTTGGCGAAATGTATTACTTTCTTGACCTACTCTCTTTAGAGAGGGAAAGGAATCTCCAAACCTTAAAGATATACTTTGGGGGGCGGGGGGGGGGGGGTGGGATGGGATGGGGAAAATAAATGGAGCCAAAATGTACTAGGGAGCTTAAGAGAATGAAATAGAAATGAAGGACACTTAGCAAACACTGAATGTAAATAGATCAAAATATTGATGTTGGTCTTCTCATGGGACGGCGGGGGGGGGCTGGGGGGGGCAAAGGGGCTCTAACTCGGTATAGCTCTGACTACACCCCCACATAGATTAGCGCTCTTTCCGAGTCGGATACTGGAGAGCGCATTGCAAAACTTTTTTTTTTGCTGTTCTGACAGAACTGATTCCCACTGAAAGTGGGCTATCTCAAACTTATTATTGTTTAATCACTTAAAAATAATTTTTTAATTTTTTTTTTTTTTTTTTTTTTTTTTTTTTTTTTTTTTTTTTTTTTTTTTTTTTTTTTTTTTTTTTTTTTTTTTTTTTTTTCTCAGGGTCCCTTTTTTGATTTTTTTTTTTTTTTTTTTTTTTTTTTTTTTTTTTTTTTTTTTTTTTTTTTTTTTTTTTGTTTTTTTTTTATTTTTTTTTTTTTTTTTTTTTTTTTTTTTTTTTTTTTTTTTTTTTTTTTTTTTTTTTTTTTTTTTTTTTTTCTCTTTCCCTCACCTTTTGAGGGGGTCTGGGGGATGGAGGAGGTGAGGGTACTCTCGTTGAACGCAAAGGGGCTTAATATCCCAGAAAAAAGACGCATGCTCACCGAAGACCTATATCGTAAGAAGTCAGACATCGCCCTCATTCAGGAGACGCACTTCAAAGAAGGTAAGCTACCAATTTTGAAAAGTAGATTTTTTCCAACTGTGTATCACTCCACTAACAAGCTTACTAAAACATGCGGAGTGTCTATATTAATTTCATCCAAGGTACCATGGACCTGTGTGGATGAAAAAACAGATGTGGGGGGACGATATCTTTTTTTAAGAGGCAGGATTGGCAATATTGAGGTAACTCTGGCGAATATATATGCACCTAATTTACACCAGGAAACTTTCATCACTCAAACGCTAGAACTATTGACTCAATTCACTAAGGGCCAACTAATACTGGGAGGGGACTTTAATATACCCTTGATACCATCCGAAGATACCTCGTCGGGACGTTCCTCGATATCTCCTAGTTCACGGAAACGAATCTCTAGGGCTCTATTTAAAGCACAGTTGATAGATATATGGCGTATCTTTCATCCCGCGGAAAGGGATTATACCTTTTATTCAACACCGCATAAACAGTTCTCGAGAATCGACTATTTTTTTATTCCTCACTCTCAGTTACAGGCGGTTCGTGAGACCTCAATTGATAATATCACATGGTCAGATCACGCACCGATTCAGCTCTCGTATGCACTAACTGACCACTTTATCTCTAAAACGAGAACCTGGAGACTAAACGAGAGTTTACTACAAGATGAGGAGGTAATGAGGGAAGTGACAAGTGAACTAGATTTTTTTTTTCAGACAAACGATACCCCAGAGAGCAATACAGGTATGGTATGGGAGGCTCATAAGGCAGTCATCAGAGGGATTTTGATTAAGCACGGTTCGCGAATTAAAAAACAGCGCGCTAAACAACTGACTTTTCTCTTGAACGAACTAAAACTAGTAGAAGCACAATACAAACATGCTCAAACAGCTGCGCTGGAGAATGAACTAATAATCCTGCGCAAAAAAATAGTAGACCTAATGATATTCAAGGCAAAAGCACAAATACAGATCTGTCGGAGGATTTCATATGAGTCTGGGAACAAATGCGGTAGGACATTAGCTAGGACATTAAGAGAACAGAGACTTGGGAACTACATACCACATATAGTGAAGGTAAATGGACAGAAATGCTCTCTCCCTAAAGATATTGCGAGAGAGTTCCAAAGATATTACTCAGAATTATATAATCTACAGAAAGACCCCGCCCCTCAGATCCAGATAGAAGAATATCTAAGGAAGTCTCATATGCCTAAATTAACACCGGAGATTAGCCAATCATTAGACGAACCGTTTACACTGGAAGAGATTCAAAAAGCAATGGGAAAAATTAAATTAGGGAAGGCCCCAGGCCCAGATGGTTTTACCATTTCATACTATAAGTCTCTAATAGCATCCCTGGGGAAATTTTTGGTGAAATTTTTCAATTCATTGGGACCAGAGATGAAGCTCCCCCAAGAGACCCTCATGGCTTATATAACAGTGATACACAAAGAGGGGAAAGATCCGACAGCATGTGGCAGTTACAGGCCAATTTCGCTGTTAAATACTGACCTGAAAATATTAACAAAGATGATAGCTACTAGGATCCAAGAGTACATTCCAGCCTTGATCCATTTGGACCAGGTGGGATTTGTACCTACCCGTGAGGCCAGGGATAATGTAATCAAGGTAACAAATCTGATACATGTAGTAAACAGGAAGGAAACTCCGTGTGTCCTCTTAGGAACGGACGCAGAAAAGGCCTTTGATAGGGTCGATTGGCAATTCATGATGACAGTACTAAGATATGTGGGGTTGGGGGAGGTGATGATGGACCGCATAGGGATAATATACTCGGAACCCTCGGCTCGAGTTAGAGCCAACGGTGTCCTGTCAGAGACCCTTACAATCAAGAACGGAACGAGACAAGGCTGCCCCCTATCGCCACTCCTATTTGCTTTGGTATTGGAGCCATTTTTATGCACAGTCCGGTTAAACCCGGATATTAGGGGAGTGGTGATAGGGGACACCCAACAAAAGATATCAGCATATGCAGACGACTTGATGTTTACACTCACAAACCCAATAATTTCCCTACCAATAATATTACAGGAATTTAAAAAATATGGGAACATGTCAAATCTGAAGATTAATTTCAATAAATCAGAGGCAATGGGAATGAATATAAAACAATCGGAGCTTTTAAATCTCCAGTCTAGTTTTAAATTCAAGTGGACAACAACAGCATTAAGATATCTAGGGACAAATATACCCTCTAAAATCTCAAAAATATTCGAGTTAAATTTCCCACCCTTACTAAGAGAGACGAGGGGATTATTAGATAAATGGAAGACAGGACTACACTCTTGGTTTGGGAGGTGTAACATCATTAAGATGTGTATACTTCCTAAATTCTTATATATTCTCCAAGCTTTTCCGATATATATTCCCTCCAAATATCTAGACCAGGTAACTAAAATGATCTTCGACTTTATTTGGGCATACAAACGCCCAAGATTAAATAGACAACAATTGATACTCCAAAAAAAACATGGAGGGCTAGCGGTACCGGATATCAGAAGATATCAACAGGCGATTCACCTGACAAGGCTTATAGACTGGAATCGCCATCAATTAACCAAACTATGGCCAAGCCTTGAACAGGCCCAGAGTAATATCCTGCTAGCAAGGGCACCGTGGAGTAACTCGGTAATACCAAAGGATATAAAAAATCATCCATTAATAGGAGTGACTATACAGACCTGCAAATTATTGTTTAAAAAATATCATCTCGCGTCAGTATACTCCTTAATGTACCCAATCCTGGGGAATCCCGCGTTTCCTCCAGGATGTCTAGACGTAGTCTTCCAAGCAATAAGACAAAACGGCCATTTTCAGTTATCCCATTTTAAGCTAAACAATAACTGGTGTTCTATGCAAGAACTTATGGACAGAACAAGTATTTTTGGGCTAGATTATTGGAGAGCCCTCCAATTAACTAATTTTTTTCGATCCCTACCAGCATTGGATAGTCTTAGCACAAATCTTACCAGATATGAGACTCTCTGTTCAGAAGAGGGAACAATGCGACATGTATTATCGGCAGTATATAAAATACTGATTAGCCCACCGGAGGATTATCAGATACAATGTCTCACAGATTGGGAGGTAGATCTGGGATATAAGTTCACAGAGCAAGAGCGGCAAAATATAATAAGTTGTATACACGGAACAGCTATAAGCACCAATATACAAGAAACAAATTATAAAGTGGCGACCAGATGGTATCGAACTCCCGTAAAATTACATAAAATATACCCATTAATGACAGATCAATGTTGGAGATGCCAAGAGAGGGGTACAATCCTTCACGTATTTTGGTCATGTCCAAAATTAGACGACTATTGGAAGAGGATATATCAAATTGCTCAAAACCTTACGGAAATATCGATACCATATGATCCGGCACTTTTTTTGCTTCACGTAACTAACATACCAAGGAAAATATATAAAAAATTTGTTCTATGCCACCTCCTCAATGCTGCCAAAGCATGCATCCCCATATGCTGGAAATCCACACAGGCACCTACCATAGCTATGTGGGTTAAAAAAGTAGAAGAAATTAAGAAGATGGAGGAATTAATCCTTACGAAACGCCACCAAAAGGAACAATATACCAAAACATGGACACCCTGGAATATATTTCTCTTTTCGGATGAAGGACGGATACTGCTTGAGGGCGATGTGACAGAATGAAAAAGGAGATTGGGAATAGTTTGAGGAGGGTGCCCTCGCCGTCCTCTGTCCCCCAGACACCCCCCTCTCGCTTCATGAGGAGGAGAGAGGGAGTGGAGGTAGTCCTCCCCCCCCCCCCCCCTTTTTTTTTTTTTTTTTTTTTTTTTTTTTTTTTTTTTTTTGGGCACGAGATAGAATTTTTAATGGAGAGGAGAATAAAATGATGGGAGGAAAATCCGAGACAGGAAGGGAACGGGATACAACCCGAGGAAGATTAGTTGATCGTTGGAATTAGAACATAGGGGTTGGATGAAAGAGAGGAATCTGATCTCAGGTGAAAGTTTGATAATATGATTTATAATTGATATACCCGAAGAAGATGTTCTTTTGTGTCTTCATGTTCCTTTGTATTTTCTTGTCTTGTGAAATAAATAAAAGATTTAAAAAAAAAGCCAGCAGATAAAGGATTGGTACCATCTGACAGAGCAGTTGGGGGAGGGGGTTCCTAATGAGTTTGCCACCCCCCCCCCAACAAAAAAAAACAATTTCTAAAGGGGCTCGACATGAAGTAAACCACACAGCAAACATTTGTGCATATTTTAGGGGGTGTTTGGGGACAAACAATACTATGCAGCAGACAAAAGACATTGATTAAGTGACTAGGCCATAGGTGTCTATTGGGGCAGAAGAGCATGCTGGTGAGGTAAGTGAAGGGAAAAATGCATGAAGGAGAAAAGGGGCACAGCATATTAGAACATATTGCAATCATGGTAATTAGGGAAGGAGGTCAAAAATAGAAGACATTAGCAAACAGAGCATACATAGAAGGGAATAGTCAAGTAGAAATGTTACCTTAATATAGTCCTCCTGCAGGACCTGAATGATGGCAGAACAGGTCTCTGGAATAATGATTCCCAGGGCCTGGGGAGAGATACCTGAAGAGAACTTCAAATCCTGAAGACTTCTCCCTGTCGCCAAGTACCTCAATGTGGCAACAAGCCTCTGCTCCGGAGTAATGGCTTGTCTCATGCAGGTATCCTGCCGGCTGATAAAGGGGGTCAGCAAAGCCAAAAGACGGTGAAAATCGGGGTCCGTCATCCTGAGAAAGTTCCTGAAATCATCAGGATTATTCTCTCGGATCTCACGAAGCAAAGGCATGTGCGAGAACTGGTCACGCTGAAGCAACCAATTCTTGGTCCACATACTCCTCGTCACTCTGTTCATGGACGGGTCTTGGGTCAAAGCTAAAAGCCCGACACCAATTCCGCGTACAGCACGAACTCGGCGACGAGTACGCACGGGAAACATCGCTCAGAAGGTCACAAAAGGTCGGCTGGTCAGAACGGACAAACAGAAAGCACCGATAAACAGCAAGGCCTGAAAGAACGAACTGAATACGAGCAACGAGCAGACAATAAGCAGTGCAAATCAAAGCGTCCTATATCAAGATATAGGCCGCAATGACCAACAAATGCGAACTGACTACACGCACTAATAAACAGATACGCACGACAAGCACAAACTGAAGAGCAGTAACGATCTGAGTCAGAAAACTGAGAAGCGCGAATCTTAAGTCACCAAACTTCCACTAACTCTCGATAAACACGGGATCAGCAGAAGGAGCCCAACGGGTGCCTGACGTGGTGCTGAACTTCCCTTTTGTAATCTCGTGGACGACGACTTACGTCACGACGTTCTTCCGGACCGGATATTCCGACAACGTAGTCCGACCGTGTGTACGCAACACCAACATCGGACAAAGTACGTCGGACAAAATCCGACCGACCTGGTCCGCGGATTGTCCGAGCGTGTGTATGGGGCTTTAGTGTATGTCTGGGCAAATTAAAAATGTATTATTTACAGAGTACATCTCTGCAATACATACCAACTTCCCCATACTTTGTTAATTTAAAAATGCTCAAGGTATAGAAAAATATCCATTAAACGTTCTATAGTGGGCTGACACTAATTGCATCTACAGTACAGAAATCTAAAGCAGTGTTGTCAGTCCTATTTTCCCCCTTTTGAAGGAGGAGGTTGAGTAAGTGTCATTTTAATGAATACACTTGTCCCTTGATGCATAGGTGAGCAAACAGCAAAACGGAAACATGCCTGGAAAGCCTATCCAAAAAGTTAGACTTATAAGGAAACTTTGAAAAAAATACAATAAAAATACAATAAGAATATGTGTTTAGAATGTAATGATTCTGATTAAAGAAATATACTAACCCTATATAGGTCTACAAAACTTCCATAATACAAGCCATGATAATGGACAAAGGGCAGATATGTTTGCTACAATGGGAATGAGAATAAGTGGCACTTATTTTGAAAGAAGAAAACATAAAGGCTCATGAATTACCCTGAACAAAACTAATGCAAAACAAGCCAATCATAAATAGAAGGACAAGAGCAAATGTAGAGAAATATAGCATGGCAGGCAGTGAAGGTAAAGACATCATTTTCTACATTCTAATGCTTTTATCTCTGATTGTATTGTAGCCAATTTATACAATTTACTCTGTATTCTTTTGAAAAGGCATGCCAAATTACATGCATTTACAATGACATACATTGAATAAAGAGATATCCCACAGGCTTCCTTCATTTTATTTCACCTGCCCAGCCTTAAAGTGACACTACCCCTACTATTTGTGACATATTAGGGGTAAAGGCATAAACATACTATACTATGAAGATGAAATGAGCTAAATCTTACCTTTTCTTTGCTTTTTATTAGCAGAAAGAAAATCATAAATCAGTTTGTAGACAGGTGCCTACAAGGGAAATGTATTGTTACAGTTAAGCCCCATACACACGGTCGGATTTTTGCATGGATTCTGTCCGATCGGACAATGTTGTTGAAAAATCAGACCGTGTGTATGCACCATCGGACAGTGTACGTCGGATTGTCCGACGGACAAAGTCCTATCTCCTGCTGGATAGATTTTCCGACAACACGGTCCGATCACACCAAATCCGATTGTGTGTACGGTTGTCCGACCGGACAAAGTGCTACGCATGCTCAGATCACATTACAAGACCAAAGCTATTGGCTACTAGCCTCTACGTAGTCCCGTCGTAGGCAACAAACGTCACCACGTTCAGAATGATCGGATTTTCCGACAACTTTGTCCGACCGTGTGTACGCAAAACCAACATCAGACAAAGTATGACGGACATGGTCCGACGGACCTGGTCCTCGGATAATCCGCGCGTGTGTATGGGGCTTAAGTGAGCTTAGGCTGTCCAGGCCAGGAAAGAGTTACAGTTGTGCTCAAAAGTTTGCATACCCTGGCAGAGATTTTGAAATCTTAAAAATATGACTGTTCATGCCAAAAAAATGTCTTTTATTTAAGGATAGTGATCATATGAAGTCATTTATTATTACATAGTTGTTTTGGCTCCTTTTTAAATCATAATGATAACAGAAATCAGCCAAACGCCCTGATCAAAAGTTTACACACCCTGGAATGTTTGGCTTTGGTAGAGACACACAAGGTGACACACACTGGTTAAAGTGGCAATTTAAGGGCAATTCAATGTTAATTTCTCACATCTGTGGCTTTTTAAATTGCAATAAGTGATTGTGCATAAATAGTCAATGAGTTTCTTAGCTCTCATGTGGATGCACTGAGCAGGCTAGGTACTGAGCCATGGGGAGCAGAAAAAGAACTGTCAAAAGACCTGTGTAAAAGGGTAAAAGGCTTTATAGAGATGGAAAAGGATATACAAAGATATCCAAAGCCTTGACATGTCAGTAAGTACTGTTCAATCACTTATTAAGAAGTGGAGAATTCAGGCATCTCTTGATACCAAGGATACCAAGCCAAGGTCAGGTAGACCAAGAAAGCTTGGAGCCACAACTTCCAGATGAATTGTTCAGGATACAAAGAAAAGCCCAAAGGTAATCTCAGGAGAAAGACAGTGTGCTTGTTTTTAAGGCGCACAATAAATAGGCGCAACACTACATTCTTGTATGGTCCTCATCATTCCCATGACCAACCTCCAGCCACAACTCCAACTCCTCCACGCTCCTACTCTCCTGTGGCCCAGTCCCTTCCAACAGGCCAAACGGTACATGCCCACTGCACATTAACCCTTTCATCACTACACAGTAGTTTTGAATACAATACACAATTGACAGTACTGGAACGTTCCTACAGAGGCTGTTTATTCTAGGTGAAATCTCAAGTCACATTCTCCGACACAGAGAACATCTTCACAGAAAATGCATGAGCCAACACCTCAGGATGCACCAGTATCTTCCTGAAACAACCCACTCCAGGTAAACTACTACAGTCAATTAGAAATGTCCAGATAGGATTGATGAAAGTAGTAAATACAGTATAACCTAAAAAGAATAGTTCCAGTTTGATTTTTTAAGAGGTTATCACAGCAAATTCTTGTACGAACAGCAAAGAGCTGTAGGGCCCACATTGTATTTTACTCAGCCTTTGCCAGCTAGAGCCCTTCTTTAACTACAGATAATCTAAATCACTGTATGTAACTTCCTGGGGGAACATGGCTGACTACTGTGTTCCCCCAAGATATAGAAACACTTGTTTTCAGTACTCGCATCGTGAGAGCATTTTTCCTCTTTCTCAGAAAAGTGAATGCTCTTTCTACACTGCCACTGACTTCAACACCCACACTCCTCTATCTTCAATCACATAACCTCCTGCCAAATTATGCCTTCATTTACCTGAACCATCAGGCAATTCCAGATGAGGTGGCTTCTACCTCTGAGGGACCCTTACAACCTGATAAAAAAGTTTTCTACTGTAAAACAGAAAAAAAAAAACTCTTGCATATATATTCCCCACTGGCGGGCTTTCACACTGGAGCGGTGCGCTAGCAGGACTGTAAAAAAAGTACTGCTAGCAGCATCTTTGGAGCGGTATAGGAGCGGTGTATTCACCGCTTCTATACCGCTACTACACATTGATTTCAATGGGACACGGCGGCGCTTTGCGGGGGATTTTGACCCTTTTCAGCCGCTCGCGGGGGGTAAAACTACGGTAAAGCAGCGCTAAATATAGCGCTGCTTTACCATCGCCGTGGCTCCCGCCCCAGTGTGAAAGGGGCCTTAAAGTATATCTAAACCCAAATATAAAAATGGTAGGGGCTCTGAACCTTCCTAGCTTTTTGTTAAAACAAAGTAATTATGTTTTGCCTGGGATTTACACATTAAAGTAGAACTCTGGACTTTTTTGTTCTTTTGAGCAGAGTGGAGAAGGGTTAAAACCCCTATCAGACTATTATTGATATGTTTATTCTTGTTTCAAAGATCATCCCCTGTTCTAGCAATCAGCAGGGGACATAACCAGCAATGAAAACCAGATAGTGGTTGTCACCTTTATTATTATTATTATACAGCATTTATATAGCGCCAACAGTTTACGCAGTGCTTTACAATGTAGAGGAGGGACAGTACAATTACAATACAGTTCAATGCAGAAGGAATAGGAGGGCCCTGCTCATGGCGCTTACAATCTAAAGGGAGAGGGAGGTGGTACAAAAGGTAATAGCTGCGGGTAGTGATCTGATGGAGAAAACTCAGGTACAGTTCTTAGGTGGAGGTGGGTGGTCTTCTCTGAATAAGTGCGTTTTCAGGGATCACCTAAAGATGGACAAGGTAGGGGCTGATGGGACATATTGGGGCAGAGAGTTCTAGAAGGTGAAATAGGCTCTGAAGGTGAGCATTGGAGAAGGAGACAAGGGAGCTGGAGAGCAGGAGGTCTTGGAAGGAGTGGAGAGGACGATTTGGGTGATATCTGGAGATCAGGTTGGTGATGTAGCTGGGGGCATTGTTGTGGATGGCCTTGTATGTTGTGGTTAATATTTTGTGGGGTAGGGGAAGCCAGTGAAGGGATTGCCGGAGATGAGCAGTCATGGATAGGTTAGTAAGGTATATTAGTCTAGCAGCAGCATTCATAATAGTCTGAGGGATAGCCTGTGTAAAGGTAGGCCAGCGACGAGAGAGTTGCAGTAGTCAAGGTAGGGAATAACCATGGAGTGAATTAGGGGTGCTGAAATTAATCGCTGCACCGATGCATCGCGATTCGGGGGTCCCCGATGCGGCATCGATGCATGCGACCCGAAAAATCGATGTCGGGTGAGCGCTCCGAGCGTGTCCTTTAAAATAAATTTTGGAATGAATGCAGGAGGTACATACTATTAAGTGGCCACCGCTGTATGTGTTATTTTAAAATATATGCAGCTCATACCTCATATCTTAGTGTGTCACGTATAACTGTATAAGCCGCTCATGTGACTGCTTGGTCCAACCTGCATCTCTTTCTCACATCTCTCCTGACGTCAGCCCTGCCCGCCTCTCCTGATCTGATAGCTACAGTCGGTGGGCGGGGCTGAGAACTCTCACTGACGAGAGAGTGAGACTGAGAGGAGAGAGAAAGGCGGGCTGGACCTGACAGTCACATGAGCAGCTTATACAGTTGTACACAGACTAAAACAAGGTATGAAGCTGCATATTTTAAAATGTACATACAGCGGTGGGCACTTTATGGATTATAAATGAATTTATTACCACACAGGTTAAACTACATACAGCAGTATGTAGAGTAAAAATCTGTTTATACTCTGCATATAGTGGCTTCTACACGTGCTTCTACATTTGCCTGGCTCCATCCCCCCTTCATACATTCTACTGTGTTAACTCCTAGTGTGCTGGAAAGTGACCAGAGAAGTCATCACAGAGACAGTAGTACAGGGAACTTCACAGGGCTGTATGTCAGTTGTGGATTCCAATCCCTTCTGACCTCCCAGCAGCCGTGTGTGTGAATTCCTGTACCCTGTAGTGCACCGGATTAGTGCACTTTTTAAAGCGGAGTTCCACCCATTTTTTAGTTTATTAAAAGTCAGCAGCTACAAAAAGTTTAGCTGCTGACTTTTAATAAACAGACACTCACCTGTCCCACGGTCCAGCGACGCGGGAAGCCTTGCTCCTCTCCCCCTCCACTCCTCAACGCCGTCATATCTACTGTGTGCAGTGACACCCGGCTGTGACAGCTTACGGCTTCATGACCGGGTGCACACTGCACGAGCCACACTGCGCTCTGCCATTGGCCAGCCAGAAGATCACTGGCAGGGATGGGACACCTAGGGCAAGAGGAGGAGCCACCTAGGGGGCCAGGACAGGAAGTCCCAATAAAAAGAGGACACCCCCCCCCAAAAAAAAATGACTTGCCAAATGTGGCATATCAGGGGGCGAGGAGTGCTTAAAGCGGAAGTACCACTTTTGGGTGGAACTCCGCTTTAAAGGAGTGAGGTTATTTTTAATTCATTTATTTATTAAAAGTCAGCAGCTACAAAAAAAGTGTATCTTCTGACTTTTAATAAAAAGACAGATACTCGCCTGTCCCCCACAATCCAGCGACGTGGCCACCCAAACCCTCCATTCTCTCCCCTGCCTGTCCACGGCGCTGGCAATACTAAAAAATGGAAAATTTATATCAAATACTTACCGTAATTTTCCTTTCCTGATGGACTCCATGGCAGCCTACGTATGGGTTAATCCCGCCTCTCCTACCTCATAGGACCCCACTCCCATAAATCTTTGCTCCCAGCTAGGTACCGTGTTCCATAACTTAGCCTACTCCAGCAATGGGAGGGAACTCCTGCTGCCATGGAGTCCATCAGGAAAGGAAAATTACGGTAAGTATTTGATATAAATTTTCCATTTTCCTGACAGACTCCATGGCAGCCTACGTATGGGAAATAACTAGCCATACACTCCCGGGTGGGAAATATTGCTGGTTTAAAGAAAAAAGGTTTTAATTGGCACTGTCAACAGATAAGACATTCAAACCAAAATTAACTGAGGAAAGAGCCGCCGGCTCAACACAATAGTGTGTCATAAATGTATTTATCGATGACCATGATGCTGCTTTGCAAATCACTTCTGCAGACACATGACGGGAAGCTGCCCAAGACGTTGAAACACTTCTAGTCGAGTGTGCCGTCACTGCTTCTGGAGGGACCAGACCCTTAGCCGTATACGCCCTTTGAATAGCCTGGACAATCCAGGCTGATATGGATCTGGAGGAAGCACGTAATCCTCTGTTCTTCCCTTGGAAGTAGATGAAAAGGTAATCCGATTTCCGGAAGGGAGCCGTTGCTTCCAAATAGAATCTTAGGATTTCTCCGACATCTAGAGGATGGATACTAGAATCGTCAGGTGAATGGAATGTTGGGAGAACTATTTCTTGATTCTCATGAAAGACGGACGTCACTTTGGGATTTGATCCCAACATAGGGATCAAGACCACCCTATCAGGGAAAAAGGTGATAAAGGGTTCTTTGAAACCCAGAGAGCTGATCTCAGATACCCTTTTGGCAGATGTTATGGCCACCAGGAACACTGTCTTGAGAAAGAGATCTTTGATGGTCAATTGATCCATTTGCCGAAATTCTTCTCCTGAAAAGAAGTCCAAAACGAGGGGAAGATCCCACTTGGAGAATCTTGGCCTCCTTTGAGGTCTAAGTCTTGTTGCACCCTTAAAGAATTGCCTGACGAGAGGATGTTTTGCCCAAGCAACGCCTGTGAATGCAGAAATCGCAGAGACCTGAACTCTAAGAGAGCTAACGGCCAAGGGCAACTCCAGGCCTGTCTGCAGGAAACCCAGAATGTCCGATATTTTCGGGTCTTTAAATGAACCTCCAACAGTAGGGATGAAACTCACGAATCTTGCCCAAATTCTTTGGTATACTCTGTTAGTACCCTCTCTCCTGGCACTCATCAGGGTTTCAATTGCTGTGTTAGGACACCCCAAGGCTGTCAACCTTTCCCTTTCAACCACCAGACCATCAGGTGGAGATGGGATGGACATGGGTGAAGCGATGCTCCCTGTAGCAGGAGATCTGGCCTGGGAGGAAGAGGGACTGGGTCCCGACAACTGAGCTGCGTCAGGAGAGGAAACCATGGCCTGTTGGGCCAGTATGGAATTACCGCTATTATTTCGGCTTCTTCCCAGCGGAGTCTTGATAGAAAACGGAGAATGACCGGGACTGGGGGAAAGGCATACGCCTTGAGAAACCTCCACTGGTCCGTCAACGCATCTATCCCATAAGCCTGGGGACAACGATTCCTCGTGTAATACCTTTCGAGTTTCGCATTGCAGGGTGATGCAAAGAGGTCCACTTCCGGTGTTACTCCTAGAGACAGAATCCAATTGAACACTTCTGTGTGGAGGGACCACTCGTTGTTGTCCAATGCTACTCTTGAGAGGAAGTCCGCCTGGACATTCTGGACTCCGGGGAGATAAACTGCCGTTAGATTCGACAAATTCGCCTGGGCCCAAACCATAATCGGAGTGACCTCTCCTAGTAGGTCTAGACTGCGTGTGCCCCCTTGTCTATTGATGTAGGCTACCGCAGTCGTGTTGTCCAACCTCAACAGAACCGAAGCTCCTGAAATCAGGTGACGGAAGGCTTGAAGAGCTTGAAAGGCAGCTCGGAGTTCCAAGACATTTGACACTATCCCTTGAGATGGGAAGTCCCATTTCCCTTGGGCTACTTCTGACAGACAGAGGGCTCCCCAGCCGCTGTTGCTGGCATCCGTCGTCACCGTGATCCAGGAGATTGGTGCAATAGAGTGGCACTTGAGGAGATTTTCCTGATGAAGCCACCATGGAAGACACTCCCTCATGGACGGGGTCATTCTGACAAAGTGATCTTGTGACTCTGGGATCCATTGTTGAAGAAAACCCTTTTGGAAGGGCCGCATCCTCCACTGTGCCCATTTTACCATGGGAGCTGTGGCCACCATGGTGCCGATAACTCTGAGGCAATTTGATGCCCTGAGGCGAGGACATGCCAGGGCGAGCCGGATCCTGTCTTGAATTACTGGGATCTTCTCCATGGGTAAGGAAATGGTACTCTTTACCGTGTCGAACTGTGCCCCTAGGAATATCAGGGACTGGGTCGGATCCAACTGACTCTTCTCCCTGTTCAACAACCAGCCGAACTCCGTCAAGACCGAGATGACTTGGTCCCGATGTAAAAGAAGCTGGTCTCTGTCCTACGAGAGCAGGAGTAGATCGTCCAGGTAGTGGTGTAACCGGACACCTTTGACCCTGATTAGGGCTACCACTGCCAGTAGTACTTTTGAGAACACTCGAGGCGATGTTGTCAGCCCGAAAGGAAGACAGGTGAACTGGAGATGTCTCTGCTCCACTGCGAACCTGAGGTATTGCTGAAAATTCTTTGCGATTGGAACATGAAAATACGCATCCTTCAGGTCTACTGAGACCATCCAATCCCCTGGCTGAATCGTTTGACTTATGGTCAAGAGAGTCTCCATCTTGAACCTCTCCTTCTGGATGAAGGAGTTCAAATATGTTAGGTCGATGACTGGCCTCCATGACCCGTTCTTTTTGAGAACCATGAAGAGGGGGGAATATATTCCCTGAAATTTTTATTCCACTGGTACCGGAATGACGGCCCCTTGATAGATAGAATTTCCCTTTTCTCTTCCGACTGTGGTAGAACTGTGGGAATAAAGCGGTGTGTAGGTGGGTCGGTGAAAGTCCAGGTATGACCTGTAGAGATAGTTTTGACTGTCCAGTAATCTTGGACCGAGGCTGCCCAGACGTGCTGGAAACGGAGTAATCGAGCTCCTACCTGCTCCACCTGGACAGGCTCCATATCAAAAGGACTTAGTCGTGTCCCGACCCCCAGAGGGTGTGGCCTTTGTGGACTTCTGTCCTGAAGGTTGGTTTCTTCGGCAGTTTTTCCTGAATTCCCTGCCAGGTCTGTAACGACGTGCGTCTCTAGCACGTTCCGGATCCTGTCTAGGTTGAGCTCTTCTCTGACTCAAGAGACGACGATCCTGGGGTAGGAAACCCGACTTACCCCCGGTAGCGCGTGTGATGGCCGAGTCCAGCTTGTTCCCAAAGAGGGAAGAGCCCTCAAAGGGAATTTTGCACCATGCCTGTTTGGAGGCAGGATCCGCTACCCATGGACGCAACCACAGGGCCCGTTTAGCTGTGACCGAGGATAGCATGACACGCGATACCAACCGGATAATGTCCAGGGATGCCTCACCCAGAAAAGCCGATGCCATCCTCAGTTCGTGCACTGGGGAATTCCTGACCACGTCATCGGATATACTTCCCAGGGTTGCACCCACGTCATCTGTCCACGATTCCATGGCTTTTGACAAAGCCGCAAGGGCTAGAGCCGGTTTGCAGGCCATCCCTGCAGTGATATATATCCGTTTGAGATCAGTGTCGATCTTTCTTTCCAAACCATCTCTGAATGACACTGTGTCCTCCAGTGGAAGCGTGACATGTCTCACTAATCTCATGAGCGCCGCATCAATGAGGGGGGCTGAATCCAGATATTTCACCTCCTCGCTCCTGAATGGGTACATTTTTGCCACTTTGGAGATTAAAGAGTTCTTTCTTTCAACCTTCCCCCATTCATCAGATATGATTTCACCAAGCTCACTTAAGAAAGGGAAATTCGGGCGCTCTTTTTTCAGATGTTTAAAATACTTTTTTTGTTTGGAGGGCATCTCTATTGGGTCTTCCCATTTTAGCGCATCTTTCACTGCCCTGACCAAATGAGGGACTTGAGAGAAGTCGAATCCCGCTCCATATTCATCCACCTCAACCTCCTCATCTGAGGATCCATTTGACGAGAGATAGTCATGAGAGGGACCCGGAACTTCAAGTTCGACTGCGTCCGCAGTTGAGGCTGGTGCTGAAGGGGGAATGGTTATGTTGGCTGACTCTGTCCTGCTCAGAGATTCTTGCACAACCTTCCTGACCAGTGCTTCCACCTGCTGGTCACCTGCACCTCTCTCTTTCGCAGCTCTGGAGTAGCATCCTTCGCAGAGAGATCTATCCTCCGGGACATAAGCCCTACATCCCCAGCAGGCTTTTTTTCTCCGTGCGACCGGAATGGCGGCGGGAATCATGTTTAGAGCCGGACCTTGATCTGTCCGTGTGATGTTTAGAAGAAGATCTTGACTTTGATTGGTCACGCTGTGACCTGGATTTCTCTTCACGTGCTACTGGATGATGATCGGACCTAGAAGGGCTGAGAAAAGAACAGGAAACAAAATATTTTATAATTCCCCAATAACCCTGACAACCCATACAAAACAGGTAGAGGAAATTATTCCGTCCTACCTGCGGCATAAGGGCTGACCACTAGGCGGCGTCGACACATCCATGGCAATGGAAAAAACAGCAGAGACTGCAGGCAAGACATAATACATAAACATCCCATAATAGCAGAAGCAAAGTAACATATTGCTGCATAAGACAAAGGGGTGCTCAGCCTACCTTCCACAGATATCGCTATAGGAACAAGAGAACCGGCGTCTGCAGATTCCTCTGGAAGCCAGGGCATAGCTGTATCTGACAGCTATTTAAATCTGCCGCCCTGGATGACGTCACGGCGCTCCGAGCGTCGTCGTGCGCCGCCTTACGACGTCTGCGCGCATGCGCGGCCACGCCGTTCCGCCCGGACTGCGCATGCGCGAGCCAAGCCTCGATCTGGCTCGGGGCCGTGCACACGCGCCGTAGGGACGAACAGCGGCGGACTGGAACGCAAATGCGCTCCAGCCGCCATACCTGAGGACAAACAGGGACAAACACACAAATATAAACACCGGCTGCCATGGAATATGTAATCATACGATACCCATCCAGTATGACGGAACGATCCGACCTGACCCTCCAAGCGCAGTTCACAGGCGGGCACGACCGGGCATCAAATGGAAGGCCTCCTGCTAATAGCGAGGACGAATGGCCAAATTGCCGCTTGCTAGTCAATGACTGGATAGTAAGCTCTTCAGGGCACCACAACATCACCCGTGTCCACCCTGCTAATAGCTGGGCAACTGGACTTCCAATACCGCCATCTCTTCACCGCCAACGCAAGGGGAAACGCCAGGACTGGACCACTACTCCTTAAGGTAAGAACTACCTCTTTAGTCCTAAGGAGGAGGACAAAAAAGGAACACGGTACCTAGCTGGGAGCAAAGATTTATGGGAGTGGGGTCCTATGAGGTAGGAGAGGCGGGATTAACCCATACGTAGGCTGCCATGGAGTCTGTCAGGAACTTTTTGGGATTTGAAGCTGGTCTCCAAAGACGGCACTTTGCGACTGTGTCCTATGTAGAAAAAAAGGACATGCTGACATGCAGCCCATAATGTTATCCTTATCTGGAACATAGGGCACTAACCTGCAATTATGTTTTCTAATACAAAAAGTAGTTACGGATCTCAAATGGTGATTTAGAGACATCTTCTCCAGCACAGCAATCAAGCTAGGGATTTTGTTCATGATTATTACAATGATGATTTGTGAACCTATTACCTGTAACTGGTTGTGACTAGTCATATACTGAAAATAACAAAGTAATAGCATGTGAATGTGTTGAGTTAAATAAAGCGATACAAATCATTAAACATAAAATTCACTGTTCTAATATGTTTTCAATATTTTTTGACGACTAAAAAAAGGGATGTTTTCTGCTTGTTTTTATATAGTATTTTGAAAATGTAAGAAATGATTCTGCTAATATTGTATTCTATGTCTTAATCACTTCTTTGTTGCTCTTCTCAGCCCAGGCAATCAACAATCAGAGAATATATGCTGGAAATCTAGCTGCTAGGGTCAATGAGGCATAGTAAGTGATCTGCTGGGATTAGCAGGTAGGCAGAAGAATGTTATATTATTTCCAAATTGCTAGGGATGAAAAAAAAAAGAAAAACAGAAGTGCAAAGCAACTGCTTTGCATTTAGAATTTGAAAGGTACAGTATGTCAGTTCTGGACATATGGACATTAAAATATGTTTGATCAGTAAGGTTTTTTGTGATTTAAGGGAAACAATAGTCTTGTATTTTTATTTTTTTTCTATCTACAAACTGAACTCAAGATTAGTTGAACCACCTCAATACAGCGCACTTTCACCCCCTTCCTGCCCAAGCCATTTTTCAGCTTTCAGCGCTGTCACACTTTGAATGACAATTGCGCAGTCATGCAACACTGTACTTAGATGAAATTGTTATATTTTTTTTTCCCCACAAATAGAGCTTTCTTTTGGTGGTATTTGATCACCTCTGTGGTTTTTATTTTTTACGCTATAAAAAGAAGAGCGACAAGTTTGAAAAAAAACACAATATTTTTTACTTTTTGCTATAATAAATATCCAATTATTATTTTTAAAACAAATTATTTCCTCAGTTTAGGCCGATATGTCACAATGTCAAAATCACAATAAGCGTATAATGATTGGTTTGTGCAAAAGTTATAGCGTCTACAAAATAGAGGATAGATTTATAGCATTTTTATTATTATTATTTTTTTTTTTTCCAATAAAAGTTTTATTGAGAAATACAAGGTAACAAAACATACACAAACCATGTGTCAGAATGCAAAATAGTTTACACATACAGTAACAGAATGGTGAAAACTTCAACATAAAGCATTATAGCTGGTAGAACATATATGTAGGTTTACAAATCAAGAACATAGTGAAAACTACTTTCGGTCTTCCTAATCTGTATAGATTACTAGGAAGTTGTAGTAGACCAGGGTGGACATGTGCATGAAGAAGGTAACGGACATGGTATAGGTAGAAATAGGTTAGAGATAGTGATAGAATATGGAGGCAAGTGTTTAGAGTTCGGGTCCCCTATATGTGTCAAACAGATGCAAAGATAGAAGAGTCAACATGTAGATCCGAGTCGATTCCTTCCCCACCTCAGCACCCCTCATGGGAGCATACTGTGCTGAGATAGGAGGGAGGTGAATGGCAAACGAAAAGAGGCAAGTGTCGGATCTATAAGGATGGTGTGTTGAGTCCGTGATTGAATGGGGGGAAGACGTTTATTTAGTTGTTGCAACAGTATGAAAGACTCAGATTGCAATAACGTTGCATATTATAATGAATTATAGCAATATGGACCATCTGAGTAAGTAACTAAGAGAACGGTTAAATAGTCAGATATGAACTGGTGGGGGGTTCCAAGGATCTATGACGGAAATATAAAGATCTTATTTAGATAACAGAAATATATACAATCGGATAGCATGACGGATATCAGGCTTATTGCGACGAATATTGTGAGGTCTGGATATAGGTATTCAGTCGGGCAATTACGGAGATTGTATGAGTTCCCGATAAGACTGAGAGGTTTTAAAATGGAGCCAGCAAGCCCATACAGTGGTATAGGTGGTCGGGTTGTCTTTGGCTTGGTGGATGATATTTTCTATCTCAGATATTTTGTCTATGCGTCAAAACCAGTCTAGTACAGTTGGAGGAGTTGTAGTCCTCCATAGAGTTGGTATACATTGTCTAGCTGCATTAAGCAAGTGTGGAAGGATGGATTTTTTATAGACGGATTGTGGAAGTGAAAGATGTTGTAGTAAAAGTTGAGAAGGTGTAAAGTCCACCGTATATGTCGAGATGAGCGAGGAGATCTTGTGTATGTTTTCCCAGAAAGGTTTGAGTAGGACACAATTCCACCATATGTGGAGTGGGGTGCCGCATCTCCAACATAGAGGTGAGACCTCTGAGTGGTATTTATGAATAATATCAGGCGTTCTGTACCATCTGGCATAAATTTTGTAAGAATTCTCCTGGGCAGAGACGTTGACCGTGCTTTTATGGATACGGTGGTAGATTAATTCCCAATCCCTATCAGAGAAGTCTAGGTTCAGTTCTCTTTCCCATACCTTAACTATCGGGTTTTGTTTGGGGGAGAGGCCTTCAAATAGGAGCGCATATGTGTGTGAAATGAGGTGTCTTTGGGGGGAGTCGGTGGTGCATAGAGTTTCGAAAGGTGTGAGGTTTCTGATCCATTGTTCCATTGGGCGAACAGAGGAAAGGAAATGTCGGACTTGTAAATAGTTGTAAAATTGCATAGGTCGGTCGGGGAAGCGCGATAAGACTTCCGGAAAGGAAAGTAGGGCACCGTCGTGAAAAAAGTGTGAAGCTCTGATAGTATTTTGATTCGGAGTCGTGTTGTGAACTGGATAGGGTATCCCTGGAGAAAAGTCTGGGTTTCCGTGTAACGGAGTCAGCGGTCCCGGCGAAGGCGTCCATTTCAGTAGTCGTGATATGGTTTTAAAGGCTGGGGGGGGGGGGGGGGGGGGGGGGGGGGGGGGGGGGGGGGGGGGGGGGGGGGGGGGGGGGGGGGGGGGGGGGGGGGGGGGGGGGGGGGGGGGGGGGGGGGGGGGGGGGGGGGGGGGGGGGGGGGGGGGGGGGGGGGGGGGGGGGGGGGGGGGGGGGGGGGGGGGGGGGGGGGGGGGGGGGGGGGGGGGGGGGGGGGGGGGGGGGGGGGGGGGGGGGGGGGGGGGGGGGGGGGGGGGGGGGGGGGGGGGGGGGGGGGGGGGGGGGGGGGGGGGGGGGGGGGGGGGGGGGGGGGGGGGGGGGGGGGGGGGGGGGGGGGGGGGGGGGGGGGGGGGGGGGGGGGGGGGGGGGGGGGGGGGGGGGGGGGGGGGGGGGGGGGGGGGGGGGGGGGGGGGGGGGGGGGGGGGGGGGGGGGGGGGGGGGGGGGGGGGGGGGGGGGGGGGGGTGGGGGGGGGGGGGGGGGGGGGGGGGGGGGGGGGGGGGGGGGGGGGGGGGGGGGGGGGGGGGGGGGGGGGGGGGGGGGGGGGGGGTTTGGGGGGGGGGGGGGGGGGGGGGGGGGGGGGGGGGGGGGGGGGGGGGGGGGGGGGGGGGGGGGGGGGGGGGGGGGGGGGGGGGGGGGGGGGGGTTGGTGGGGGGGTGGGGGGGGGGGGGGGGGGGGGGGGGGGGGGGGGGGGGGGGGGGGGGGGGGGGGGGGGGGGGGGGGGGGGGGTTCGCTTTGAGTTTACGCAGGAAGGGTTCTAAGGTGAGAATGAAGATGATAGGAGATAGCGGGCAGCCTTGGCGTGTGCCATTCGAGACAGAGAAGGCGTTCGACAGGCATCCATTGATCCGTAACCGAGCTGTGGGATGTGAGTATAAAGTTAAAATCATTTGAAGAAAATTAGGAGGGAATCCCAAGGCCTTAAGAGTAGCGGACATGAAGTCCCATGACATCCTGTCGAACGCCTTCTCCGCATCGATCGATAGAAAAAAGCCGGGTTGAACAGATTTGTGTGAAAGCCAGCGATGAATATTGAGGGCTTTGATGGTATTATCCCTGGCCTCTCTCCCAGGGATAAAGCCCACCTGATCAAGGGAGATTAAGTTTGGCAAGAGTGGAAGAATGCGATTTGCGAGTATTTTGGCATATAACTTTACATCAACGTTCAGGAGGGATATAGGTCTGTAGTTGGACACAATCGTGTCGTCTTTGCCCGGTTTGGGAATCAGGGTGATATGTGCCTCTAAGAGATCATTGGGAAGTGGGTCAGGGGAAGAAAAAGAATTAAATGTGGTAGTAAGAACAGGTGCGAGTATGTCGAGGAAAGTTTTATAATAACTCACTGTCAACCCGTCGGGGCCAGGGCTCTTGCCCGTCTTAAGCTGTTGCAAATTGGCCTTAAGTTCCTCAACAGTAATGGGGGTTCCGAGATTTTCCGAGTCAGTTTTAGAGATCGGGGGAATGCCAAATTGCTTCAGAAAGGTGGAGATCATATCTTTTCTTTGGAAAGATCGGTCCGGCGTGTCAGTTTCAGATAGGTTGTATAGTGAAGAGAAGTAGTTGGTAAATTGAGCAGTAATGCTGTCCGGGGATACATGAGAATTACCAGCAGGGTCAATTATTTTATGTATGGTTGTCGAAGCTTTATTACGTTGTAAGGCTCTAGCCAGTAATTTACCCGTTTTATTGCCGTATTCGTAGAACAATTTCTGTGATAAAAGATATTTACGTCTTAACCTTATATGTAGTTCTTCTTTAAGTTCTTCCCTTGCATGTAAGAGGTCTTGGAGTGTTTGGTTGGCAAGGGAAGCTTTGTGCAGTCTTTCCAGTGAGTTGATTTTAGCTGTGAGATCAGTGATGCGCTGGCGTCTTAATTTGTTTCTGTGGGCGGTCATTGATAATTATTATTTTTTTTACTAGTAATTGCGGCAATTAGCAATTTTTATCGTGACTGCGATATTGCGGCAGACATATCGGACACTTTTGACACATTTTTGGGACCATTCACATTTATACAGTGATCCATGCTATAAAAATGCATTGATTACTGTATAAATGTGACTGGCAGGGAAGGGGTTAACACTAGGGTGTGATCAAGGGGTTAATTATGTTCCTAGGGAGTGATTCTAACTGTAGGAGGAGGGGATTCACAAGGGGAGGAGACCGACCAGTGTTCCTCTGTACTGGGAACACACCATCGGTCTCCTCTCCTTTGACAGGACGTGGATCTGTGTGTTCACACACACAGATCCACGGTCCTACTGTGTTACCAGGGAATCGTGGGTGCCTGTCGGTTTTTACGGGCGCCGGGTGCGCGCATCGAGTCCCCAGTGACACGGCGGGTGCGCACGATTGTCACCGGCCCTGGTGGGCCGAGAAGGCGAGAGTGTCATATTACGCCCTCCCAGAACAAGAGACGCGCCGCCTGACCCTGCCCCCCCTCTGACCCACGTGGACTTCCTAATGGCTTCCCTGTGGAATCACAGGGTGGTGGGGACCCCGACAATTCATTATAGCCACGAGTAGTTTTAAATTACTTTTTTTCCTTTAGAAATGTCATTTTGTGCAGGGACTGTTCTAAACATGGGAAAAATGCACCACTTTACAGGCATACTATAGACACTCCCCAGGTATGAAATTTAAAGGAATATTTCACTTTTATTGTTTCACCTTAAGCATTATTAAAATCACTGCTCCTGAAAAAACTGCCATTTTTTAAAGTATTTTTGCATTGATACATGTCCCCTGGGGCAGGACTCAGGTCCCCAAACACTTTTTATGACAATAACTTGCATATTAACCCTTAAAATTAGCACTTTTTATTTTTTACGTTCGTGTCCCAGAGACTTTAACGGTGTTTGCGTCTTCGAACAAATTTTTTGCCTGTTCGCTTGTTCTGCTGCGAACCGAACAGGGGGGTGTTCGGCTCGTCCTTACTGATGAGGGCAACACTGATGGGCACTGATAAGACAGCACTGGGGAGGCTGCACTGATAGGCAGCACTAATGAGCACTGATAGGTGGCACTAATGGGCACTGATAGGTGGTACTGATGGGCACTGATAGGTGGTACTGATGGGTTCAGAAAGGCATCACTGAAGGGCACTGATCGGCAGCACTGATTGGCACTGATAGGTGTCACTGATGGGAACTAATAGTCAGCACTGATAGGCACTGTTAGACAGCACTGATGGGCACTGATAGGCAGCACTGATAGGTGACACTGATGGGGAGACACTGTTGGTCTGCCAATATTCTGCAATATTCTGCCAATACTCTGCCAATACTCTGCCAATACTCGCCAATACTCGCCAATACTCGCCAATACTCTGCCAATACTCACCAATACTCGCCAATACTCTGCAATAAATTTTAACAGAAACAAAGAATTTATTTATTTATTTTACTGAATTTTCAGTCTTTTTTAAATAATAGCGCAAAAAATAAAAAAACCAGCAGTGATTAAATGCCACCAAAAGAAAGCTCTATTTGTGTGAAAAAAAAGGACAAACATTTCATTTGGGTACAGTGTTGCATGACTGAGTAATTGTCATGTTAAAGTGTGAGAGCACCGAAAGCTGAAAATTGGTGTTGTTAGGAAGGGGGTTTAAGTGCCCAGTGGTCAAGTGGTTAACATGGCCTGTGTTTTTAGTTTTTTGGGTTTTTTTTTTTATAAAAAAAGAAAAAAGGGAGATGGGCATTAGACATTAATAACATGCAGACTGCTTTTTATTCAAAATGAAGTGAACTCTTTCTTCATGAATTTTGAACATATGGTTTAAAACGGACCAGGTTGTCCGGGTTTTTCAACTTTCCTCTATTGCTGTCCAGATATTATTTCCCGCAGGATTCTTTACAAACACTCATTACCTCTATCTCCATTACAGGCAATCTGTACTCTTAGTAAGCTGTGTGGGTTTGTAAGCTCTTTATAAAATGAAACACAACTACAGACTGTTGGTCCATATAACTCAGAAATAATAGTCTTGCCTGTCCCCACCTGAGACTACTGTTACAACATTGAGTTGACTAATTACAGAGTGACTGGTTAGTTCTCAGTTGGGAGAAATTAGATCCTAACACATGCCCATAGAAATGATAGTGATATACCCACAGTCCTGCTAGACATCTGTTCTTACAAAATGTTGTTATAGGAATGTATTATCACCGCGAGTTTGCGTGTTATTTATGTTTAATTAAACATATCTTTTGTTGTACTGTATGTAACTAACTCCTTTTGTGTATAGTATGAATCCCCTTTTATACCAGTGTCACCGATATAGGTGTACCAGTTGGAAGATTCTCCCTTTATTCCTGTTCCAGTGACAACTGTGAAATTTTGTATAGCTTTAAAGTAGCAGATAAGCATTTGCAATATACCTTGTCACCTTGAGACTGCATTCATACCTGAGCGTTTTAAAGTTGCGCGTTTTACTGCGATTTTACTGTGTTTTTGCCTTTTTTTGTTCAGGTCACCAATGTAAAAGGCAGAAAAACGCATGTAATCTGCCCCAAAGACGCTCGTGTTCTTTTTTGAGCTTAGGGCGTTTTTCAGGCATGTGCTTCAGGTAACAAAACTCTAAGATGTGAACAGGTGCCATTGAAATGAATGGGATTTTGCTTGTTGGGCGTTTTTCAGGTGTTTTTTGGGCCTTTTACTAGCTCAGGTGTCTATGCAGCCTAAAGTAAAGCTCTATTTTTTTATATGCTGTCACTGCAATACTCACCATATCCTTTGTGTCGTCCCACTTGGGACTCTAAGTTCCACCAATGCTCGTCTTTTGGATTGACTCTGCTTCTGGAGTTCTGTTCTAAAGTCTAATGCCCCATACACATGGTTGGACTTTCCGACAGAAAATGTGCGATCGGAGCTTGTTGTCGGAAATTCCGACCGTGTGTATGCTACATCGGACAGTTTCCATCGGAATTTCCGTCGCACAAAATTTGAGATCTGGTTCTCATTTTTTCCGACAACAAAATGTGTTCACGCAAATTCTGATCGTGTGTACACAACTCCGACGCGCAAAGTGCCACGCATGCTCGGAATCAAGCAGAAGAGGAGCACTGGCTATTGAACTTAATTTTTCTCGGCTCGTCATACATGTTGTACGTCACCACGTTCTTGATGTTCTGAATTTTCGACCAACTTTGTGTAACCGTGTGTATGCAAGACAAGCTTGAGCCAACATTCGTCAGAAAAAAAACATGGGATTTTGTTGTCGGAATGTCCGATCATGTGTACAGGGCATAAGGCCCTTTTCACACATTTTCAGACCGGTGCATTTTGTTGCAGGTAAAAATGCATTAAGTTAACTGGCCAGAACAGACCAAAATTGACTTTTTCACTGTTTTTTTTCCGCTCAAAGCTATTATGTCTTCGGGTGCAAAGCAAGTGTATTAAAGATGTACAGTATGTAGTGCATAGTGGGGGTTATTTACGAAAGGAAAATCCACTTTGCACTGCAAGTGCACTTGAAAGTGCAGTTGCTCTAAATCTAAGGGGTAGATCTGAAATGAGGGGAAGCTCTGCTGATTTTATCATCCAATCATGTGCAAGCTAAAATGCTGTTTTTTATTTTTCTTGCATGTCCCCCTCGGATCTACAGCGACTTTACTTCCAAGTGCACTTTAAGTGCACTTGCAGTGCAAAGTGGATTTTCCTTTAGTAAATAACCCTGTGTGTCCTTCATAATAAATGGCAGTGCAACACACCATGGTAAGCTCATTGTGATAATTGTGATCAATGCATACTTACCAAAATTTCAGTCCCTATCCCCGGGACACATTAAACCCCACATCTAAGGCCTACCAGTGACTGGAAGTTCTAGCCCAAACCTCACCTGCTCACCAGAATCACCAAACCAGACATTGTGCACTTACCAGAGCCACCACCTTAATCCTACCTCTATTTATGCACTGACTGCCCACTTGCTGTACCTGACCATCACCAATCACCATAATGAATGCTGTGTTTCCAGGACATTCCAAGAACATGGCATCATTGGGACAAAGATCCAAGATGTGGGACTGTAAAAGCAAATCTGGGACACTTGGCACCTATGCTGTGCATATGTCTGAAGCCGGAATAAATCTGAAAACTTGGACTCCTAATGCGGCGTACACACGGTCGGAATTTCCGATGGAAACAGTCTGATGGGAGCTTTTCATCGGATTTTCCGACCCTGTGTATGCCCAACGGTCTTTTTCTGTCGGAATTTCCGACGGACTTTGAATTGAGAACCTGTTCAATTTTTCCGACGGAAAACCTTTCTATCGGATTTTCCGATCGTGTGTATGCAATTCCGACACGCAAAATTCTGACGCATGCTCGGAAATAATTTGACGCATGCTCGGAAGCATTAAACTTCCCTTTTATAGTGCTGTCGAACGTGTTTTATGCCGCTGTGTTATTGACCATCGGAATTTGGTGTGATCGTGTTTAGGCAACACAGCTTGAGCGGAATTCCGTCGGAATTCCGTCGGAATTCCGTCGGAAAAACCGTCAGAGTTTTTTCCGACGAGAATTCCGATCGTGTGTACGCGGCATTAGAGTCCAACTCCAATTGAAACAATTTTTATCTATATTATTGAATAGAATGTGGAATGCATAGAACTAGAACCATAGAAACAAACATTTTCATATTTCACATTGCCAATTTTTTTTGCAAAATTTGCCAATTTTTCCAACAATTTTAGGTTTTTGGCGACTTGCATTGGAGTCAATAAGGCAGGAGAAAGATGGTGGTTTTAGATGTTAAACGATGAACTCCAGGATAATCAAACACTGTCTAAATACCTAAAGCATATGTGAACCCTTACCTTGTAAAACATCTCATTCCTTTTAAAATAGAAATGCAAGTCAAAAAAAAAATATATATATATATACATATATATATATTTATTATTCCTTTTTTTCCTTTTTTTTTGTAAGTGCTCACATGTCCTCTGTTCTCAGCTGCATAAGGGGTTGAGAGAGCCAGAGAAACAGCAGTACAATGATCTTCCCAGTGAAGAGCTGTGCATGGGGCGTGTCGGCACAAGTCTGAACAGGCCAAGCACAGCTTAAAATCTGACCACACTAAGATCGATGTGCTTCTATACCCAGTGTGGTCAGTTTGAAATAGGAAAGCAGGGGGACTGGCAGGATTATAAGGTACTTAACACAAAAGAAACAATTCAAAGAGAACAGTATACTTTTACATACAAGTACATGGTACAACAGACACACATCAGGAATATGAAATGCTGGAGTAATACTTTACGGCATGTGTATTGCTTAGAACTTGATGTGCATTGTGGATTTCTTCCAGATCTGTGTAGTATTCCAGTGTGAAACTTTGCCATCCTTGCTTGTGCAGCTGTTTCCTGAAACTAGGGGGAGGCGGGCACATGGCCCGGGTGATGCAACCTAGGGATGCTGCCCCCACCCGCACTGCAAACTGCGGCTCTAAGGGGGGTGTCGGTCAAGTGTAATGGACAGGCAGTGCCCCCTGCATAGTTTTCCAAATACCAAAGAATCAAATAGGAGGGAGACCGCACACGTGCACTAGCGCTGAATCACTCTGCTTCCACCGCTCGCCTGCACTATAGAAAGGCATTCCAGAGTGACGCTTCACCTACTGTTGCTATTTTGCTAAGCAACAGTAGCTACAGGGTTGCTCTGGAATGCTTTTCTATAGGACGTCCGGGAGGAGCGGAGTGATTTAGCACTAGTGCGCTTGTGTGATCCTGGGCCCCGGGGGGTTAGTTCACAACATAAATTGGGACATTTATCAATTATCGCAATTAATGGCAAACAGGAGCAGAGAGTGAGGTCATGTGATAGATTTATTAAAGGAGAAGTACAGTTAAGGCTTGTATGGTTGTACTTCTCTTGTGAATCACATCAGTGCAGATTGTTTTGCACTCCTGTGACCCATTTTCAGCTGACAGTGGGTTGAAGCCCTCTGTCGACTGATGTCACAGAGCCAATCCACGATGAGGAAAGATTGCAACTATATGTTTGGGATCTTCCCACATGCCTGGACCGGAACCCAGTTCAGCCTCTCAGCAAGCCGCTGAGAGCCTGAGCCGGGCACTCCCGCCCCCTCCACAACGCAGTGTTTCAGTGATCCCTGGGGCAGTGGGGGGGGGGGGCAGAGCAGAGAGCCAGAGACTGACAGCCACCAGCTCTCTGCTCAGTGAGCATTGAGAACCAAGTTATTGGCGGTATTTGATCACTCGGTTCTCAGCCTTAGAGCCAGCGGGAGACAAATGCAGCATCCACCGAGGTAAGTATAATTTATAAATAAAATTTGCATACTTCCCTTTTTATTACCCGACATCTCCTCTTTCCTGCTATCAGGCCCACATGACAATTAGGCCTCATTCACATGGAGAATATGAGTCTATGCCCAGTGTGATGGCCATGTACCTAGTGGAGATGCCCAGTGTTCTGTGCATCCCTGTTCAGACAGTCCAGTCAAAGTCAATTAGGACACAGCAGCTGCATGGACATAGTCGAATGTCAAAATTTGACATGCAGACAGGAAGGGATGCATGTAGCCAAACGCATAGTGTCTAAATTCGGATCTGTGCACCCACTTCTATGGGTGAATCTCTCTGGTGGATGCAGAAAAAAGTGTCTCAGCATACAAGACCTGTCTCAGCACCTGTCTGAATGAGCCCTTAGGGAAAATGATCAAAACTAGAGCAGACAGAATCTAGAGCAGCTGTGCATGACAACCAATCAGCTCATAGCTTTCATTTTCAAACCTGAACAAGCTGAATATTGAAGCTGATTGGTTGTCATGTTCAGCTGTTCCAGATTCTGACTGCACCAGTTTTGATAAATTCCCCTCACTGTGTTTTACATTTCATACTCCTGACTACTGCATTCTCAGTACAGCACATTCTTTGTTAAAGTGGTTGTAAAGGCACAAGGTTTTTAATCTTCATGCATTCTATGCATGAAGGTAAAAAACGTTCTGTTTGCAGCAGCCCCACCTAATACTTGTCAGTGCCCCCTCTTGATCCGGGTAATGTTCACAAGAGACTTGGCTGTCTGGGGATGCGCACTCCTGATTGGATTTTGGTAGCTGCTGTCAATCACAGCCAGTGAGCCAATCAGAAGACAGAGGTGGCGGGGTTGAGCCATGGCTCTGTGTGTGAATGGACACACAGAGCCGGAGCTCAGAAACGTGCCTGCTTGGGTGCCCCAATAGCAAGCTGATTGCTGTGGGGGCACCCGGAAAGAGGGAAGGGCCAGGGGTGCCGGCGAGGGATCAGAGAAGAGGAGTATCCAAACTGCTCTGTGCAAGACCACTACACTGAGCAGGTAAGTATAACATGTTTGTTATATAAAAAAAAAAAAAGACTTTAATATCACTTTAACCTCCCTGGCGGTATGATTCTGGCTGGAATTTTGTGCTGAAAGCGGTACAATTATTTTGCATGGAAATTTGGCGTTTTTATATTGTAGGCATGCAATTCTTATGAATAACTCACTTAAATCTGTCCGAACCAGAGTCTAGTAGACATCCCGGGTATGATAAAGTTTGAAACACAAAATAATAAATTATAATATAATAAAAATATATATAAAAATGATTCAATAATGTAATCAAATCAAAAACACTGAAATTTGCTCAGTTGCAGAATAGTCGCTGTCATTAAATTTATTGTTTGATGATAAATTGTGATTCTAATTTATTATCGGTGTTTTCTAGCTGGTCTAAAACCACTTTTGACATAAAGGGACACTTTTTGGTTGCTATGGACAATCTCCAGTTTCCAGGCAGAATTTTTTTTTTTTTTTATTATATAAAATGACATGCAGGGCACTGGGCAGACCACTAGGGACAAAGGGGGTGTGTATTTTTTGTATACAGTACTGTAATCTGTAAGATTACAGTACTGTATGTGTTGTGTGTTTTTAAACTTTTTTAAATTTGGCGCCGATCTCCGCTCCCGTGCGTCGTAACGTCGCAGGGAACGGAGATCGGCGGCACTCGGGCACTGTGTGAATCGAGCGAGCGGACGGCTCACTCACACAGCGAGGAGACATCGCAGGATCCAGGGGAAAAGGTAAGTAACTTCCCCCCTGTATCCTGCACGCAGCCCGAGTCTGGCTCGGGGTTACCGCTCCTGGCAGAAAAAACTGAACCCGAGCCAGACTCGGGATTACCGCTAGGGAGGTTAGAATATCTAAAAGAACAGTTTTATGAGTATACTGAGGTTTGTACTGTCTGCTACATTCTCGCTTGTGGCACAGTCATTAAAGCGTATGACCCTTTAAGCCCCTCCCACTGTTGATGCAATCTGGGGGGGTGCAAAAAAATGATCAGCCAGATGTGCTAGCTCCACCCTCTAGACTGATGATGTCACTCCTACTTTTTTATGGTAATATGTATGGATTTGCAAAAGCATTCGGGGCATACAAAGTTGATTTACATCCACTGTGGCTATAGAGGAATATATTTAAATATACGTTTTTGTGCCTGGAGTTGAGATTTAACTGTTTAATGTATTTAAATAGCTTATGAGGGTTTTTCTTTGCCTTTTGCACTGTGCTGAAGCTTTTTAATGAGATATTTGGGATCCTCAGTCTTTCCGAAATCTCGCCGGAAGGCCCCTGATGTCACTTTTGTCAGAGTGTAAGTTTTACATTTTCCTCCTATTGCTTGATTCTTTGCAATATTTAAAGAATAAGGGGGAAGCCTTGCATTTTAATGCAGGGTCTGCTTTAATACACATTGTTGCTTTTCTGCCGTGTTGTTAAATAATTCCATGAGTGAGGATGTTATATGCAATTTGCACTTTTGTACAGTGGTAAGAGCTATAATAGACAACAGCTAATGTAGCCAAAATGGAAGGATGTTTCCTGTGACTGATATATAATTATACTGAGGGAATATCACAGAGACAACCCATATCATCTTGACTTTATAAGTGCATAAAATGTGTAAAAATAGCTGTCAGCTACATGGCTGTCTTCAATAAATTTTGGCATATGTGCAACATTTTCATCAACCATAATAATAAAATAAAAATCATCCTTCACTTTTATGACAATTGTCTTATTTTCTATTCTGTAGAAATATTTCTGTAAAGCCTATAATTTAAGGGCTAAGTTATGGTAAAGCCGAGTTTCCAATGGTTTAAATTGATATAGAAGTAACATATACACTTCCAGTGTTATAAATAGACAAAGAGAAACCATTGCTGACTGGATGTGGGTTTCATCAGATTGTTTAAAGATACATACATGTTGCATTTTTCTACATATGCACCAGAACTCATCTGAAAGTGGAATTTCCGGTAAAAAATGAGGTTTGTTCTCTCCCCCTTTAGCCTTTAACTGAGTTACATTTTTATTTTCTTGATTTTTGAAGGCGGGTACGGATTTTTATCAGTACCTGCACCCACTTCATCAAACCTTGCCTAGGCAAGGATGACATCCCTTGCCCCATCCCCTCCAGCAGCCTTCTGAGACACTTCACATATCCCAGGAGGCTGCAGCAACATTCTCATGGGCGAGCTCGCACATGTGCAGTGGGAAGCTAGCTGTGGTTCCTCAGAAGGCAACCGCCAGCTCCTGTATCCATGATGGCAGCACTGGCAGCCCGCAGCAGTAAGAAGAACCAGCTGCGGGAAAACAGCTCTGGATCCCAGACACTGGGTAGAAAAAATTAAACTGCGCTGTGTCCTAAAACCCTAAAGATAGCTGCAGCTCTATGATGAGATAGACACAAATAAAGACAGTAGATTAAGAGAGCTGTGCTCTACAACCAAAAACAAATATGTGACAAATTGTATCAACAGTGAAATAAATCAATATATGAGTCGACACTATGGGTTGTTGAGTCCCAAGAAAAAAGTCAACAGCATAAACAGAAATGTCCTTAGGAATATTGCTATAGGCAATAGACAAACATCGAGTGTTTGGAGTCCTCTACGCGTGGAAAACAAATTCACACCAACATGACGATGCGTGATGAAACGTGTCAGGGGGAGCGATGTGCTGACGTCACTGCGCTGTTCAATGCCCCTTCGGAATGGGTGTTCATATCGTAGCCGGCCAGCTTACAATCTATGATTGAATTACATTACCTCTATGTAAGTGATACTGTTTTTTACAATAAACTATCAGTCTAATTTTACCTATGGCGAGCCATCTTTCTTTTCTTTGGGTACCGTGATCATCAGAATTGAGGACTCTGGACCCTTGGAGTCTCCGTGTTAACACTACCCATCGGCCTACAAGCTTGTGTTAGCTGGTAAGTATGCACTCCCTGCTGTCAGCAATGGCCGAAATCGTGCGCATTGCAAGTCACATGTCAGTTGTTAATGGGGCTGAACACTCGCGGTATTACAATACAATGCTGCAGAGATTGGACGCATCTCCCAGAAAGGACCGATGGCACACAGATAATACCATGAATCGCAGCAAATATGAGCATGCACCAGTGACAGATGGATTTCTGAGGAATGGCAAAGGTTAGCCAGAATATAAAAACAGCACCATTTACATTGTTTCTGAGGGATTTAGTTGGAAAAAACTCACACCGGAGAGTACTACTGCTTTAAAAGTCACCAGCTACAGTATTTGTGGCTGCTGATTTAAAAAAAAATCAAGCAGAAGTTCCTCTTGAAGTCACTGTCTGCCACTGCACTACATGCCTTGAAATGAATAAATGGTAATTTGACATTTCAATAAAGTTTAATGGATAAGTTTGCCTTTCAAAAAAATAAATGATAATAAATGCACATATTTTTGCAGGTAAAATAAAATGTGTGACTGTTATTTTTTACACTGCAGCCGTTACGTGATCAGTAGATCGATGGTGCAATGCCAAGGTCCAGGAAACTCTCAGTCAGCTGTCTACTTGTGCCTCTTGTATGAGCAGACAAACTAAGGTCTAACGTTATCAGTGGTGTACCTCAAGGTTCAGTGTTTATTACCATTACTTTTTTAAATATTTATAAATGATATAGGGTCTGGGATTAAAAGTTTGATTTCAGTGTTTGCAGATGACACCAAGGTATGCAGATGACACCAAGGTATGCAGTGGAATAACGTCCTTACAGGATGTCTCCAACTTACAAGCCAACCTCAATGCACTGTTTAATTCGGCAACTAAGGGGCAAATGAGGTTTAATGCTGATAAATGTAAAGTTATGCCCTTGGGGGCTAAGAATATGCATGCATCATACATACTGGGGGGGGGGGGGGGGGGTACAACAGGGGGAATCCATAGTGGAGGAGGATCTGGGGGTTTTGGTAGATCATAAGCTTAATAATAGCATGCAATGCCAAGCTACGTTTTCCAAAGCAAGCAAAGTCCTTTGTATTAAGAGAGATATGGACTCCAGAGAGAAATATATCATTTTTCCCCTGTACAAATCATAAGTAAGACCTGGGATCTGGAATATGCAGTTCAGTTTTGGGCACCAGTTCTCAAAAAGGATATTGGGGAACTGGAGAAAGTGCAGAGAAGAGCAACCAAACTGATAAGAGACATGGAGGAACTCAGCTTTGAGGAAAGATTAGAGGAACCAAATTCATTTTCTCGTGAGAAAAATAGATTAGGGGGGATATGATCAACATGTACAAATACATAAGTGGTCCATATAGTGATCTTGGTGGTGAGTTATTCACTTTAAGGTCATCACAGAGAACAATGGGTCACTCTTTACGTCTGGAGGAAAAGAGATTTAATCTCCCAATATGGAAAGGTTTCCTCACAGTAAGAGCTGTGAAAATGTTGAATTGCCTCCCACAAGAGCTGGTTTTGGCCAGCTTAGTAGATTGCTATAAAAAAAGGCCTGGATTCTTTCTTAATGTACATAATATAACAGGGTACTAACATTTACAGGTAAAGTTGATCCAGGGAATATCCTATTGCCGCCCAGAAAGCCCTGTTTGAGCAAACTGGATAATTTTTTGCTGTTTTTTTTCTGCCTTCCTCTGGATCAACTGTGGGTATTGGATTGTGTATACAGGATTGTATGATATATATTTTTTTTCTTTTTCCCTTTAACAGGTTGAAGTAAAAGGACTTGTGTCTTCTATTGACTAACTATGTAACTGTAAACTGCAGGAAGAATCAATGAAATACCAGTGCCCTCTCAGTTCACTTAGAACTATAAGCCATCTGCCACAGTGGGAAACTGTGAATGAATAATGAGGCTGTATGGGCAGAGCCAAGCACAGCTGCAGTTTTCCAATTATGACAGTGTGTGCGGGAGAAGATTGCAGTGAGAGGTGAGTGTAAAGGGGTATGTTACATGCTACACCCTAAATATGGGAGTAACATACAACATGCTCTTAACCGGTTCAGGACCAGCCGCCACAGTTATACTGCGGCAGGTTGGCCTGGCTGTGCGAAACGTAGCTATACGACACGTGCGTGGCCGGCTGGGGGGCACGTGCGTGCGCCCTTCTGGCGGCCGCGGCGATCAGATTCAATCAATCCCCAGGCCCAGTCCAATGGTATCTGGCCTGGACCTGGTGATCTCTCCTGGCGAATGAGATCCTTCCCCTGCATGTGCAAGTGTAAACACAGCAGGGTACTTAGTGTAGGCCGAGATAGGTCTAGGGACCCCCCCAACCCCCCTAATAAAGGTTTACCCCTTGATCACCCCCTGCCACCAGTGATCACTGTATTAGTGTCACGGGTGACGCTGGTTAGCTAGTTTATTTTTTATAGCCTCAGGGCACCCGCCATATTTTACCTAAATAAAGGTTTAACCCCCTGATCACCCAGCGGGTGATATCAGTTAGGGTTTAGCATCAGTCAGGGTCTGTTTCAGGATTTTTTAGGCACAGATTGCATTAAAAAAAAAATTTATTTTTACTATGTTTTATTGTATTTGCTTTGCAGGTATTGTATGCTTTACTGTTATACTGTAATGTTACTTTGTTTTATTGTTAACAATCATTTGCTTAATATGTATGCCATTCAGCTGTAGCACTGATTTATTTATCTTTTACAGCAATAGCGTTTGCTCCCACGATACGTACATCAGGGACTGTAGGAGGTGATTGCACCACCACAGTTAAAAAAAATGGTGCATGTATGCCCATCATTAAAAGTGGGTGGATGAAGGGCAGTATTCTAATAGTGGGCATACCCACCGATCAATCTCTTTTTTCGTTCAGCACACAGGCTGCATGATAAAAAGAATATTACAATGCATGCACAACAAGGACCAGCGACGTACTGGTATGTAGATGGACTTTGAGTGGTTATACCAGAATGATGCCTGCAGGTTTAGGTATTATCTTGGTATCATTATTTTCAGCCAGCGGTCAGCTTTCATGTAAAAGCAATCCTAGCGGCTAATTAGCCTCTAGACTGCTTTTACAAGCATGGTCTTCCATGGTTTTCTCAGGCTCCCCTGTCCCAACAGGGAAACCGAGAATGCAGCCAGTGGTTCTGCCAGCTGACCATAGAGCTGATCAGAGACCAGAACAGCTCCAATCATCTCTATGGCCTAAGAAACCAGAAACTACGAGCATTTCATGACTTAGGTTTCACCGGATATAAACAGCGCCATTGGGAAATTGGCAAAGCATTTTATCACAAAGATCTTGGTGTGGTCAGATGCTTTGAGGGCAGAGGAGAGATCTAGGGTCTAATAAACCCCATTTTTTTTCAAAAAAGAGTGCCTGTCACTAACTATTGCTGGCATAGGGCATATTTACATTCCCTGAGATAACAATAAAAATTATAAAAAAAAAAAATGAGGGGGGCGTGTTAGGACATGAGCCAAGGAGGACGCATTAACAGGAGCTCCGGTTATCCTAAAGCAATCCACCACCATCCTTCCTCCAGTGCACCTTGGTGAGCCTGCCTCATAACCCTGCTTGTCCCTGAATATCTCCTGCCTCTGCCTAAACTTACGAGCCCCGGATGACAGATCGTGCTGATATCCAGGCCGCGTCCGGCTCCACACATCTGCGGCCTCCGCCATCTTGAGGCCTTCGGAGAACGGTCACCCATCACCATCCTTCCTCCAGCGCACCTTGGTGAGTCTGCCTCGCAACCCTACTTGTCCCTGGACATCTCCTGCCTCTGCCCCTGCCTAAATTTCTGAGCAATATCCTCTCCTCACCTGCATGGGAAGGGGTCCCCCGCCTCCACACCATCCACGAGCCCAGCCAAATCTAAATTGAAGCTCTCACAGGACACAGCACAAGACACTGAGGTAAGCCATAGTTCATTAGCTCCCCTTATGTGCCCAGCTATAGATAACTCAATATCTGCATATCCCACTACTAATCAGCCTGTGCTGGACACTACATTGAAAGACATGCTTCTCACACTGCAAACCTCCATCCACTCTGATATCTCCAAAATGATGCATCATTTTACCTCAGAAATGACATGTATGGGAGAGAGAGTCACTATCATTGAAAACAAAATGGGGGAAGTGACCTCCTCCTTCAATACCTTAGTGGATGCTCAGAGTGAAGGGGCTGAAGATATATAAGATCTCTGACTTATGCCGCGTACACACGGTCGGAATTTCCGATGGAAATAGTCCGATGGGAGCTTTTCAATGGATTTTCCGACCGTGTGTATGCCCATCGGTCTTTTGGACTTTGGATTGAGAACCTGTTCTCAATTTTCTGACGAAAAACCTTTCTATCGGATTTTCCGATCGTGTGTATGCAATTCCGACACGCAAAATTCCGACGCATGCTCGAAAATAATTCGACGCATGCTCGGAAGCATTAAACTTCCCTTTTATAGTGCTGTCGAACGTGTTTTATGCCGCTGTGTTACTGACCGTCGGAATTTGGTGTGACTGTGTGTAGGCAAGACAGTTTGAGCGAAATCCCGTCGGAATTCCGACGGGAAAACTATTCCGACCGTGTGTATGCAGCATTAAAAGACCGTTCCAGAAGGAACAAATTAAAAATAAGAGGCATACCAGAGACAGTCCAACCCTCAGCACTAAAAGATTATTTCACACAGTTGATGTCTGCTTTTCTCCCAGACGCATCAACGGGTGAATTAATAATTGATCGCATACACCGGTTGTTTCTGCCAGAAAATGTCCCAAGAGACACTATTGTTAGAATTCATTTTTTCCACGTCAAGGAAAATCTGATGCGGGCTGCACGAAACCAATATGCCAATATGGCTTTCTACTCCGATCTATCTAAATATACCATGCTGCAATGCAAAAACGTAGCCACTATTATGAAACCCCTGCGAAATCATCAGATATCATACATGTGGGGTCGTCCAGTTAAGCTGATCATCACTAAGGACAACAAAACCCACTATGGCCATACCCTGGACAAAGGTCTTTTTTATGCTGCGACAATGGCACATCCTGGAACCACTGGAACAGAGGCAGCATAATCGCAGCCAAGGCTCCTGCACCACCGGTGACTGGGATGATTTTGATCCATCGGATGATATGACCACCTGTCTGAGTCTCTAAATTTATTTTTTCAAAACCACATTGCACTTATTCAAGAATCGACCTGTTTGTCGGAGACAAACAACTCCTACAAGATGCCATTGAGACAAAAATTCACACCATAACATGGTCAGATCATGCAACCATCTCCATATGTATAGGAGACAAGTCATCTCACTCATTTGCCACCAACTGGAGAAATGATCCATACCTCATGTCTATACCTGCTAATACGACATTCATACAAAAACGTCTGACAGAATACTTTGACATTAATATGCCTACAGCTAGCAATCCTGCTACATTGTGGACAGCCCACAAAGCATTTATTTGCGGTGTTCTAATTTAACTGAATGCACAAACGAGGCACCAAAGGACACAGCAGCTGACAGAACTACTCAATAAAATTGAACACTTAGAAAAGATAAATAAAGTATCCCCCACGCACTTCAATAACGATAACATTTTTATGGCCAGAAATGATTGAAACCTTCTTAAATGCCAAACACACCAAGTCACTATTAAAAATACGATCTTCTTTCTACACAGCCGGTAATAAAGCTGGTAAACTGTTAGCAAACCATATCAAACTAAGGCGGAACAAAAATAAAATTCTGCATATCCTACATCCCTCTACAGGAGAAAAAGTGTATCACCCCAAAGATATAGCTAATGCGCTTGGTGCGTATTATCGCACGCTATATAACTTAAAAGATGACCCCAACATATTACAACCCATGGATTCTGACATATCAGACTTTCTAGAATCAATGAATCTTCCCAAACTTTCCTCTGAACAACTGATATCCCTCAACACTCCATTCTCCATACAAAACATCTCCCAAGCTATTTCCACACTTCCCAACGGTAAAGCCCCGGGCCCGGACGGCTTCTTTGCCGAATATTACAAATTATTCAATAAAAACGTAACCCCCCATATCTGTGATATGTTCAGCGCTGCTGTGTCCTCTGGTCAATTCCCAAATAAAATGTTCTCTGCCAATATTGTAACCTTGCCAAAACCAGGGAAGGACCCGGATACCCCCCCCAAATTTCCACCCTATGTCTCTATTAAACACTGACCTCAAATTGTATGCCAGATTAATAGCTCAGAGATTAACCCCCATTATGCCCCACATCATACACCCCGACCAAGTAGGGTTGACGCTAGGCAGACAAGCCCAATATGCCACACGAAAAATACTAAATCTCCTACATTTTACTGAAAAACATAATATATTAACTCTATGCATTACCTTAGACACCGAAAAGTCATTTGATAGGATTCACTGGGGTTATTTGAAACAAACTCTTGCCAAATTTGGATTTTAAGGCAACATATTATCGGCCATTCTAGCCTTGTATTCTAACCCCAACGCTCGAGTTCTCTCAGATGGGGTCTTTTCAGACCATTTTATCATCAACAATGTAACAAGACAGGGATGCCCCCTGTCTCCATTGATTTTCACACTAATGATGGAACCCCTGGCTCAAAAAATCCAATCCTTAAACTCCATTTTAGGAATCAAAATTAAAGGTCAAGAATTTAAAATTACACTATTTGCGGATGACATAATTCTCACTTTGACTGATCTGGCCTCTTCCCTGGTAAAGGTATGGGAAATCTTAAATACCTTCAATGCATGTTCTTTTTACAAGGTAAATGATTCCAAATCCAATGTCCTTGGCATTCATATTTCTAAATCTACCAAATTGCGTCTACAATCTACAGTTCCTTTTCAATGGGTATCCTCCTCAATGCCTTATTTAGGCATATCCTTGACATCTCCATCCTCAAACTTATATAGCTGCAACTACCTGCCATTTCTCCACACTTGCAGGAAAGATCTCCAAGAACTAAGCAAACATTATCTCTCCTAGGCTGGTAGAGCAGCAGCTTTTAAAATGATAACCCTTCTGAAACTCTTGTACCTATATAGAGCTCTACCAATACAGGTCCCCAAATCTTTTTTCCAAGCTATTAAAAGATTACTGGGCGCGTCTATATGGCAAGGTAAGAAACCTCGTTGTTCATATGCCACTATTGTAAAACACAAAATTGCAGGATGTATGAGCTTCCCAGACACAAAAGATTACTACATCGCTGTAATACTGGATCAAATCAGACATTGGTTTACGTCTCTGTTTCACAAACAATGGCAAGTTATCGAGCAGTCATTTGTACCTGAAGGCAATTTAAGCTCTCTTCTGCTAGCTCAGAAAACTTGCATAAAACCCCAAAAGACAGACCACCCAACGATAGCAGCCGCAGTTGATGCATGCACTTCCTATTCCAAAACACATCCCTAACAGGACACACCCAATCAGTATATCTCCCTGTGGAGGTATTCAACTTCTTACTCCCTGATCTGTCTCTTAAACACTGGTCAAACATAAAAAGCCTCCCACTAAAATGACTAATACATAATGACCAACTCCTTCCATTCCAAACCCTTAAAACTAGATGCCTAATACCATCGCAAGGTGCATACACATATAAACCTATAGCCTCCTACCTGAAAAAAAATCCTGCCCCATCAGTCATAATTCCTACCAAGGCATGGTCCTTCTGGACTTCAAACTCCCCCAAAGCAAAAGGAATCACCCTAATGTACAATCTCTTACAAAACAAAGACAAGTTCACTAAGACATCAACTTACAAAAGATGGGAAAGGGATCTACAGGGATCTACAGGCCTCTTTCTCAGATTCCCAATGGCGCTCAGCCATACATTACAACCACAAAGCACCCACCTGTATTAATTATTGGGAACTATCGCAAAAAATCCACCATAGATGGTATCTTACTCCTGTACAAATGTATAAATTAGCAAATCTTGACGACAACAGTCAAGGGCTTGCTAATACACATTCTCTGGGATTGTCCACACATTCACACATTTTGTAGAAAAGTTTTCTCTTTAATCTCAGATATCACTGGGATTATCACTAAACCTACTCCATCCCTAGCTATTCTCAGTATAGGACTAGAATCCTTCCTGTACGAATTCAGAACCATAACGATGCATATTCTATTTGCTGCTAGGTTACTCATAATGCGCAAATGGAGACGCTCTTTAATTCCAAATGTTTCTGATGTTAAACACCAAATATTATGAATATACTTCTGCCTTAAAACACAACTAAACTTACCAACGCCTGGAAGTTTTGGTTTAAATCCTAAGTGTGAGTAAGTAATGTACTTCCTTCCTTGGTTTCTCTTCTGAGTTCTACCTTGCTTGGACTAACAGACTGTACCCCACTGTTTACTTCTAGATGTATATATGTACACATGTTATGTGTTCTACAACAATATGTTTCCTTCCTTGTATATGAAAAAATGTAATAAAAATTATTTTGGAAAAAATAAATAAAAAAATAAATAAAATAAAAAAGCAAAATAAATAATATATATAAAAAAAAAGCAAGGAACAGTTTAAAAATTAAAATAAAAAAAATCAAAATAAATAATATATAATAAAAAAAGCACCCCTGCCGTTTGTGCGCAATTTTAAAGAATGTCATGTTTGGTATCCATGTACCCGGCATACGATCATCTTTTTTATTTCATCAAACATTTAGTGCATTAAAATTTAAAAAAAGTGTGTTTTTTCCCCAAAAAAATCACAGCGCAAATATTATGTTAAAAAAAATGCAACACCCGCCATTTTAATCTGTAGGGCCTTTGCTTAAAAAAAATATATAATAATTGGGGGTTCAAAGTAATTTTCTTGCAAAAAATTTTTTTCTTTTCATTGTTGAGTCCATGGAATATTTTATATTTTGCTACAAGTTTCGTGAAAATTCATTATTATTATTTTTTTTACAGAAAGTTGTCACTAAAAGATATATTGCTCAAAAATGCCATGGGCATATGTGAAATTTCACCCCAAAATACATTCTGTTGCTTCTCCTGAGTACAGGGATACCACATGTGTGAAACTTTTTGGGAGCCTAGCCACGTTCAGGACACCAAAAACCAATCACCGCCTTCAGGCTTTCTATCGGTATACATTTTTGATTTCACTCCTTACTGCCTATCACAGTTTCGGGGCCATGGAATTTTGAAAAGTAGACACCCCAAGTTATTTGCTGAGAGGCATGTTGAGTATTTTGCAGATCTCGCTTTTTGTCACAAAGTTTTGAAAATTGAAAAAAGAAAAAAAAAAACATTTTCTTTCTTCATTTTCAAAAACAAATGAGAGCTGCAAAATACTCACCATGCCTCTTAGCAAATACCTTTGGGTGTCTACTTTCCAAAATTGGGTAATTTCGGGGGGGTTTGTCCTATCTGGACATATCAGGACCTCCATAAATGTAATAGGTAGTGAGGAGTAAAATCAGCATTTTACGCCCTTAGAAAGCCTGAAGGCGGTGATTGGTTTTCGGGGTCCTGTACACGGCTAGGCTCCCAAAAATTCTCACACATGTGGTATCCCCGTACTCAGGAGAAGCAGCAGAATGTCTTTTTGGGTGTAATTCCACAGATGACAATGGCATGTTTGAGCAATAAATCCTTTAGTGACAACTTTGTGCAAAAATAAAAAAGTTTGTAATTTTCCCGCAACTTGTGGCAAAATCTAAAATATTCCATGGACTCAAAATGCCTCTCAGCAAATAGTTTTGGATGTCTACTTTCCAAAATGGGGTCATTTGGGAGGTTTTGTGCTATCCGGGCATTTTATGGCCTTCGAAACTGAGGTAGTGAGGAGTGAAATCAAAAATGTACGCCCTTAGAAATCCTGAAGGCGGTGCTTGGTTTTCGGGGTCCTGTATACGGCTAGGCTCCCAAAAAGTCTCACACATGTGGTATCCTCATACTCAGGAGAAGCAGCAGAAAGTATTGGGGTGTAATTCCACATATAACCATGGCATGTGTGAGCAATGTATTATTTAGTGCCTACTTTGTGTAATTTTTTTTTGTCATTTTTCAATCACTTGTGATAAAAAAAAATAAAAATTAAATGGGCTCACAAGCCTCTCAGCAATTTCCTTGGGGTGTCTACTTTCCAAAATGGGGTCATTTGGGGGGGGGGGGGGGGTTGTACTGCCCTGCCTTTTTAGCACCTCAAGAAATGAGATGCAGTCATAAACTAAAAGCTGTGTAAATTCCAGAAAATGTACCCTAGTTTGTAGACGCTATAACTTTTGCGCAAACCAATAAATATACCGGTATTGAATTTTTTTTTTACCAAAGACATGTGGCTGAATACATTTTGGCCTAAATGTATGACTAAAATTGAGTTTATTGGACTTTCTTCTAACAAAAAGTTGAAAATATAATTTTCTTTTCAAAATGTTCGGCCTTTTTTACGTTAATATCGCAAAAAATAGGCAATCAAATACCATCAAAAGAAAGCTCTATTTGTGGGAAAAAAGGACGCAAATTTTATTTGGGTACAACATTGCATGACTGCGCAATTACCAGTTAAAGCAGCGCAGTGCCAAATTGTAAAACATGCTCTAATCATTGAGCAGCCTAATCTTCCGGGGTTGAAGTGGTTAAAGGTGAACTTAGCATTTAAAAAATAAAACAGGTAAACAATGCCTTATATTTTATAGCTCACTGTTGATACACTTCAGACACCACCCTGCATGCTAAAATGTATTGTTTTAGCATGCAAGCTGGTATGAAGGATCCCTAACAGTCTAAACTTGAACTCCCAACTTTCCTCATTAGAACACTGGAAGTGCATCATCTGATTATTAATGAAAAAGTCACTCCCATTCAGATTCACTCTGCACGTTGACAAACACGTAGATTTTTCTTTAGAGCAGAAACAGATAGGAATCTGCAACAAAGTTTGGTAAAATCCTTGCAATGTGCATTAATCACCCAGAGGGGATTTTTTATTCTCAACAAAAGTGGAGCTGCTCTTTAACTTTTTTGTTTACATTATCTGCTTTATTAAATCCTATCTGGTGTAGGAATGGGCCCGGTGTTCGATTCGAACCCATGTTCGAATCGAACATCGGGCGCTCGCCCGCTCGGCGAGCCCAGAACTATTTGGGCCGCTCGCATCAAATTCGTGTGATGCGAGCGGCCCGCAATGCATTGCGCTAGTCACAGTGCAATGCTGGCTGATGATTGGCCAAGCATGCACTGTGACCCCACATGCTTGGCCAATCACAGCGCCGGCAGCGAGGAGAGCCATAATTGGCTACAGGCAGGATGCCTGTAGCCAATTATAGCTCAGGGGCTTTAGTACACGCCCCACGGTATAAGAGGCCGCCGCGGCGGCGGCCTCGCATATTATGTTTCAGTCACAGTGTCAGCGTGTCAGTGTGTTGCTGACTGCTGACAAGATATGCTCTATTTCTGGGGATTTGTGTGTGCGTGCTGTTAGAACAGCATTGCAGTATCACATCTGGGGGGTGTCTATAGGTGGCCTGTGAAGGGGGGCAGGTTTCCTGTGCTTAGAACTTTCCCTGCAAAAAGTGTAATTTTTTGCAGGAAAAAAGCTATTTAAAAGCACACGCGGCTAATGAATTGATGGCTCCTGTAACACAGAGAACTGTCATTCATTGATAAAAAACAAAAAAAAAAGCGTGGGGGTCCCCCCAAATTCAATAACCAGGCCCTTCAGGTCTGGGATGGATATTAAGGGGAACCCCAGCCAAAAAAATAAAAAAAAATGGCGTAGGGTCCCCCTCAAAATCCATACCAGACCCTTGAGGTCTGGGATGGATTTTAAGGGGAAGCCTAGCCAAAAAAATGGCGTGGGGTCCCCCTCAAAATCCATACCAGACCCTAATCCGAGCACGCAACCTGGCAGGCCGCAGGAAAAGAGGGGGGACGAGAGCGGCCCCCCTCCCGCCTGAACCGTACCAGGCCACATGCCCTCAACATTGGGAGGATGCTTTGGGGTCCCCCCCAAAGCACCTTGTCCCCATGTTGATGAGGACAAGGGCCTCTTCCCCACAACCCTGGCCATTGGTTGTGGGGGTCTGCGGGCGGGGGGCTTATCGGAATCTGGAAGCCCCCTTTAACAAGGGGACCCCCAGATCCCGCCCCCCCCCCCCTGTGTGAAATGGTAAGGATACCATTTCACCAAAAAAGTGTCAAAAATGGTAAAAATGACAGGAGACGGTCTTTGACAATTCCTTTATTAAAATCTTCTTTCTTCTTTCTTCATCCTTCGGTTTCTTCATCTTCTCCTTCCGTCATCTTCTTCCATCTTCTTCTTCCATTTTCTTCTTCTTCCGATCCGCTTCTTCTTGCGCTGGTCTTCTCGTCCTTCTCGTCCGGCATCTTCTTCCGT